>OY735272.1:3150998-3439721 GCA_963457715.1 Argyresthia albistria
GCCCTTTTTTTTTATTCAGTAAAATTTTTAATTTTGCTTTACCTACTGCAATATATTGGTGATTCAAGTTGTTATTTAGACACTGTATTTAATCTATTAATTTTTATGACTATTTTCTGCAAAAATTCGATTGTAGTCTCCAAAAGATGGTGCTTGATATTATCTGTAAGAGTTTAGCATTTTAGAGCATTTAGTGGCATATGATTTTATAGAAATGATGTAAATATTTATGTAAATAAAAACATAACTACTTAAAAAATATTGGATCGATCCATGGGTGCCATGACAAGGTTATGTAAAAATATATATTTTGAATATTTTCACCATCTGGCTGAATAACTAAAATATTTTTTGTAACCTATTATTGAACATTGTAATTAATTCATATCTTAATTAAAAGTAGGGTAAATAAATATTTTTGTTTCTCAAAATGTAAGCGATACATACATCAATCATCATACATGTTATATTATCATTCGAAAATAAATATGTTTTTACTCATTCATAATTTAAAAGGTATTTCACTGTCCAGAAATATTATTATTACCTACCAGGTTAAAGGTGAGACCTGATAATTGCGATTGTGTGCGTTAACTTCGCATAGTTCACTCAAACGCATTTCTCAGGTTTCGCTTTTTGGACTACGAACACGGTCCTACCATATAATATATTACTGGAAAAGTATCAATTTAAACAAGCAGCGAAACATGTCTCTTATTTTTCTGAATCAAAATCGCGAACACAAGTCGCGCCACAGCACAGTCACAGGGTGTCAAGTCTCTAAAGTTTCAAGCCATCGATATAATACGGCTATACAATGGCTATTAGTTGTCAGCCGTGTTAGTCCACTGTTACATTCAATAGAATATCAACAGAACATCAATAGAATGGCTCTAGCAATGACACACAGACACAAACACACCCTCCACCACAGATTACTTTGCCACTTTCCTCTATAATCGATCGATCGATAGGTTTGTCTTTGGTTTTCGTCATAACGTATTGCTGCAGAATATCAATTTTGACAGCCACTGCCATGCCACAGCCACCGTGGAGCCATTAGCACACGGGACTTCCATTTTGCCACGCCAATGCTATTGAGAAGCCGATAGCGTCGAAGGCGGCCACTTTTGTTTACCAGACTGCCGATTGTGTCATTTTCTGTATTTTTGAAGCAATCGCTACACCACTGGGAGGCTGTTGCGGTACGGGACTTGAGGCCCAGGGGGGTTACTCCAATCTTTTAAGTTAAGTCAAACTCAAGGTTGAATCAATACCATAACGTTTTTTCGTACTCCAACCGTCCTAATTAATCTTGAGTCAATCTTGAATGTGATCTGACGCATCAGCTGAAAACATTCATTCAATTCGTACCACAAGGTGCCATTTGACAGCAAAGAAATTCGATTTGCATTGACCAAACGTCAAAAAAACCAGATCAAAATAAGTTCCTCGGTATGCGTCTTTTTTAGTGATTGATAATATTAGTTTTACTTTAGTTTTCGTGGTTTCGGCAGCTAGTTGAAAGACGATGAATTTTTCATTAATGTATTTACAATATCACTAAATCTACAGACTAAAACATAGCTTTTCTACTCCACTGTCTTTTCCTCAGGATATTTGTCGTTGAGGAAACTCTTTACGCTGCCGTACTCGACCTTCAGATCGCGACGGATTTTCTCGTGGCTGCGGAATTTCTCGTACTTCTTGAGATATATCCTGTAATGCGGCATCGTCTCGTAGAAACGAGGGAACTTCTTCTTCCTCAGTATTACCTTGAATAGCGGAAATAGATACTTTAAAACTCCTTAGATGCGGAAATAGGGTAGCTCACTGTCACGCAAAATAGAGTATGGAATAAAAGCCTGTTGCACATAAACACTCCCATCATCATCATCATCATCCTCAGCCCACCTCGACCCACTGCTGGGCATGAAAGAAAGAAGAAAAGAAAGAAACGATTAGCTAACGAAACAAATAACAAACAGCCAATCACGTGCCGCTATTTTTTAATGGAGCATTGCATCACTATCTAAAAGTGGGCACAGTTGTTCCTCTGCCACATCGTAACAGAAAAGGCGTGACGCTATGTTATATTTTGGATAATTCATCGATCAGTTCATCGTTACCTTTCATCAGCGTCTCGGAGACCGGGTGATACAGGCCCCCGATTCTTGGGCTGTCGAGATCATCTCCCCAGTCGAAATATCGGTTTTGATACCGCCTAATTCCGTCAAAAACGATCTCGATTTATATTTATCAAGGGTCAAAATATCTCGGTTGGTCGAAAGGCTAGTCGTAAGAATAGCTTTTTCTTGTTTTTGATAGATTTCGGTATCTCAAAATCGATATTGGGACCATGGACATGATCTCGCTAGCGTCAGAATTACCCCCAGGTGGACACTGGACATACCTTATCGTGCATGACGTATTGCGTGAAGTCCAGGGTCTCGTCCCTTGGTATCTCGGTCTTGGCGCGCACCGACGTCGGACTGGCGACCACCCGCGGGAAGTTCTCGTGCTCCTGCTTGAACTCCACCAGGTGCAGTTTCTTCTCCTCTGCCAGCTGCTGGTGGGTTTTCTGGGGACATCAATTGGTTTTAGCACAGATATTGTGGGCTATTCTTGAGGTGTCAAAACCAACTAGAGGAACTAAAGGCACTAAACTGACAACCTTCAAATCCGCCAGCTCTTGCGCGGTGGCCACAGATTCCATTTTCAAACACACCATTTTAATTCGTTTAGTTAGTATAGTTCGTGCCGCCTTCGGAATCGCAGGCACTATAATATTATACTAGTAGATAGACCACCTAGAACAAAATATGACACCGGCGTAAACTGAGAAGCTACGGAAGCTTCTTGAGTTGGAGGCCATTATCGCTTGCTGCAGCACCGAAAAATTGGAAATACCACGAGATGGCGCTAAGATATATAGGATTTATTCTAAGAATAGCTGCACCTAGAAGTATGTTCATGGCGTTTAAAATCTTACTCCTCACGCCATCTCTTTTTTACGAACGGTTACTAATTCTAATTTGTATGGGATGAGCACCCTGTGGTTTTAGTAATGGGCTCAATATCCAGGGTGCAGTCATATTTTAGGGGTTGTTAGGGACGTCATTCTAAGCAACTTTTCTCTATGAAACCGATTTGATCAGAGCCACTTTATTTTTCACTTCTCCATACGTCTCGTGCCGGGCGCACAGCTGATTTTCTGTGTGAGTTTTCACAGTCAGTCACAGTTTAGTTGGCAGGTTTGTATATAATACTTTCGGCAATAATCGTAGCCTGCTCTATAGAAATGCTCTGTATTGTATACCTGTTGCAGCAGCCCAATAAAGAACGCCTTGACGACATGCTGCAGGTTTCTGGAGCCTTCCACCTTCGCCCTCAAGTCCTTGATGCCGATGGCTTGGCAGATGGCCTTGATGGCTCGGTGGCACTGCAGTCCGTAACCTTCGTTCTTCTGCTGAACGTAGACCTTTGTCTTACCAAACTGGCTGTAGAAGTCGTGGTAGACTGGGGACAGGAAATTATGGAACTAATACAGATAGACCACCTAGAACATAATATGACACCGGCGTAAACTGAGATGCAACGGAAGCTTCGTTAGTTCGAGGCCATTATCGCTTGGTGCAGCACCATCGAAAAAAGCAAATACCACGAGATGGCGCTAAATATAGGATTTATTCTAAGTAGCACCACCTAGAAAAACTGACTGATTGATGATGCAGTTATTGCCCTGCCCACGGTCCACCTCCTCTGACCACCTGGGTGGACTGTGGGCAATTTTTTTTCCCCACCATCCACCTCTATGGCGTTTAAAGTACAAATCTTACTCCTCACGTCACCACCATCTCTTTTTTACGAAGGGTAACTATACCCAATTCTAATTTGTATGGGATGAGCACGCTGTGGTATAATGGCGTGTTTTAGATACTGTTTTGGCCATTGCGAGCGAGTTGGGGCTGGATTCTGCAAGCCAATCGCATGTCAATAGCTATAGCGAGAGTACGAAATACCGGTTTGTTTATAGACGTCGCGGCACGTCTCGTCAAGCCAAAACCGGAAGTTTGAGCCATCGCTATAGATAGCCACTGTTACACGATTCGCGTACAGAATCAGGTCCATGTAAGTTCAATTTCCTTGCAGTTGGGACGGAAGGCAGCATTTATGTTGGGTACTAGATATTGAATAATAAATATTAGCTGAAAGCGAATTGGAATACTAGTGCAATTGGTAGATAAGGTTAGGAATACTATTCCAATAAGAAATAATCATAATTCTAACTAGAATTAGAGAATTTCATTAAAATCAGAAAATCGGCACTCAAAAACGCCTGTCAGTGAATCATCCCAAATTCGACGGCACTGAGTGTGAAGAAATCCAAAATGGCGCCCACTGTTGACAGGTGGACTTTTATCCAAGTAAACCACTACATATTATCTATTGCTTGCAGAAGCGCAAAATAGATTATATGATGATGATAATGTCTATTGCAAGGGGATGAGAACTTAATTTCCCCTAATTTTAATGTCATTTATTTTTCCTTTTCGGCCAGGAGAATGACAATCTCTCGACTGAAAGGGTTAAATAGGATATGAAAAATTCACACATACTTGTGTGTCCATTGTAGATTTCAATGTGCATTAGTTTCTGACCAGCCCTGTTCTTTGCTTTCCTGAGCGCTGCTGGAGACTCTTTGGACTTTCCAAACCCGAAGCCAGCGAGCCCTTGACCATTTCCTGTCACCACCTGGAACAGGGACATCAACATGAGCAAAAGGAACCTAATAAAACAATGACAGCCTGATCCTGAAGGGTATATGATGATGATGATTTCATCTACCTCCTCAATTCCGTTTGCTGTTTCGAAGGTACCAATCTGTAACAGATTTGTTCCATTTGTCCAGGGGACTTATTTACATAGAGCCCACCACTCACATGCCATTTGATCAGTAAGGATGTCTTGAAATGAAATATATTTTTATTGTGTTGTTTCTTATTTCCTAATTATAATTGTGGCTCTAACTCCCAAACTAGGGCGACCTGTGTGTCAGGAGCTAGAGGCGATGTCTGTGGTCTAGTAACTATCTTGTATACAAGATGTAACAGAAGGGTGTAGTCATATTTTAGAGGGTTGTTAGGGAGAACATTCTGAGCAACTTTTACTATCAAACGGATTTGATAAGAGCAACTTTATTTTTCATTGCTCCATATGTTTGGTCCGGGCGGTCAGATGATTTGTATAGAGAAGTGAAACATAAAGTTGCTCTGATCGAATCGGTTTCATAGTGAAAGTTGCTCAGAATGATGCCCCTAACAACCCCCTAAAATATGACAACACCTTTCTGTTACATCCTGTATTACTTTTGTGACTCAGGCTGGCTACTAACACTAGATAATAGTTTAACTCTTTCATCTATTCTATGTATATGTAAAGAAAATCTTAAGATATCTAAAGTTTACTTACCATTGCTTGGGTTCTCCTAGTGCGCCCAAGACTCCCTTTCATGATGAGCAATGATCTCAGCTGAAGTACTATTGTATCAAAGCCTACAAATTCATCTGTAAAGAAATGGTTGATTTTGAAAAGAAAGCTCACATAGTAGCTACTGGAGGGGAGGCAGTTTCTCACATAGTAGCTACTGGAGGGGAGGCAGTTTCTCACATAGTGGCTACTGGAGGGGAGGCAGTTTCTCACATAGTGGCTACTGGAGGGGAGGAAGTTTCTCACATAGTAGCTACTGGAGGGGAAGCAGTTTCTCACATAGTAGCTACTGGAGGGGAGGCAGTTTCTCACATAGTAGCTACTGGAGGGGAGGCAGTTTCTCACATAGTAGCTACTGGAGGGGAGGCAGTTTCTCACATAGTAGCTACTGGAGGGGAGGCAGTTTCTCACGTCAGAAGGAAATACTTAGTACCTACAGCCCTACACGTCCTTCCCGGGTAGTGCTAACGAGAAACAAATTAACACTAACATTTCCAGGTTCTTGTAAGTGTGAAATCTACAAAACATTGAAATTAACCTAAGCTGTTAGACCACCCTTAACTAAGAAATTGAATGGAATTGTAGCTACTGGAGAGATACAGGTTGATAGACAAACAAACAGACATACACCGGTTGATAGACATAACTAATGAAATAAAATAAATGGGCATCACTTAGATGATACAGAAAGAAAGTAGATGGTTAGTAACTTGTTGCTGTGTAGTAACTGATCAGTTTCTGTTCCATCTGCCTACCATGCAAGAGGTCCCAGGTTCGAATCCCGGCTGGGGACAAAAAATACCCCAGGTCCTGGATGTTTACATGTTTGTGATGTCACTGTTTCTGGTTCCCACAACACAGGGTATCCTAGTGTGGGGCTAGAAGCAATGTATGTGCCTGTATGTAAATTTTTTATGTTCATGTTTATAGTTATGGAGTAGAAAAAATATAAACCTTCTCCTACTGGATCTGGTGGTCCAATTCGACGTCCTGGCATGCGGAAACCGGACCATCCTCTCTCAATAGGACTTAGCTTAAATCTCCGGAAGTTTGTCATGGAGTCTCTGATTTTGATGAGCTTTGGCATCCTGGAAAGTGCAACAGTATAAAGTGTATTTTAACAATATATTGGAAAGTTTAAGAACATTGTGCAACACTTTTTCCTATAGATGGAAGCCAACAAATAATTGACAACACATTTAGCCAGTTCTTTAATACCTACTCCATTTGGATAGTATCAATAATCTCTAAATAGCAATAATGCCAAACAGAAGCTGAACAGAGAAACACAAAACAAAGTGTCACCTTTCAGGGTCATCCGGCAACCTCTGTTGTTTCATCAGTTCCCGGCCTCGAATAACCGGTGAGGACAGACCAGGCCATAGCATATTGACTCTGCCAACTCCTATCATCTGACCACGGTTCAGATCTCGGACTCTGATCCGACCTGTACCTCTTCCTCTGCCCTTCTTTGCACCAGCATTACTTACTGATGTGACGGACTTCCATAGTTTTTCTGCCGGCACTGAGAAAATAGGTGCAATGGGGTGAATCTTTTGCATACAATAAGCATAGTATTTTGTAGGCAGGTAGTGGGTACTCCAAAATGTACTTGAATGGTTTCTTAGTGAAAGTATGAAATAAATTGAATTCCAGTAACTTACATTTGTTGAAAAACGTGATACAAGCCACAGAAGATGTGCTAAAGTGGGTTTTGTTGAGGTTAGAATAAATATTAGTTTGAAGAATAGGACTTTGATTATAAATTAGGTTTAATGGCTTATTTATAATATTTCTAAGTAATAGTAGTTTTGAGGACATTTTAACAGTAAAAGTACAAAAAAAAAACAATAATCAATGATAAGATCTCGCTCGCTAGAGCACAAAAATCCTCAGCAAAAATCAATTTGTTTGACGTTTTACTTTCGGTTGACAGCTACAGTCGAGGCAGAGGTTTTGATTCATACAGCCTAGTTCCAATACATTATGAATACATTACACATAACTTGGGGTGAATAGACACAGTTGTGATTGTGAAGAATGTACGTTGCGTACACAGCTTTTGCTTTAATTTAAACCTGTTTTATCTTAACATCCATCGCATGCTTCAGAATTCAGAACAATAACTAAAGCACTTCAGACAAAAATAAAGCATCCGTAATGATCCGTTATCCGCAAAGAAAAAAACGGGTTATTCAAGTCTGTGTGCTTACATTTTTTTTAGTAACAGGTTGTGGGAAGGATACTGATAGCATTCGAGGAAACACGCTTGATTATCTATGATTAGTAGTGGGTGCAAAAACAATGTACATACGGGAGTACGGTAAACACGCCACTGGCTATCCAGGTCCGCAAGCCCTCTCTTGCTGTGTCATCTGGTAGAGTAGGTAGTCCCTACTGAATATTCTAGATTACCACCTGGGTCCCAAAGTTTTGCGGACGATATCCCCATCAGTTCAACTACCTACCGACCAAATAGACAAAGTTCTTTGTTTATGTCTATAATTAATTATTAATTAGGTACTGTTATTATTTTATCGATTAGGTACATGCACCAACTATCTCACTCAAAAGAAGTAAGTAAACCAAGTACAAACAATGGATACTTCAGAATAAAATTTAAAGTGAAATAATCTATGTTTCGTTTTCGTCAACAGCGTCAAAAAGGGGTTGAAAATCTATAATAGTTGTGTTTTCAGGCCCGGTGGTGAAGGGTGATTGAGGGTCTTTCGACAAAAACGGCATAAATCTCTTCTGTCCAGTTTTTGGAATCAGTTTCAAAGTTAGGTCACCATATTCAGTATCTTCATAGCTAGCCGAGACATGTGGCGTGGGCGCACATGAATAAATCTTGAGGGTGTAGAGCAGTAGCCCTCCGTTCGTTGGTTGAATGAAGGTGGCCTTAAATTCGTCCACGTTGACGCCGGTGTTGGTGTAGGCGATGCAGTCTGTGTTGTTGATGATCACGCTGATTTTCACAAGTTTCACTTTGACCCTAGCTGGAATGAGAGATGCGACAGATAGTGATATTATGTGGGTGTAGCTGCTTGTCCAATCTGAAATGACGCTCCCCACTCCTTCATTTAAAATTATATATGCGAGGGAATGTAAAGGCCGTACCCGAAGGGTGCGAAACGGGACCCTATTACTGAGACTTCGCTGTCTGTCTGTCTGTCTGTCACCAGGCTGTATCTCATGAACCGTGGTAGCTAGACAGTTTAAATTTTTACAGATGATGTATTTCTGTTGCCGCTATGACAAAAAATACAAAACTAAATAAATTTAATATTAAGGGGGGCTCCCATACAACTAACGTGATCTTTTTCCGGTTTTTTATAGATAATGGTACGGAACCCTTCGTGCGTGAGTCTGACTCGCACTTGGCTGGTTATTAACCCCGGCCCGACGAAGAAATAAAGTTATTAGCATTAAAAAACCCCGCATAAAACCAGTCTTCCAGTTTCATCACCGCCGGTCTCATCATCAGGTGAAATTAAAAGGTCTCATCACAACAAATCGAATGAGCCAAGCTCGATGGGTTTTTAGGGTTCCGAGACAGCTATATCGAGTGATTTTGTACGGGTATCTGTCAATATAGGTCTCGATATCCGTATATCGAAGGCGCGAGAATCGACCCGCAGCTCCCACCTTCGAGCTTCACATTCCTTTATCAGATCAGTTTGATAGTACCATATTCTCAAAGGTCTTGTCACTACGAGTCTAATGAGCCTAAACTCGATGGGTTTACTAGCAAGCATCCCAGGGTTCCAGCTCCCACCTTCGATTTTCGCACTCCATCATCAAATCAGCTCGATGTTACCATAATCCCAAAGGGCTTGTCAAAACGAACCCAATGAGCCCAAAATCAACGGGTAAGCATCATAGGGTTCCCGTTCCCACCTTCGAACTCCATCATCAGACCAGCTCGATGGTACCATAAGAACCAGTGGGTCTACCACGCAATTGCAGTTGGCATCGGCTTCGTGTTGCCGAGAGCAACGCGCGGTAGGTAGACTCACAGCTCCAAAAAAATCTACACCCGTTTACGCTCTACGTGCTGAGAGACAGACACACAGACAGACAGAGCAAGTTAAACTTATAAATAACACCCCTTTCCTTCTTTGGGCGGGGGTTAAGGTTTTTTAATCCTAAGTTATAGCGTATAGGTAGGTAGTTTGAACAGTCAAGCTCACACGCACGGCTCATTCACACGGCTTCCGTCATTGACGATTCGTCAAAAATCACGATACATAAGACGGGTGCACGTTCACATTGTATACGGAATCGTGTTTTTTCCCGATTCGTCTAAATATCCGAATTGGTGTTTCAGAGTTCAGCGAGCGCATCAGCAAAAAAACCAGCCATGTGCGAGTCGGACTCGCGCACCATTATCTATAAAAACGTCAATAAGAACAATTCTGGTGTATGAGAGTCCCTTTAAATGCCCTTTAAATATTTATTTTATTCTGTTTTTTAGTAAATTACGTGTACTGGCCGTCGTCGGAGGGGATTTTAAAAAGGAGAATGAGATGATTGTTCTTTATAACTTTAATGTTTGAAAGTTACATTCGTTCACTTAAAAATTAATTACAATAAATGATCTCTCGATTGATCGACTAAACACATTGATCGATTGACACTAAACTAATGTCCTCTCGCAATCGCGATTGAAGCGTAAAGGCCACGATAAATTTGGTGGCGGATCCCACGAAGAAAATGGAAATGCACCATCAGGGCTTTTGGGTGGCATCGCTTGATGTTCGGGAAAATTCCACCAGCAGTCTCAGCATTTCGTGGGTGGTCCGTAGTGACGATGAATACGAGTACATGGTGATGGGCGATGGATGATATCGTAACAAGTAAGTATTTGTTGACGTGATTTAAGACGTGCCCGTCATTTTTCACGATTCGTGATCCGTGTGAACACGGGCATTTAAAAAGCATTGCCACCATAAAAAAAAAAGGTCGAGTACAGGTTGGAATCGCACACGAAGAAGGGTACCGTACCATCGTACTACAAAACAATAAAACAAAAACAAAAATCGTTTCTCTCTTACAAGGAGGCTTACTAAGCTGATAAAATGGATAAAGATAGAATAACCGGCCAAGTGCGAGTCGGACTCGCGCACGAAGGGTTCCGTACCATTATCTATAAAAAACCGCAAAAAAATTGTATGGGAGCCCCCCCTAAATATTAATTTAATTTTAATTTAATTATTTATTTTTTAAGTAAATAATATACTCAATATATTGTGAATATTTTAAGCGTCTAAATGCTACCAATATCAATATCGAGCAAAAATGAGCAAAAAAAACACGTTTGTTGTATGGGAGCCCCCCTAATTTCTTTTGATTTTTAGTATGTGTTGTTATAGCGGCAACTGAAATATATCATCTGTGAAAATTTCAACTGTCTAGCTACCACGGTTCATGAGATACAGCCTGGTGACAGACAGACGGACGGACGGACGGACGGACAGACAGCGAAGTCTCAGTAATAGGGTCCCGTTTGGCACCCTTCGGGTACGGAACCCTAAAAAGATTGTGCCCTCCTGAGGATTTGAACTCACGATCTACGGATTGAGAGCCTACATCATACCGCTGCGCTACTACAACGAAGTGGGATGACGCGAAATATACCTACCATCATATTGAAATGCGTGAGTGTATCAAAACACGTCTCTTGTATGGGGACAAGTCTGTGGGGGACCGCCTTTATTTTGTAAATTGTACATTGTCTATCTATTATTAGTTTTCATGCTTGTGTTGTACAATAAAGAAATCACGGATTACGAGATATACACATTCTGTGAAAATTTCACCTTTCTAAGGTTCGTGCTCTAGGACCCGCTAACGGACAGACAGACAGACAGACGGACAGCGTAAGCTTAGAAATGGGTCCCGTTTGGCACCCTTCGGGTACGGTACCCTGAAAATGACGATTCGTGAAAAAACACGATTCGTCATCGTGTGATTGAGCACTAGTTTGCATGTATACTTTGGCAAGAAATGCTAGACATTAAATAATGCCAACATTTGCAGACTACTGCGTGTTTTCTTTCCTTTTGGTTTATTTGGAACTATACCCAAATAATTGAAACAAAAAGTAAACTTTAGAAAAAACCGACTTCCACAAACCCTATTTGATTACTTAGATTGAGTTTAATACAAACTGTTACCCCTTATCCCCCCCCTTGGGGAATTAATTTTGTCAAATCCCACATCAGTGCTACCCCGCGCTACTAAGGAACCCCTGTACAAAGTTTCATGGCTCTAGGTCCACCGGTTTAGGCTATGCGTTGCCTGCCCGTCAGCCACGCATTGTATTTGTACCTAGTATTGAGCAGATCTGGTGGCCATATGTGGTCTTCATCAGCAGTTCCGCATCACAATATTATGCTTACCATGTGCATTTGCACGAGTTATTATGAAAAACACAAAAATCACTATAGGTCTGCCTATAATATTTGAAGAGTTCCCTCGATTTCTCCAGGATCCCATCATCAGATCCTGACCTGGTGTCAATGGGACCAATGGGAAGGTAAACCCTTTCAAACAAAAAAAATAATTTTCCAAATCGGTCCTCCCGTTTAGGCGCTATCGGGGCACATACATAAAAAAAAACAAAAAAAAACAAAAAAAAAACATCCGGACGAATTGTAAACCCCTTCCTTTGGGAAGTCGGTTAAAAAACAGTGGGTTTAGTAGACTCTATCCCAAAAGCACCTGTCTAGCATTTCTTGCCAAAGTATAATGTACTATCTCGTAGTTTATGTTATGGCGGCTATTTGACACATGAGCACAGAAGAGATAATAGTACATGAGCGACTACAATACAACTAGGTTCAGCCATCTGAACGTAAGATTAACCAACACTGGCCCCCGATTCTCGCGCTATCGAGATCATCTCCCCAGTCGAGATATCGGTTTTGATACCGCCTGTATCCGTCGAAATCGATCTCGATTTATATTTATTTCGATCGAAAACGGGTCGAGATATCTCGGTTAGTCGAAAGGCTAGTCGTAAGAATAGCTTTTTCTTGTTTTTGATAGAGATTTCGGTATCTCAAAATCGATATTTCGACCATGGACATAATCTCGCCAGCGCCAGAATTGCCCCCCCCCCCCTGAGCTGACATAACTATAAATGTTATATAGTAATAGTATGGATACTACTTTTAATTTAGCTGGGAATAGGGTGGGTAAGGAAAGGTTGTTAATTAAGTGTCTATGTTTTAGTCGCATACACGCCAGTCTGCGGAATGATAGTTTTGCTCACTCAGTATATTTCATCATATTTTCAAATATACTTAATAATCATCAATCCTAGACGGGCTCTAAGGAAATAGTTTTTCAAAACTATTTAAGATATGTGATTGAGGGTAGAGTCGAGATGAGTATCGTACGTGAACATATTATTATGTACTTACGATTAGCACTTTTATAGTAGATTTCCAGAAGTCTGTTAAGCCTGGTTGGAGGATAAACCTTGTCATCTTGGAAAAGTAGTATAGGTACTTCTGAAAATATGTAAAAATATAGAGTTCTATCGGGCAATGATGATGGTATAGCTGCTGGATGAAGCTAAATTACCAAATACTCCAATTAACTGAAATTCTGCGCAGGAGTTGAAAGTACTTACCAGTGCTTTCACAATGTCCCAAACTCATAATCAGCTTGTAGTACGGAAATCCTTTTGCCGATATGTCTCTATCAAACTTTTGTAAATCCAGTGTTTCAGCACTAACAAAGATCAAAACTACTAGCCCTATTATTGAGTATGATTGTTTCCTGAACATGGTGCTGGCTACCTCGCTTTAGTCACAAGTGGTCACAAAGTAACTATAACAAACTACGTTCACCGCTGCTGTCGATTTTGTTTTGTGATCGTTGAATCAACTGCCTGGGGTACTCGTGTTCTGAATGGATAGAGTATAGCTAGATATCTGTAACAGTTTCTTAATAAATCTACTGCTTAAATTCAACCGATAGATTGAGATAAAACACAGGGTCTTTGGCGATTTTTTGACCCTCCCCTATGTTGGTGAGGTATCTTGAGATTTGCCTCGCCCCCTCCCCAAATTACGTGATATTTGCCGAGACTGACTGAGACGTGACTGTAGCTTGTGTGAACAAAACGATTCTGTAGATCGAAATCATAATAGATAAGCTGAGTGCCGCTAAATAGGGAAGTGTCGAAGAACAATAGAGTGTCGGTATACGAAATAGCTTCACTGATCTTTAATAGGCATAGGATTGCAAAATTCTAGCAAATTCTTAGAATAGCTTTAGCCAAACAGATATTAGGTAACAAGAGTGGTATTTGCTCACTGCTTCTTGTCTAGGTACATTGGACTACTGTGAGAGAAGAAGGAACTCTAACTTTACTAATAAATAACGCAGATGATCCTACATAATTTACTGTGTCAGGTTATTACTTTGGAAAGTAATGGGCGTTATATTTTGGAGTTTGTTACGAACTCACCACTACTACACACAATATGGCTACAGTTAGAGAACAGAAAAAACACAATTTTGAAAATGCAACAAAACAATTTATTCTCTTCCCACCATTCACAATCCGATCACATATCTAGCTCCCTCCGAGATACCAGCCCAAGTTTCCTTTACAATCTGCTCAATATAGTCTGGGGGCACCAAAAACCCGTAATCATAGCCGGGCAGTTCCAGGGTGTACGTCAGAGGCACTCCTACGGCTCTGGTCCAATCCCTGGAGGTTCCTGTGGTGTAGTAAAGGACTTGGGCAGCGTTGCCGACGATGTAGCGGTCAGCTTGGGGCAGGGCAAGGGCCTCGATCGCGGTTGCCATGCGGGTGCCGGCTAGATGGATGTGGAGCGCGTTGGAGGGGAGAGTACCTGTGGAAGATATATAGCATCGATGCTGTGTCCTGCATTTTCAAGAGAAAACCAGGATCAATCATGATAGGGTCAATGAACGAGTTGAGCGAACGAGAGCTAGGTTCTGTCTACAGGCACAGAAGAGATAATAGTACTCCGCTACAGGTATGGTCTACTGTTACATCTGCTTGTTTTATGCGAGGTGCAAAAAAAGAAATAACCTTTCCAATAGATCTACCTAGACACCCATTATAGATACTTACCATTGTTCCCCCAAGCATACAGGAACATGTTCCCAAAGCTGTGCAAGCTGATATACATCGCAGTTCTGTCCAGATGCTCCAAAACCACGTCCCTGATTATCCTTATTTCCGGCTCAGAGAAGGCTGCGGGTCCTTCGAAGATTATTGAGCAGGGTTCGGCGCTGTCCGGGCGGGATCCCCACTCGTGGTCGAAGTTCCTGTTGCCGTCAACGCCGGGGCAGGCGTCGGCGCCCGCGTGGGACCGGGAACGGGTCTTACGCCACATACGGTCCTGGGGAAAGTAGAGTAGAGAAAGGCTGATTGTTTAATTTAAATAATAGAATATCCATATAATATGATAGTTAGATAAGTTAGGTCTAAGTACCTACTAATCATTAGATACCTAACGTAACTATTCGTAAAAACTACGATACCTATAGGTAAAAACTACGGTAGGTAGGTACTCGTGTATCGTACCTATCCAATGAGTTTTTACTTCAAGCAAGCAAAACACGTACCTACCTATGCATATAAGTAGGTACCACCGTTAAACGAGTTTGTAAGTAATTAATCATGTTTCGGTTCGGCCTATGGCCGATTGATAGGGCGTCCTTCAGGTAAGTACCCTCTTTTCACCCTATTCATGACCTTTCTCGCTCTCCAAAGAAAATTGGCGCGGACTGCACAACAAAACGATTACTTTTAAACGCTCACCTCATCCATAGAGTACTCATATCCATCAGGGTTGGCCAATGGTATGATGATCCAGTCGATTTCCTCAGTCAAGCGGCTATCAACCACATCGACGACCAGTTGATTAATGAGGTACAAGGCCACAGGTGGGGCTACCCACTCACGCGCATGGACGGCAGCATCGATTACGATCACTGGTTTCGTTTCTTCAAAACGTGACGACGATATCCGCACATACTTGATCTGTCGACCCTCGTAGCTCAGCCCTGCGTCAACCACAGTCACTATTTCTGGGTATCTTGAACCGAGTTCGTCCAGGTAATCGTTGATCTGAGTAGCAAATTGGTTTGTTAACTTGAATGTGTTGCTATTCTGTGTTTTGTTTTGGTAATGGGTTCCTTATTGTTTTGGGGTATTTGCCTTAATTGGATTGTAAGCTTTTTCCTTTTACGTCTTGGGAAGATTACCGAGTCTGAATAAATATTAAATTTTCGTATTTCAGTTGTGTAGTGTAGGTACCTTTCAAAGTATCAATGAATGGTTCTGGTTTTCAATAATATAGAGTCATTACTGTCGAAGAATTGAGATAATAACTTAGACATCAAAACAACCAGAGTTGCACGAAACGATTTTGAATTTATTGGCGAGAATCTGATAGGATTGTCATTTGGTCCAACTATAGGATACCTAATATGCCTTTTATTTGTTTCGTGCAACCCCTGAAGTTGTCTTGGTGAAACGATGGGTAGCGTGGTGTCAGGACAGGAGTTTTAAACAAGTAAGTAGGTAACTAGATGGTAAGATTACAATAAAATATTACCTCCTGATGTCTATAGTAAGTGTCCCACGTCATGGAGCGGCCACTTCTCAAGGCTCTTCTGCTCTGAATTTCTGCTTCTTCGGCGCGGAAAACTCTATTAAAATAAGAAAAATAAATTAAATACTTATTTTATAGGGATGGATTGTCAATCCAGCTTACCTATACATGCCTATACCTAACATAGCATTACATACCTATTAGCGGACATGGCACAACACAGATGAAATACCCAATAGATACCGCATAGTCGAGCGGCCCCCTCTGCCAAGTACAGTCATTTGACTTTAGATACGAGTGTGGCACAAGCAAGACGCTTTACAATGTCTGCATTTGATCAGGGAGGCTGTAGCGGTACGGGACTTGACGCCCAGTGCTACAACTTCTTAGCTCCTTGCTGGCTGAGCTTAGACTAAGAAAGTACCTATATTAGCAGGGGCGCTATGTTTTTGGTTGGTAGGTTAGGTACCTTCTAACCAAAATATATCGAAGGAGCACAGTACCTACCTCATAGCTTGCATGCGTAGGTTAATCAGTAACCCTAAAATGCACTTTGTAAGTACTAATTACTTACTCAGCAAGATTCTCCACAATCTTGGCATAAAACATGCCTGTCTGCTCAAACTTTTGCAGCCAAATCCTTCGTTCTTCCGGAGACAGCTTCACCACGGCCACCAGGTCTCCTGACTGCGACCTGGAGTCAGGTCTTGACCAGATGACGTCCAGGGTTTCGTCCAGGGCAGAGATGAGTGGCTTGGGACCCTGGACTCGGAACAGCTGGTGTCTGATGGCGTAAGAGTAGAGTACAGTAGGAATGGAATAACCTGGGCTAGCCTAAATATTTCTATATCTTTTATATTCATAAATGTGAAATGCGTTCGTGTGTGTCTCGTCTCGCCTTCTGCAGTGTACTTCCCCAGTGTAATTGGCAATTCGGGTGTAGAAAAAAAACCGGTAGGTACCCATACCCGGCATATTTTTAATTATTCTTAACTTAGCTAGCAAGGTATTAATGTTTTCTAATATTTTAAGATCTCCACCGAAGAGAGTACCTATATGGTTTTTGGACCCTCCCGAAAATTGAGAATAAATATTTAACAGTTTTTAAAATATGTAAGTGTAACTAAGTACCAGTATTAGGTGATCATTATGATTTACTTACCCCTCATACTGTTCGTGACGACCCTGGACAATCACACTCAATACCACAACAAATGCAACGACTAATCGCGCCATTTTCAGGTCAGATTCCAACCAAATCCTAAACTAAACAGTTATGTTGTAATGTAGGTAGCTAAATAAAATAAAGAATTTCAATTCTGATAATTATGCACTAAGTATATCATACATAATCCCATAACCGTAAAATAATCTCCTAGATAAAGATAACGAGTCATATTATTTTTATCACTTTCGTTGGTTTTTATTCAGATTGAGCATTTTGAAAGTACATTGGTGGTAGTTAAAAAGTATGGTGTATCTGAGCCCATAATTGTAATTCAATCGTAATGAAGAGCATTAGTAACATTAAAAATAAGTATTTTGTAGGTAGGTAGGTACCTATTTAGAATTAAATGTATAAGAATTATATGCATACTGAAAGTCAACTATCTAACAAAAACAATGCATGCTAGTTCAAAAAACGTTCTTAATTCGTGAATATATATTATATTTACTGCATAGTAAAAAAAGTAATTAAAATTTGTTTAAAATAAAAAAATAGAACATGACGTAATTAATACATAAATCAATACCTAACTCTACAATGAATTAGGAAAAAAAACACCTTAGTAAAAAGACATTCTTTATCATTGGGACTGGAACTTGATATAGTTAGATGTTACGTCATGGCTTCTACTGGTTTACTTATCAAAGAAATAAACAACTATGGGAACTTACTGTTTATTTACGTAATTTCCTCATGCTTCACATGAATACAAATATATATCTACTTAAAACTAAAGTATTACAAACAAAGCCTCTATAAACATAAATAAAATCACCTATCGCCACCAACCGTGTCTGATTCTGAAAAGTCTTATCTTCCACACATACTTCCAATAGATTTTCCATACACACTTCTTAAATCCTGGATGCCACCAAGCATAGATCAGTGGATCACAGAGACTGTTGGTGACACCTAAATAATACAAGGGGCCTAATGTGAGCGTCTCTAGAGGAATGCAGGCGTAGCCATTCTTCAGGATGTCACAGTTCACGTATAATATAATAGAGATATAGTAAGGTGCCCACGTGCAAACAAAACAAGCTGTCACCAGAAGCACTGTTTTAGCCGCCTTCAGCTTACTTGGATGAGAGTTCAATGCTCTAACCTTCTTGTAGTAATACGACATTTTCACAATCTTCTTCCTTAATTGCTTCGTCCACTTATTCCTATAATTATGATCCACGTCTACATTGACCTTATTCAACTCATGCATTTCTATTTCATTGCAGCTTTCCAAGCAATTTTCAGTAGTCGACAGAGTGATGGTTACAGTAGTTTCGGATATTTCGTCGTATTTCTTGCATTCGTCATCAAAAGCCTTGTTGACGTAAGCTATTTTATGGTTCATTTCTTTGAAGGCATTTATTTGGTCGACGGCTTTGACAGCGCTCTGCAGTATGAGGAAGTAAAGCACGCAGACCATGATGATGACGAAGAGTGCTATGAGGGAGACGACAACGAGCAGCGAGGAAGGAAACACTGCTATGTACCAGCATCTGAAGTTAGTGAATGTCTGGCCTGTCCAACCCATTGCTGGTAAGCTGGCAATGAACATTCCTGTTGAAAGTGATGAGATTGGCAATTTAGTCTAGCTAGATGTAACGAAAAATCTGGTTTAATAAACAATACGTATCTAATAGTGAGACTTAGGGCGAGATTCATAATTAATTAACGGTTCATGTTATTACAAATAAGAATTATCACTAGTGCAGTGGTGCAGTTCAGAAAAAAACATCTTATACATTCATCAATTCAGAAAAACATAAATCATGATACAAAATCAACCATTCACTTACAGGATAATAGTAGAGGTAATAGAGAGATATTGTACCTAGTTGTTTAGACTAGCATGCCTACGCTACTATACAGTCACACTGTATAGCCTATGGTACTATAGCTTTACCTTTCTATATTTGTCTTATTGGTATTGACTTAGTATTGTTATCATTACTATCAGGTTTACTGCAATTTCGGTTTTCATAATATGTCCAAATATATCTTTTGAAGTAACTGTTTACCGCGTTTTTGAAACCTTTGTGCCACCAAGCATAAATCAAAGGGTTCAATAGGCTACTGAGGTAAGCTAAAATTGCCAAAGGTCCTTTTAGCGCGAATGCGAGAGGAAAACACTTTGGGTTGTTACGTCTGTCTTCGCAGAAGACATACATTATAAGAGCTATAAAAAATGGGACCCATGTCAAGATAAAACTCCCAGAGGTCAACATTACCACTGTGACAGCTTTACACATACGAGGTTGATTTGACTTAGGCCCGGACTTCAACCGATCCCCCAAACATTTGCTTATCTTGCAAGGAGTTGTTTGAACACTATTTATAGAAATATTGTGACTTGAAACTGAAGTGAAATCAGATTCGACAGTAGCTATACTTAATTTAGAATCAAATTTCTTTTCCTGTATGCTTTCATCGGTTTCGATATTGTTGTTGTTTATGTTTTTAGTTTGTTTTGAGTCAACAACATTAAGGTCATCAATACTTTTGGATTTGTTGCCAAATTTCATGCTGACAAATAATTCTTTTCTCAAAGTTCTATGTTGACGATTAATTTCAGAGGTCGAGGCGCTTCTCTTCAATACACATACTCTTTGTATCTTCGCATCTTTGTCCATATTTTGTGTATTACCGCGATAAATTCTTGGTTTGGGCGTGTCATCATTGCCATGCTTATTAGAGGCTCTTATTTCAACAATGTTTTTGATCGCCCGAACTAGTATGATAGAGTAGAGAACGCAAACCAGTAGAACAGGTATAAAACTAAGCATGGCATTGAAGACGATAAGTTCGGGGGGATAGACTGTTGCATAGTTGCAAATGGTAGTATTCTTGTCTAGGATGGTCCATCCCGTGGCTGGCAACGATGAAAGGATCAAACCTGAAATGGTGCGACAACAAATAGGATAGAAAACATAGAGATTAGCACTCAGTGCAAGTGTGTTTTAAGCGGTGGGTATGCGTGCTCACTGCTCACTGTGTCTGTGCTTGGTATTATCAGTGCGATTAACATTAATCACTTTTATGGTATGCAAAGTTAAAGTAGGTATAACTAAACAATTAGCAAGAAGCAGGTACTATTCAAGGACCAACTCAATGACCTAAGGTCTGAACCTATACATATACTCTTAATTACTCTTTGATTTCTGAATAAAAAATCTTAAATAAATCATTTGAGAATTAGTAAATTGATTAAGAAATCGCACAAAGCATTCTTAACTGACGATATGAAGGTAAAAGTTTAACACTTAGTGCGACTATTTCAAAATTATAATGAGCACTTAACTTGAGTAAACTTTGACAACTTCATACCAAAATATAGAATTGTTGAAGGTACCTGACATACCTATATAACTGAATCAAAGTTTTGGAGTAAATTTTAACAATCCCATATTTATTTTATAAATTAGCTTACGTTCCATTTATCGGGATTATTAAGGTGCAATTCCTTAGCTGACTGCAACTGTCTCGCTCACACGTTAACGCGACACGTTGCTTGTAGCAGGCAACGGAACTATATCTTTAGGTGGAACTACACTTACCAACAAGCCAAATTATCAGTATGCCAATCCGGACCCTAGTGGTGTTGATCCAACGCTGATAGTACAATCCATGTATGATGTAGATATATCGGTCGATAGCTATAAGGCCCACGCTGAATATGGACACGAGTGTTGGACACACGATCATACCTGGTGACGTAATGGGTAAAACAACAATTACTCAATTTATTAGGATAAACAATTATCGGTGAACGAGCCGTAGGTACAAACAATCAAATTCATTTTTATTAATAGGAACCCACAAAAAACGAAGGAACATTCTGATCCCTATGACACGGAAAGTACATGGATGGGTCTGAAATCAAGTTCGATGACCTTGGAAGATATCGGAACATTTTGATAAAACCGAAGATCTTCATCAAATATAAAAAGCCATAAGTAAAAGTTAGTAAAAGTTAGTTTACGATAAACTTATAATTTAACTTACAGTTGAGCCAATTAAGTATGTAGAACTTGAGATGAAAAGACACTAGTTGTTGAAATACCAGTGTAGGTACAGTAAATAACAGGCTGGTTGAGAAGTGAGGGTGTAAGTGTTATGTGTGTGTGCATTTCGGGGGGGATCCAGTAGTGAAACATAAACATTAATGTTTATTGAATGGGTGCTCTGATAAGTTAGGCATTCTCATATGGCTGGCGCAAAAAAGGTGTGTAATTTACCTACATTGTTCATTATTTCTTCATTATGTGGTTTTTGTAATAAGAAGCTTGTTTTTATTAAAATCACCCATTATATTATAGAAATGCTCTAAGATTAACGAAGCGTAAAAAAGAGTATTGAGTTACTGGCTAACCATGCGTATAATCGTGCTTCGGCCGCCCCTGTGAGAAAAGACGTGACGCTATGTCAGGTTTAATAGTGTAAGATATTTATATTTATTTCATAATTTGTAATTTCTTTATTGTACTAACACAAGGATGATAGACAGAAAACTTATAATAGATAGACAATGTACAAAGGATGTGGACGTGGACGTGTGAGGTTATTTGTGTTTATACTCGCTTCACGTAAGTGTAGTCACGTAATCTAGGACACAAGTTCTATCCGCTTCGATTTAGGTAATGTTCTCGATAAGCACTTTTGAACAGACAAATCATTTGTAGTAAAATACAGATCTATCTATCACATAGAGTTTATCGAGTACGTTTGAGACAGGGTATTTAATATTTATGTATGACGCAGGATTTTGATGAAATACTAGTATTTCAGTAATTAATCTACCAGTCGATCGCGTTAATTCGCGCCACGAGTTTTAATTTTATCATAAACCTAAACGAGGTAATAATTTTGTCTTCTTCCGGTTCTTGATCAAAAGCCTAGATGTTTGATCAAAAAACTGGTTTTATTATAATCCTGCCACATATACACAATAGGCGTTGGAAACAAAATGTCGATTCTAATTATACAATATAAAAGTAAATAAATACAAAATCAGTACAGACTACTCTTACCGATTTGAAAGATGCATAGCACACTAGAGTTGACTCCATTGCCAACGATTGCACCAAAGATTATCGAAATACCGATGATGGTGTCAGCTAAGGACACATTTCCCAGAAGCAAATATGTACTTTTTGGTTGTTGACCTGAAATTAGAGAAAATGGCTTATATTATGTAGGTACCTATTATTTATTTTCTTTTAATAAAATCTACTTTTATGACTATGTCGTATAATAAAACAATGGTACAATAGTACAAACTGTACTTGTTATTTTCCTTCTTAAAACCGAGTTGCCTATCAGGTCCACTCGACTTAAATTTAAATATCTCCCGAAATAATAACTGCACAAATATACTTATTTTTGTGTTATGTATATTTAACATTATGTGCAGGGCCAAAGAGGATACAGCAGTACCTATACAATACGTGGAATCGCGAGTGAAGGCTTTGAAAGTAACATATAGGTAACGAACAGCTAGAAATCCGACAGTATTGTTTGTTAGCAAATCTAGTTTCAAACTGTTTCATCAGTCTAGTAGTTACGCCCTTAGAAACATTCCCAATGACTTGCTTTATTTCTCCCCACCAGTCTTATGTCTGCGGCCTACATTCAAAACCTCAGTTCAAAACCATCTAAATTCTGTCAGCTATAGGTTGAAAACTCTTCCCCAACATATGAAAGAGAAAATATGATAGATACTCATTGATCATTAACGACGACTCGAAAATAACCTCGTGGCTTCCCCGACCATGTCACATTTGCAGGGATCGGATCGAAGGTGTGAATTTACCTAAAGTTTGTAGTCGGACATGACAAGGAGCAGTACAACCACTTGAGTTGAGTTGAAAAAATGACTGCACCTTTCAATTACAATCTGTATGAATGTTTTATTTACCTCGCTTGAATGATGTAAAGTAGTACTCAGTCATTTTTACTAAAAATTGAAAAATAAAAAAGTTATGATTTTTTTGGGAATCAGCAGTTTGAAAATGGTTATAGTTCGTTGTTTCAAATGTAAGGAACATGTAAAACTAATAAAAAATAAAAATTAACTGGTTAGACAAAAACCCGAAATGTTAAATTCTGACAAGTAAACTTTTACACCTTCCTGTAGAAATTCGAAGGACCGAATAATTTAATTTGAGCTAGCTGGCACTAAGACCGAATAAGTGCAAGCTCCTTTGGTGTGTTAGGTAACTGACTCAAATCTAAAACATTGTCTAATGTGCAGGGATCGGATCGAAGGTGTGAATTTACCTAAAGTTTGTAGTCGGACATAACTAGGAGCAGTTACAACCACTTGAGTTGAACCGGTTTGAATTTAACCTGTTGAGTAAAATTACAATATCAGCATCTCTGTTAAACTGGGTGTTGATTTGTAAAGTTACGCCCGACTCAGGGTTGATAGTTTACGTATCGCAAAGAAAAAGTTTTAATTTTCCCGCGCATAATTTTCATTCATAAATTACCATCTGAAAATCCTGAAATTACATTAAAGTGTGGATACCCCCGCCAGCCACCGCGCACAAGTGATAACAGACTCCCCCTCGTGCCATAAGCCCAACCCCACCCCGTGCGACTCTTTTCGGACCACATTTACATGTTTTGAAGGTTCCGTACCCGAAGGGTGCCAAACGGGACCCTATTACTGAGACTTCGCTGTCCGTCCGTCCGTCCGTCTGTCTGTCACCAGGCTGTATCTCATGAACCGTGGTAGCTAGACAGTTGAAATTTTCACAGATGATGTATTTCTGTTGCCGCTATAACAACAAATACTAAAAATCAAAATAAATTTAATATTAAGGGGGGCTCCCATACAACAAACGTGATTTTTTTGCTCATTTTTGCTCGATATTGATAATGGTAGCAGGTAGACGCTTAAAATGTTCACAATATATTGAGTATATTATTTACTTAAAAAAATAAATAATTAAATTAAAATTAAATTAATATTTAGGGGGGCTCCCATACAATATTTTTTTTGCGGTTTTTATAGGTAATGTTACGGAACCCTTCGTGCGCGAGTGCGACTCGCACTTGGCCGGTTATTTAAAAATAATAAGAAAAAAAATTAAAATTACTGAACATGTTTTCATCAATAAAACATAAGTACGTGAATCTGCTCAGATATTTATGTACGAGTACCATTCCATGTTCATTTATATCTGAAGCCTTGGTTTTGCTCAAAATATATATGTTACTGTAAAAGCCCGAATTCGGTAAATCCTAGGATTTACCGGTAAATCCTAAGATTTACCGGTATATCCTATGATATAGATAGAACATAATTATAATTTATTAATGAACTCGTCCACGAGTAAACCAATGCCTCGACAACAGGTTTAGCAAACTTTGACCATAGAGCAAGTATTAAACTTTGACCATATAGAACTAGTATTTGACATACCTTTCCGAAGTATAAGCCCACTGGAGATAACAACCGTCAGGTTACTTAATATAATCAGGGTTCCAAGCACATAAGCCACAGTCCTATAAGTCGACATAAGCTCCTGCTCCTTCAGTCTATAAGCATCATACAAGTTAAACAGTTCTTCAGCAGTCACTGGGTCACTTAGATTACTCGCAATCGACACGTTAACATTCAATGCACTCGCGATTTGTTCCAAGGTAACGTTTGCCTCCAAAGACGAGGTGTTTCTATCCATATTTCGTGTCTTCGGAGCCACATGGACACCTATAAGCTAGTAAGCCAGTCCGGTTTATGTAAATAAAAATTAGACACAGCCGCCAGACGTACAGCATCTTTGAGGATAAATAACTGGTCGGGATTCCGTTTATTGTGCTGTCCTAATGAGGCGATTTGGAGTTCTATGGTTCCGCAATAGTCGCGGTATAGTTACGTGCAGTGTTGACAACACAGATGTTACGTGATAAACAAAGCTGAACCGGCAAACAAAAAAACCGGCAGTTAACTCCATCATTTTTTTGCGTTTCTGCGCGTGAAAAAGATAGAGGTTAAGCAAAGAGCAAAACCATACCTACTTAATTGAGAGATGAGATGAGTTAGCTGTGAAGAGACATCTCTTATAGCTGAGAGCGGTTTAATATTACTTGTAAGTAGGTAGATTCTCGTGATTTCTTGGCTTTATTAAACTAAAGACGAAGGCAGGTAGGAGGTCAGTGTTTCCCCGGTGAGCTCAACAGTGGGATGAAGGTATTTACTCTGGGCAATGTTTGCTGCTAATTAACACTGAGGTTTAATAGAGCTTTCACACAAGCAGCGCGGCAGTCGCGCGACTGACTAATGCCTTCCTCAAATCACAGATACTATAATATAATACTAATACAGGGTGCTCAATAGTGCTCATCCCAACAAATTAGAATTAGTAACCCTTCGTAAAAAAGAGATGGCGTGAGGAGTAAAATTTGTACTTTAAACGCCATGGTTTCAGTTAACACACTTCTAGGTGGCGCTAATCTTAGAATAAATCCTGTATTATCTTAGCGTCGCCGCGCCGTCTCGTGGTATTTGCAATTTTTCGATGGTGCTGCACCAAGCGATAATGGCCTCGAACTAAAGAAGCTTCCGAAGCATCTCAGTTTACGCCGGTGTCATATTTTGTTCTAGGTGGTCTATCTGTATTAGTATAATATTATCTCAAATGGAGCTACGCTTGCGCGACGACGAGACGCGACTACGGCGCCGCTCGTCCCATAGTAAACAGGTGGCAAAAAAATAATGCGATGCAGCTCAAATGCAACTCTAAAGTCGCAGGAGTCGCAGTGCATCCCCGTCGCGTACCTTCAGAAGCCCTTTTGCAAGCACGTTTGTCGCCCATCATACCATCAAAAGCAGGAACAACATTTATGGCAATAAATATACTATACTATACTATACAACAAGAAGTACCTAAACATAAACATTTACATACAGACACGTACTGACATTGTACATTGTACCTATGTACATTGCTTCTGGCCCACAATAGGATACCCTGTGTCGTGGGAAACAGAAACAGCGACGTCACAAACATGTAAACATAGAAGCCAGACCTGGGGATATTTTTATATGCTTCCCCGTTGGAATTCATTTTCAACTACCACACCAACGAAAAGAGCGGTGTTATAAGTTTGAAGTGACTGGCTCTGAGGTGTGTCTGGTTGTCTTCTGTGGTACCCTAGCGGTGAAACAGATGGACCGATTTTTATAAGGTATTTGTAAATAGTATAGTAAGTAGAGCTCGTCTAAGCTGAAATGACGCGCCCCACTCCTTGGTTTTGTATGACAAGTAAATACAAAACCAAGGAGTGGGGCGCGTCATTTCAGCTTAGACGAGTAGGCCGGTCAATATCTACATTAAAAAAAATAAACATTGCCAACGCGCATGTAACTACGATTTTTTTATATGTTGTTAGGTCCCTTGAGAGTAGTTTATACCCAAGTTTGCAACCCTGAAAACCTTGTGCTGCCCCCACGGTGCTCGAAAAACTGCGAAATTTTGGCAAATATTTCAGTTTATTAAAAAATCTACCTTAACGAAGAGTTTTTCAAGTACGTTTGCGTTTGCAATGTTTGATGTCGATATTGACCGGCCTAGAGCTCTATCGTCGCATGTGAATGAAGTCAAGCTTATAGTACAGTCGAGCGCTCATCTAGCTCTAGTATGCTTAAACTATTTGTGGCTTTTAGAAGTTTACAATGGAGCAAAGATCAGACCAACTGAATTTCTGGATGACTAATCTCATGATTTTCGTCCATAGCCTAGGTAATACTTATAGCTAGGTTAGGTCTATGCTAACTACCTATACGTAGTACCTACCTACGTATCTAGGCTAAATTATCGTCCGACTAAAGGACTATGTCGAATGTTCGGGTGGAGTAAATAGTCGGTAGAGCATTGTATGGGCTACCTACATCCCTTTGACGAAGTCGAAACCTTATTTGTTAGCCATAGCCCGTTATTGTAGACGGTGCCTTAAAGTAAATTTTATATTACGGAACCTACTACGGAACCCAAAACATATATCAATTTCCAAAGGGAAATGATTCCGAGCGCCGCGATTTACATTTTTGTTTGTATCTCTGCTCAGAAAAATAATGTAAGAGTCAATTATGTTTTATGGCGAACGCTTAGAGTTGCCTTTTGAATACTAATATTTAATTTTACGTGGTTTCGCGGATGGCACAGATGGGATGACGGAGTCTGTGCGGAATTTGCACATTGTACAAACGAAAGCACATCAAGGTGGACGTTTGTTGTATTTAGGCACCTACCTACCTATATACCTATTTAAATAACGCACAAAAGTTTAAAAATCATATAAATAATTTATTGGATGGTTGAACAAATACCCTAGCTAGTTAAATTAAAAGGCGTTCATGAATTTAGGAACGTTTCAAGGTAGGTAGGTCAATAACGGGAGTAATCGTACCTACACCCTAACTCTGTGCCTACACTCGTATACCTAGTGAATTAGAGCTTGAATATAAGCTGAGATGACTGACTGTTGGTTGTATATTAAATTATCTTTGGTTGTAAAAGTAGACAGGTAAACTGACTTCCAACAATATTTTGGCTGATGAGAGACGTTTTGAGGGAGGCGTCAGCTCTACGCACCTAAATGCAACGAACCTGTCATCAACACAGACCTTTCATTTCTCATTGGTCATTCATAAAGCGTTAGTTCGCGCCAAAAGATCGTAGGAATGTTTATACCTAGAGATATGACAGGGTGACTGCGGGGTCGTGTAGCAACAAAGTGACCTAAGATTTGTCTATTGGTTAGGAATGTTATGCTGTAAATGAGAGCTCGCTAAGTCATCTTTTTTTTGGTAATATGTCCTATTTTGGGTCAGAGTCAGTTGGTCACCCTACACACTTTACAAGCGCAACTGTCTTTGATATTGACACTTCTTACTCCTCTGATTAGTTTATTTGAATTCAGAATTAATAAGGATAATTAATTTATTCAATAACTAGTTACAATTCATCGTTGTGAATTTGTGATTATGATTATACAAGGTGTAAATGAATTAACGCAAAATGAGAAACTACTTTGTTAGGGATATCATTCTGAGCAACTTTCATTATGAAACCGATTTGATCAGAGCAACTTTATTTTTCACTTCCAGTATACATTTTGGCCTGAGTGGATCAGCTGATTTGTATGAAGAAGTGAAAAAAAAAAGTTGCTCTGATCAAATCGGTTTCATAATGAAAGTTGCTCAGAATGATGTCCCTAACAAAGTAGTTTCTCATTTTGCGTTAATTAGTTTGTACACTTTGTAGATACTAGCCTAGGTAATAGCTGCTAAAACCGCAATCATTTATTTATTTATTTATTTATTTATTTATTTCAGGTCTGCCAACAGACAATACATGTTTTCTTAATATAATTCTTAACAATTTACAATTTAAATGTTTGTCTACTTAAAGGCGAACACAGCCCGCTTATAAAAAAATAATAATTATATAACATTAAGTAATTACATAATAACAGATAATTAGTATTATAAACAATTATAAACAATTACAAGACAATTCCGCATGGCAAATTAAGTATATAGATAAAGTGTAATTGAAATTAAAATTAAAGAGGGGTTATTTTTTAGGAATTTGTTTGAATTGGTTCGATTTGATAAATTAATTGATTAGTTAGTTAGTTAGGTGTAGTTCGAGCTTTGGACAGAATGAAGAAAGTTTATCATGAAACACGTCGAAGGATGTTGTTTGACATTTGTGCAGAGTGTTATACATTCGTATCATTCTCGTAGTGGGGGAGTTAATGCCGAGTTTGTCTTACAAACTTTCTCTCTGAACAGTTTATGAGTACCTGGTCGTGGGATCATTTAACGGCTTAGAAACATTATGTTAGAGTCACGACCCAAAACTCATCATGTATACATCATATAGAAATAAAAGAGCGCACCCCTGTCAAACGGTATTCCTGCCCGCAAAACTAGTGCTTGATAATGTGCTGCTAACTCTTACGTACGCATTTACCGACCTATACCTATAATACCTGTTATTATAATCGGACGGCCTGCCTGACCTAGGTAACACGAGGTCACGAGTTGATCCGACAGTCTAAAAAACACTGACTTACGCACACAAAAATACGATTTTGTAAGCGTCTTGCGTCTTGTCTTGCCGCACCATATGGTAGCATGCAAAGACCATAAAGTGCTAAAACCACTGTATTTGGATAAATGCCTTTTGTTTGATTCACTGTAGTCCACGAGGTACCTACCAGCGTACCAGCTCTACTATTGTAAAACTACGAAATAATTATGCATGGTGGTGTCATGCACGTAAAGAGCTCTGTATTATACTCTCGACTATTATCTCTTCTGTGCTCTCGGTGCAATCTGTCTTACAACTTGTCGCTGCAACTTGTTGCATGCAACCTGCCTACTCACGATGCAATCGATTGCATGCAACCTGCCTACTCACTATGCAATCAGAGGGCATGAGTTGAGTTGCATGCAGCGACAGATTGCATGCCAGGTTGCATCGTGAGTAGAGCTCACAGAGTACATTATATATACTAATAGTAGAGCTCATAAGTGAGCCAGTCAGCCACTGCAGTTCACTCTCAGTTCACTGCACTGAAAAGGAAAGATGATCCTTGCTTTCCTTTTTAGGGTTCCGTACCCGAAGGGTGCCAAACGGGACCCTATTACTGAGACTTCGCTGTCCGTCCGTCTGTCTGTCACCAGGCTGTATCTCATTAACCGTGGTAGCTAGACAGTTGAAATTTTCACAAATGATGTATTTCTGTTGCCGCTATAACAAAAAATACTAAAAAACAAAAGAAATGCAATAGGGGGGCTCCCATACAACAAACGTGATTTTTATGCTCATTTTTGCTCGATATTGATAATGGTAGCAGGTAGACGCTTAAAATATTCACAATATATTGAGTATATTATTAACTTAAAAAATAAATAATTAAATTGAAATTAAATTAATATTTCAGGGGGGCTCCCATACAATAAATATTTTTATAGATAATGGTACGGAACCCTTCTTGCGCGAGTCCGACTCGCACTTGGCCGGTTATTATTTTTAATACGCTTTTATTATTCCTTTCCTATCTCAGTTTCCTATCATTCATTACATTACGATATGTTATGTTATACAACGTTCGTTTTACTTGAGAGTTCGCAGTGAAACGAAACGTCATCGTCACGTCAGTAGGGTTAGGGATGTGCCGATCCGATCCGATTCGACTTTTTTGATAATCTGGATTCTGGATTTTCGGTTCGGATCGAAGGCATACGATCCACTAGCGGCTCGATCCGAAATTATGAGAAATCGGTCCGTGATCGTATCATATTATTTACTTTTACTAATTATCTAAATAATTTTGTTTATTACTAGAATTTGAAATTTCATAAAATTATATTCGATCACATACAAGTTGTTTCCAAACTATAGCTTTAATAAATATGCGCGTTAGAAAGAAAGAGAGAAAGAGAGAGAGAGAGTGAGAGAAAGAGAGAGAGAGAAAGAAAGAAAGAAAGAAAGAAAGAAAGAAAGAAAGAAAGAAAGAAAGAAAGAAAGAAAGAAAGAAAGAAAGAAAGAAAGAAAGAAAGAAAGAAAGAAAGAAAGAAAGAAAGAAAGAAAGAAAGAAGGAAAGAAAGAAAGAAAGCAAGAAAGAAAGAAAGGAAAACAGATCGAAGAGATGCGATCCGATCCGCGATCGAGTAGCTACGATCCGATACGATCTGCGAAATCGGATCGTAGCTGCCGGATCGCACATCTCTACGTCAGTCATCTGTCAGTGTCATCGCTGTCATTTGTCATCCTTAGTCCGCTAAGTTCGCTTCGCTTAGCTGTGTTGTGTATTTTTTGTGATTATTTACTGAAATTCTCACTTCAGTGCCGCTGGAAAGTTAATTAAAATGTTTTCTTTGTCTTTACTCAAACAGTTCTCAAGGTAATTTTGTTATTTCCATACATAATTCATTATCAAACTGAAGTTTCAAAACATAACCTCTAAATATGTATTTCACAGACTTTCTATCGCTCCAGCTTCTAAAATACAGGCTAGCGTGCGTAATGTTAGTACGACAGGGGCTCTGCAGTTTAAATTAACATACCCATTATGGTAAGTAAGACACCACTAATCATATTTTGTTGATACATGATTAGAATTCTTTTAGGCAGTTCCGAACCCAGCCCAACATTTAACCTGGGTAGTAAGGGCTTCCGCCCCCTCATCGACACTCTGACCAAAAATAATGTCACTGGTCCTTATGATAAAGTCATCTAAACAACATTACAGTGCTGAGCCCTTGAAGAAAAAGAAAAAGATGGATCCACAAATCGTGAAAGCGAGAGAGGTGCGTCAAAAGAAAAAGATAGAGAAACAGATTCGAAGACTCGAGAAGAATGCGAGACAACTTAAGCCGATTGAAGAAGCTGAAATCCCGCTTACACTTATTGATGAGTCAAAGTGAGTTGGCAGCCCAAATAAATTAAGTTTGCGTGTAATAATAATATCTATGTATTATAGGTACTAGAATAGTTTTATTGTACGCGCAATTCTTCACCTTACCTATCATCTCCGTCTCCTACCCAACATGGTTTGCTGGAAGAAATCTCTTATTAGAGATAAGCTCACCTTTGTACATATTTTTTCTATGTTAAGCTATTTTTACTGTCATGTGAGTACAATAAAGAAATTACGAAGTTTTATACCTACCTTGTAGCTGCAGCTGTATCATGCCATGCCTGCCCCTGCGGGGGGTCTTGACTCGAGAGACAGAACATGCGCTTTACATGTCTGTCCCTCAGCTTCTGTGACAAATCCTCCCCCCGCACTTGCCATGCTACCAGTGCTGGATAGAAAATAAATGCTTTTATTTTATTTAAAGATAAAAATTAAAATACAGATTGCAGATTACTTGCAGATTTTTGCAGCCACGTTTAGCATGTACCTTAATTAAATACAGGGTGTAACAGAAGGGTGTAGTCATATTTTAGAGGGTTGCTAGGGAGACCAACCTGAGCAACTTTTACTATGAAACTGATTTGATCAGAACAACTTTATTTTTTATTGCTCCTGTTTTGGTCCAGGTGGTCAGCTGATTTGTATAGAGAAGTGAAAATTAAAGTTGCTCTGATCAAATCGGTTTCATAGAGAAAGTTGCTCAGAATGATGTCCCTAACAACACGCTAAAATATGACAACACCTATCTCATTCACCCTGTATATTTTACCATTTAATTAAACTCTTTCTATCATCATCATTAGGTCTTATCTAAAACATCTTGAAAGATGGTTCAAGCTCTAAAACTACTAATTGAAACATTTCACATTGTCCCTACAGAAAACGCCAACGGCCCCAACTGATGCTATCAGCAGAAGTCCTTGAATCCCGGGCACTTCTCCAGAAAGAATGGACCAACTATAAACGAGTTGAATACATGAACCACGTAGCCCAAGTTAACAGGATCATGGCTGCTCAGAAACGAGCCCTTGACCAGCTCTATGAGGTCTCTGAAGACCTTTATAATGAAGCTATTATGGTGAGTGTGCATGCTTATAATACAAGTAGCAAGTGCATAGGCAGCAGTCGACCGTGGCCTTAAAATGTGTTGACTGCAGCTGAAAACACTTGCAGTCAACAAATTGCTACTGAGGGTTTTCAAGCTCTAAGTTGGGCTGTTAAATTGGACTTCTCGAGATCTTTGTTGATTGTATTGGTTGCAAGTGTTATGCAACTAACAATGACTTCCTAAGTTACTGCATCAATTTCTTCATCCTGTCATACCAGTCTGATCCTGATTCAATAAGTTGTTTCCACTTTAAAATAGTAGACAAGTAGTATTCATAGTGTTTCCGTTCCGTCAGTGCCCCTAGCTGCATTCATTATTTTATTATTATTCCCACAGCCGGACCTTCAGCTAATCCCGTACACGATCAAGGGTCCCGTGGCGACGCCGCCCATCAAGAACTACGAGTCTCCCGACGGGGAGTTCATTGACATCTCCAAGAAGTGGGATAATTAGTGGTGTGTCGTAATTTATTATTAATTAGTCAGTTTATTAAACGTAATCGTATTTAGATCTGTTGTTCTTGCTTAATCCCTCTAAGCCAGGCCTCCGATTCTCGCGCTATCGAGATCATCTCCCCAGTCGAGATATCGGTTTTGATACCGCGTTAATCCGTCGAAAACGATCTTGATTTGTATTTATTTCGATCGAAAACGGGTCGAGTTATGTCGGTTGGTCGAAAGGCTAGTCGAATAGCTTTTTCTTGTTTTTGATAGAGATTTCGGTAAGTATCTCAAAATCGATATTTCGACCATGGACATGATCTCGCTAGCGGCAGAATTGCCCCCCTGGGTCTCTCAAGAGACGGATAAACAGTCAGATAAATTTTTTGACACTTTTTGTATGTGTGAAACGCTATCTGAGGAATTAATGAAATTGTATTTGTATTTTTAGTAGTAATCAATACAGCATCGATAACACAGATACTTTTGAGGAAGGGTCAAAAATCTTCGGGTGTTGTGATTTTAATTATGTAAATATTGTAAGGGATATCATAATTATGTTGATTAGTTTTTTTATACAGGTGACATTTGATTAGCTGTCCATATTTTGGGGAATGATAGTACCCATAAATAAAGCACATTTCTCAAGGAACATATGGTCGCAAACGAAAAAAAATGTTGGGTCTCCCATAGTAACTTGAAATCAGCTGACCAGGGAAATGTACTGGGGGACGAAAAAATTTTTTCATTTCCGACTATATGTTTTTAGGGGAAAGTTGTTCTTAATGATGGGGATTATCATTCCCCAAAATATGGTCAGCTATTCAATGTCACACTGTATATTTTTTTTAAGTTAAACGTCTGTTTTACTCAAAGTTTATAGAAGTAACTAATGATTATACATCCAGTGGTTTAGGCTGTGCGATGATATGTCAGACTGTAACACCCCACTCCCCTGGAAGGAAGCCCTGTGCAAAGTTCCATGATGTCAGGACAGGACTTATTTGATAAGTATACAATTAATTTAAATATATGTATTATAAACCGTACCATTTACCCGTTTGACCGCTATTCCTTGTTAAGAAGATAACTTTATCACAACTGAACCGATTTTAACAAAACTTATCTTACAACAAAATAAAACTACATGTTTGACCGCTAGAGTGCTACGACAGACATGCAAACAGAACGATGGAACGAACTACGGACATTTCAACAACTTCAAACTTATAACGTCCCTCTTTTGGCCGACGGGGTTTGGAATATACCTGCTGAAAACATAAGATTTTTTTAAATGATTTCAATTCAACAAAAGTTTCTCATTTCGTCGGCATGTTTTCTGTTTTTTAAGGCGCTTCAACGTCTTACATGTTGTATGTATATTTGGTTTGGTTGACTACCTAGTATAGCCCGTGCTACTATTATAGCCAGTTGTGCAATATTTCGATTATTCGAAAGTCATAAATATGGTAAAACCAACAAACTATTACAACAATTTCACGGTCCACTGCTCTTTATAATTGTACCAAAAGTACATTTATATGTAAATCCAACGTCAAATTTATCGCGATGGCATTAGAATTTAGGTTGGCAATATGAGTGAGCTTACTGGAGATATGATCTATGAGTCGCATTTCCTAATGACTTGAAAGTAAGTACAAAAGTACCTTCATTCGTTCTAGTGTAATTTTTTAATAAGTCTAGAAAGTTGCACAAAAATCTTGCGAGCAGCATTTGAGTTTGTACTATAATCTCTATTCGAGTTGGACAGTGAAAACGAATTCTCGTAACGTGTTTTAGGGTAAGTTTGTCAAGGATCAAATCAAATGGAAATGAGTGTAATAGGTAACTAAGGATATGATGATAACTTGGTTTTTGAGAGTCGTCACTCGACACCTATAAAATATTCTAATGGAGAATCTTTATTTCAGTGCTATTGGTTATAGTCATATCAGTATTATCTTGCTTTGAGTACATGGATTCCAGAAGATGGCCGGATCCTAGGAATGACCCCCTGGTATTTATTGCCAATCCCATTGAATCAAATGTGCCAGGTCATTGGATACCCCTTAGTATTATCAAAAGAGAAATGGAAATTCGGGGGACACAGCAATCTACGATATATAATGAGTTATCTCTTATTACAATGACCAGAAAACCCACAAAAAGCACACATACAAGCCCTAAATACTCTGAAAATGATGACTCTATCATATTTAAACCGTTAAAACAGACAACACTTACAACAAGGAAGCAAAACAGTCAATCAGAAAAGACACCTGTACCCACCTCAGCTGGGGGCAGTGTATCTAAAACGAAAATGTCCACAAATAGTAACGCTCCAAACAAAGAAAATGGTGGGAGTACTACTACGGTGTGGATATCTTCAAGTGTGGGAAAAGAAATCACAAAAACAGCCATGTTACCGGCTACTCTGTCATCGTTACCAATTGTAAATCCATCATCAACTGCAGCGTCTTCGTTACAAACGACAACCTCTTTGTTGCCATCTAAAGACCCTTCGGTACCGACTTCAACTCCTTCGGCGCCTACTACCGCCCCTTCTTCATCAAGTGTATCCCCTCCTAATCCTTTAGAACCTACTTCTTTGAGTCATGCTCTGACCCAAACTACAACTACTTCGAAACAAAATGCAGTCACTCCAAAACCTACTTTAATTTCTATGAAACCAACAACAAGCCCTTTGGCACAAACTACAACCACTTCGAAACCAACAACAACAACGTCCAAACAAACGACGACAATTTCGAAACCTACTACAACCACTCCCAAAATAACCTCATCTCCTCCGTCCCCAACTAAAACTTCTGTAAAACCTACTACTACAGTCAGCAAGGCAGCAAATAGTAGAACCAAAACAAAGAAAAAAACGGATTCTGGAGATCCTTTTTATTAAGTAAACAACAATTTTACAACTTTTTTTTATTATTCTAAATATATTTAATTTTTACGGTCTTAGGGGGCGTCTCAAAGAAAAAAAAACATTTGATCATGTACATACATTCAAATGATGTTTATATTACAAAAAGCATGGGGTGTCATAAAATTTACAAGTTTTATTTACGGAAAGACGTTGAACGGGCGAGTGCCAATGCAGTGGTGATTGGGGTTCGTCAGAACCGATTTGAGTACCTAGTAATAGCATTGGTTTTTATAGCGTATTGTTTTTTTAATCTGATGATAGGGGAAGGTTTGAATAAAGGCTTAGAAAATTCGGCTCTGGTTTTTATGATTTAACTCCCCTAGCCAACGATACCATTAAATTTTTGACAGCTTTTCATCACATGAATTTTGATCTAAGACCCTATTGAAAGCGCAGAAGTGATTAATGAGTTTTAAATATGTCTACTTAAAAATTGGTGTAGATTTTGAAACGTCCACTTATCATCCTCTTAGCATAAATCTTGATTGTTTATGTGTATGAATTGTTATAATAATAATCATCATCATCATATGAAGTTTTATAGGAATTATGTTTGAATATTGTTTATTGTGTAAATGTTAAATTTGTGTCAAGTACTTATTTCTGATAATTTGAATAAATAAATAATAAACTGAAAAAGGTAACATAATATTAATGCCGTGTAGCGCAGAAAAAGTATAATTATTCCGCATCTATGAATCGGCTGATCAATTACCCTAAGGAAACACTGTAAGCATCAAAAGTATCAATTAAACTGAATAGAACCATTATAATAGAACCACCATTATATTATTTCCAACAATGTTATGTAGTTAGGTACTTCCGTGTGTAATCTATGTTCAGTTGAAATCGCGCTCTCGCCCTCACTAAACGCAACTGAAATAATTGCTTCAGTAATATTTTCATCAAAAGCCTGCTGAGTGTCCGAAAGCTTTTCATTTCTGCGAATATTACGTACATAGACTTAACGGCGTATACCTTCTCAACTTTGCACCCTGAAATCACAGCCTTATTACGTGCTTGCTAAGGACTGATGTCTTCTGGACTCCCGTCCCCCATAAAGCTGTATAAATCTAGATCTGTGTTAGTGCCAACTTTGCGGTTGTCCTAAAAAGATGTGCGACGCCTTCAAATGCAGTCGTTTCATGAAAATTGTATCCCATCAAAAACATCCTGTAAAAAATACCAAGTCTCGCAGCTCTGTGATTCTACCGTAAAAAGTTGTGAGATCCATGTTATACCAAGTCGGTTAACTGATTTAGTCCCTACTTAAGGGGCCTTCTGTCTTAAGTTAATACGTAAGATATTTTCATATCTATATTCAAATCTTTTACTTTTTAAATAAAAATATCGACTTGGCCATCGCATGCTTAGTTTGTTTAGTCCTTTACAACCAGGGTCTGCTGGAAGAAATCTCTATTTAGAGATAAGCTGACCTTGGTACATGTTATTTCTGTTTTTATGTCCTGTCATGTATCGTGTAATAAATATATACAAATACGTTATCTATCACACAGAACTAAGAGCCAGAAACCTGGTTTTTCATCAAATTCCTTCCGAATGCATAAAGAAGTGAAAGGTACTGGAATTTAATGGACTGAAAATAACTAGAGCATTAGTAATTTTGTTGCACTAGTCTTCCATTTTCTATTGTTGCCGCTTGTTAAAGGTATACATATATTAGTTTTGGAACCAAGTTTTAATCGTGTAGAACGCAATTATACTCTAAACAACCTAATATAATGTAGATATGATTTCGAAGATACATTGTGCCTTCATGCGATGGCCAAGTCGATATTTTTATTTAAAAAGTAAAAGATTTGAATATAGATATGAAAATATCTTACGTATTAACTTAAGACAGAAGGCCCCTTAAGTAGGGACTAAATGAGTTAACCGACTTGGTATAACATGGATCTCACAACTTTTTACGGTAGAATCACAGAGCTGCGAGACTTGGTATTTTTTACAGGATGTTTTTGATGGGATCTCACTTCTTTTTGTAAAGTTCTACTTTTTAAAATTTGGTACCTTTGGTACTTTTACAATAACAATAAAAAACATAGCGTTAATGTAGGGGTCTCCGTGCTCGTCACAAGTATAAACTTGGAACTCTTCCCAATGTGCTACCACATACTCGACTATAGCAAGTCTAATCTCATACGACGACTCAATATTCTCATACATAGAGAATGACAAAGAATGAAACAAACACGACCCATCGCCAGGTATCCGTACAATCCGGTGTGGGCATGGTTGGTCATTCACATACACTATTTCCGAATCCATTGCGACTACTAGTTCTGGCAAATGTGCTAGATGAACAAATCCAAATAGTTAGTAAATATAATAATTAATGCAGATACAAAAATTATCAACAACTAGTTGAAATCGCTGGCGAGCAACTCCGCTACTTAAGCTAGCGACGGTTTCAAACCATAGCGTGAGTTAAAATACAGGCAGCGCCATCTATCGAGCAATTGGATTAATCTGCTACCACTCCCGTCGCATTAGAACGCAATTTGTTCTATTGATTGAATAGTTTTATTATATTTGAAGCATTTTGTCGGGAATGTACATCATACATATATACAGGGTGTAACAAAAAGGGTTTAACTCCCGGATGTATGTGGTTTGGGACATCATTCTGAGCAACTTTTACTATGGGACCAACTTGATTAGAGCAACTTGATTTTTCACTTCCCCATACATTTCGGTCTGGGCGCTCGGCTGATTTATATGGAGAAGTGAAAAATCAAGTTGCTCTGATCAAGTTGGTCCCATAGTAACCACATACATTCGGGAGTTAAACCCTTTTTGTTACACCCTGTATATAAAATTCTCGTGTCACAGTGTTTGTCTTCGTAGTCTGAGAATCGGCTAACATCTATTTTTCATACCCCTAAGTGTTATAATTATTTATATGGCAAAACAGCGTTTGCCGGGTCAGCTAGTAATATATAATTTAAGCATAATGGTAACCAAAGGAAACGAGGGATGTATGCCTGGACCGTGGTAAGTGGTGGTCCCTGGTGGATGTACGTATCCCTCTTCTAGGAAACAGGCGTGATATTATGTATGTATTACATAATATGTTTATAGAATCTTGTTTGTAAAGGCATATTTTCCTAGGGGCATTCAATGATTCATAAACTGCAAATGTAACTTTGTAATCCTATACATTTTATATAAGATTACAAAGTTATTGATGCAGATGGGTTTTCTGGAAAACTATAACATAAGCTTGAAATGTTTAAGTTTTCCCTTGATAAGAATACTAATTACTATTTATATCCCAAATTTGAAGGTTCTATGTCTGCTAGAAGTGCCTGGGAGTTTTGATGATCGGTCAGTCAGTCAGTGACAAAATGAGGAAACTTTGACATGTTACAATTCTTAAACTACTGGTTCAAATTGAATAAAAAATTTAATATATCGTGTTGATATAAGGCCTAATTAGTAACAGAAAAATCAGGCTTCTTGTTTTATCCACAACGAAGTTTTAGGGGGGTCGAATATGGCCTGAATTGCTTCGAGAAAAGGATGGTACGGCTGTGCTTGCTCGACTTGGTGGTGCACTGCCGTGCACCCAGATACGTCGTACCTTTGAAGCCGGTGGGCTGTATAAGCGGGAAATAACGTGAATGCCCGCAGTTTACTGGGTCAAGTAAGGTCTATTGATGCCGAGTATGGAGCCTCCATATCAGAGAACCCTAGTTTTTTTAAGTCATTTGCGTCAAAGAAGGTCGGCGGCCTCTTTTTCTAAATGTGCAAGGAAACTGTAAAGGAAATGGGTCGGGGAGGCGGTGACGTGGCCAATCTACTGGCAGGTCCTGAGCTTAGGAATGAACTGAATAGCCATCTAAGGAACCGAGGAATAGGAATCACTATCTTATGAAAGCAGCAGTTTTCCCCCAATAAAAAATCATATTTAAAATAAAAAATAGGAACATGAGTGCTAACTATCAAAATACGACCTGTGGGCGAGAACCACAGATCACCCCCCAACGGGGGTGATCTGTGGCGAGAACAGACAGGGACAAACGCATTATTAGCCAATCTCTAAACTTGACGCTTTGGTCGCTCGGTCAATTATGCTTGGTTACGATTGGGAGATTTAAAAAACCTTAGGAAGAACCTTTTTGATCAACCAAACGGACAATACCTTTAAGGGCGATTTACGGAGCCGCGTCAGGTACTTATTTGGTACCCAATATAATAACAGAGAATGCGCCTCGAAATACTATCGAGAAAAGTACCTAACTGTACATTATTGCTCCTAATCCTAGCCTATTGAAGTTTTTCGTATTTCTAAATATACTTTCTTCTGTATCACGGAAAAAACATAGATGTTAGACACATACAGCCATGGACAACCCGCATGCAAGATCACATGCCATGCCATGGTTAGTCATAGTTCCGTTGTAATAAAAATACATTAGACAATTTCTCAGCGCTTTTTTCTAACAGATCACTTCTTATTACGCTAATCATCAGAATCACTGACAGCCTTTGTAATTCAGAAAGGGAGTAGAAAAACGGCAAAGAAAAATGAAACGTATAGGGTGTTTAACGATAAAGAAATGTAAAGAAGGAAAGCTTATTATAGTCTTGTATTCAAGCGTATTACAGGCAGGCCCTAAAAGGGTGGGAGGGTCGCAAATTGGTGATGGATACAATATTTTCGTTTTTTTCCTTGTTAATGATTTTATTGTTGCCAAATTACTACAGAGTGATTTGCATATATTTTAAAAAAATTGTTTGGATTCTTTACAAACATTTTGCAAATCAGATCTCGAAGAAGGGGTATGGGATGAATACAAAGTCATGCTGTTTTTGGAAATGATTTTGATGTCGGTGTGTTGATATATTGGTATGTTAGGTTGATAAACTTATTTAGGTTTACCCCAATTTAAGTTGAGGGAAGTGATAGATTGTTACTCGAATAGTTCTAAACTTAGGCGAAATGCTTCAGAGTAACTAGTATCTCTTAACTGGTGCGCCAACAAATCTTATAAAACAATAGTTCGCCATTGTTCGGTCGTTCGAGCGGTGTGCTTCTGAGAGTGAAGGGGTTAAAGCCCGACCCATATAAAATATATATGGAGTTGTCAAAGATAATCCGAGGACAGTGCTAACTCGCGTTCAATTTGTTGGACCTTAGTTACTTTAGATACTTATTAAATCATGACTACCAATATCCCATACATATAAGAATTAGTAACCCTTCGTAAAAAAGAGATGGCGTGAGGAGTAAGATTTGTACTACGCCATGGTTTCAATTAATATACTTCTAGGTGGTGCTAATCTTAAAATAAATCCTATATATCTTAGCGCTATCTCGTGGTATTTGCAATTTTTCGATGGTGGCCTTGAACTAAAGAAGCTTCCGTAACATCTCAGTTTACGCCGGTATGACACCGTTTTATTATTGTTCTTGGTGGCCTATCTGTATTAGTATAATATTATAGTATCTGTGCTCAAAGCCAAGTATGTCAACGAAAGACCATCACGTTGAAAGGTATAAACTAAAGTAAAGAATTATCTACTTTCTGTAGTAGGTACGTAGGTAATATTTTTTCAAAAAAGTTTCGACCATAGCAACTGGCAACTAATCTTGCTAATTAATCTTCTTCGAGGAATCTGTAAGGCAGGTTTTCTAAAGATTCTCGTAAGAAAGACGGATAGCGTAATAGGTGTCAGTCAAGGTGAGAATTTTAATTACGGGGTAAAGAAAAGATAGTAACGAGCTCCTTGCTTAATTTTAGGATTTTGTACTCAATTTATGCCTAAAGAGTTACCACAGAATAACTACTACGCAGTACCATTACTACGCCTCCGCTGTCCGTTCCGCTGTCTTTTCTGTCTCTCGTGAACCGTAATAGGTAGAGAGTTGAAATTTTAACAGAATCTGAATTTCTATTACTTTTATTTGTTTTTCAATAGCTTAATATCTTGACGGGATTTTTATATACTCGCATAATTTACCACTTTTATATTTTAGATTTTACACACAGTTACAGATGCCACTTCAAACTGCGGCCTCTCCAGTACCTTCATGCCCATATCCTCCTCTATCTACGCCCGTAACCTTTTTTATCCTCAATGACGTAGGGGTCGTGGCCAGAGTAGGTACCTACCCGTGGCGTATGACCACGGGAAAGTCTCCCACAGGGTTCTTGGCGAGCGGCGATGGAATCAACAGCGGTCTGGATACGTCTGTCTGTACCCTTTATAGACAATTGTTCACACTGCTCGGTAAAAAAAACGATAAAGAAAAAAATAAATGGTTAATTTTTTATGCGAGTGGTAAAAAACCCCCCCAAGAAAATAAGTTATGGAAAATTAATATAGTGGAAAACTATGTAATGTTAGTATAATAAGAGCCCCTAATTGGCCTAGGTATAAGTTATTCATTGTGCTGTACATTTTTTATCTTGTGCTGTGGGCTTAGTTCCCAAATAAACAAATAAACAGATAGAAATCCCTTCGGGAAAAGAAATGACAGAGGAAAAAATAAGTGTGAAAATATGCGACTGGTAATAAGTATTAATAGATTTTTGGAATACACAGTACAAACTCGTATTTTGTGCCGGATTGCCGTTTGATCACAATGATGTCCTTAACGACCCCTAAAATATGACGACAGTATTCTGTTACACCCTGTATAGACAACATGGTCTATCAAAAGGTGTCGTAAACTCAAACTGGACGGGGCGGCCGAATAAACACATCCAGAGTTGCGTTCGTTTATTCACACCCGGTGTACGGTGTTGACACCAGATATCACACCGGCCGTTCGTTTATTCACACCCGGTGTACGGTGTTGACACCAGATATCACACCGGCCGTTCGTTTATTCACACCCGGTGTACGGTGTTGACACCAGATATCACACCGGCCGTTCGTTTATTCACACCCGGTGTACGGTGTTGACACCAGATATCACACCGGCCGTTCGTTTATTCACTCTAAACAGCGTTCTTTATTCAGTGTTTTAACACCGTGTACATACCCTACACCGGGTGTGAATAAACGAACGCAACTCAGGGGATTGAGTAAATACGCTTTTAGAGTTTGTTAGCCAAATGTTGCAAATTGTAAACATGTTGCAAATTGTAAACATGTTGCAATTATTTGTCAATTCCCAATCGTTTTCACGTATTTGTGGCAACCCATTCGAATGAACCTCTAATGAAAAGTAGATTGTAATGCAAATTATGAACCTTAATTGAAAATTCAGAATGCATTGAAGTTGTGAGTAACTTTTTAATGTGGGAAATGTGGTGGCATTATTTATCAATTAAATTGGTTAGAGGCGTGAACCAATTAGTAAGCAGTAGCATGAATATTGGTACCTATTTATTAATTGGTAAGTACTATTTTATCCGTGACTGTATAGGTGTAAAGATACTTCGTAACAAAATATACATAAATCTTACGTACTTCAACATTAACTCAAACAAAAGTAGATATGCTTTGACTATGGTAAAGGGCGACTACGTAGAAAATTAAAATGGTCAAAATTAATTGTATAAACTCTCTTTAATATAAAAATACATCTATGTGTTTTACAAAGGAAATAATTACTAACACATATGTATTTACAACTATTTATGCTAATTAAAATATGCTCTGTCATGAAATTAGTTCGCTACCAACTCATAAATGAAAATCTGAGTTAAAGGATGACTTGTACCACAGTGTTTGACAGCCAGAGCGCGTATTACCCATCCGTGTAGGTATGTACAGTTTTCCAACGATCACTTATGGCTTGCAGGTGCGCTTTTCGACGGTTTCGTTGCATTAAGTTACTTAGAACTGGCGCCCGCCTGTAAACTTCACTCACGCGCCAAAAGATCGCTGGAAGACTGTATCGTGATGTGATGTGACACGTGATCTGTCAAAAAAATATGGCCATTGCAGGTCTTTGGCATCATGCATGCCGCGCCACGTACCTAAAAATCTTGTCAGATCGCATGCCACGTTATATACTTAGATGGACACGGGGCCTGTTTCTGGACCTGCAACTTACTGTTCGTGCTATTCTCTAGGGCACACTCACTAAAATTACTTGACAATATTAGTACCGACGCTCTTACGCGGTTGCCATAGATTCCATTTTCGAACTCACTTTTGAATTAGTTCATTAGAACCTCGATCACGAACGTTTTCGAGATCGTAAAACGTTTTCGAGAACGCAGGAAATTATATTTTATGTCATAAAGAATAAGAGTCACTGACATTTGACTTTTCGATAGTTTTCCATCGAATCTTTATTCGTGATTGGGCTACTGTACATTAGAATAATTCAAAGGTGAGTTCGAAAATTAAATCTATGGCAAGTGCATGCTAATATTTGTCAAGTAATTTTAGTGAATGTGCCTATCTAGAGAATAAAATAGAGAAGTCCCCTGTGTCATGTATGTAGCGGCTTTCAAAGTGGTACTTACAAAAAAAAAGTCTGCCAATGATAAGACTTCGTATGAGCGTATACTCGTATGGATTTATCTATGAATTGTATGATACGGGTTTTAAATGATGAACAAACTAGCGTTTTTGGTAACAGGCCTAAGATTTACATATATTTTATTATCATTTATGACAGATGTTAGGAGACTTTACACTAATTCAATTCTTACGGTAACGAATAGGCGGGAGTTTTATCACTAAAACTAGCATAAACAGCAGCTTTGTACCTAAGGGCGCGCGAGGGACAATAAGTTTAAAATTTATAAAAAAACAATATAAAAATAATTCAACAAAAAATAACTCTTGTATATACTTAATGCCCTCTGTATGATTCTTAAAATAATTGGTGATGATTTTGTTAATTACAGAAAAGATCACAGCGAAAGCATTCACACTGACTTCAGATTCAATGAAAGTGACGTTAGCAGTAATACTATTATTAACTTGAATCACTATCAACACTCAAACGCTGTCACAGTTTCTTCGTTACTAACTAAATGGTACCAAAATTTGCAAAGTTGTAATAATACTGTGATTTTACATGCCTTATAGCGGTCAATCAAACTGGGGCCTAATGCTGCTCTGAGAATTTCACTTATATTTCATTACTATTTCATTACTATTCCATTGCAAACACCCAAAATGGCGTCATTTGGTATTCTCCTAAATTATTATCCTCCTTATCCTCCTTGATTGGGTGTTTGCAATGGAATAGTAATGAAATAGTAATGAAATATAAGTGAAATTCTCAGAGCAGCATTAGGGCCCTGTAAAATAGGGTTCTCGGAAGATCGATCCCAAACCCCACTGTTTCATTTCCTAATTATAGCTACTTATTATAAACAATTACATTTAATATATTTTTATAAAAGAAGATCATTATCACATTGTACATTTAGCAACTCTCAAGAAAACACCATCGTTCGAGTTTTTTTTTCAGTTTCATCAGATATAGATAAGTACCAATATTTCTAGCAATGTGTTACAGTAAAGGTGCAAAGTGCAAACAATTAACTTGAATCACAATTAAATCCCGCTTTTTAATAAATATTGTGATTTTGTATTCAACCATTCCTTATTCCTTTACGTGAGTCGGTCGACATTTTCCAACCAACTATATACCTATTTACATAATTTACAAATCATTCACCTAAGTAGGTTCATTTCGTGCAAAACTAATAACATTTACATCGTATACAAATACCTACTTGGTACTGAGATCTCACGTCGGCACTTCCTCAATTTGGTCCAACACGTTTTTACTAGCCTCCTGATTGTTCTGCGACCTATTCAGTAAAAAGTCCAAATCGCTCGATATTTTGATCAATACCTTCTCCGCGTCAGGCGACTCGGCAGACTGGTATGCTTTGTTCCAATCCCTGTTCACTTGTTCGATATGTGCCTTTGAATCCACCTCCATAGGTGGTAGTGACATGCTGGAAGCATGATTCTCGGATTTCTTGAGACAGCTCTTCTTCGGTGCTGCTGATACGTCTGGGTTAGAGCAGGCACATAGTACACAATCGGTAGCCTTTAAAGCGAAGAGTGGAGTGACGCAGTTCCGTGGTGTACATGGGGTGACGAGGTCACATAAGCCGCGGGTGGTCACGTGTGGCGCATCAAGTTCGCGTCTTCGAGGTACGCAATCGGCGTACTCGACGCACCGGACGATGTCTGCACGGGTGTCGGGAGTTGACATGCGTCTGTAATAAAAACATAGAGATAACATTTTCATAGCGTCATGTCTGTTCCCATACGGGATGACAGAGGTACAGTTAAGCCCATATTTAGAAAGTTGTTCATTACTCATTACAAGAAAGTTATGGACTTTTTTGTTTTTCTTAATAGTGAGTCTGGGTACAGTACTGGTCACCGCACCAATCTGCAAGCTATATAAACTGAACGGCAACCAGAGATCATGTTCGGTCTCGTCATCACTACTTGTTCTACACCTCACCTATTTATTCTAGCCGGACTTTCTAGTCCCGGTGCTCGCCAGTATGAAGTGATGGGTGACATTTGTGACGTACTCTCAAGGGTCACAACACCACCTCTGCTGTCCACTTCACAGCTCTGTTTTATGTACACTGAAATAGAGTATTAGTAGTTGAAGCAGTGGTTAAAGGCTTTTGGATGCAGTTAGTGAGTGGTTGGTACTAACGGCTGAGTGAAGTGTCTCCTGTAGGGTCGTGCTTCCAGTGTCGCTGTGGCGGGGAGAGCGAGAGTGCACGACACATCGCGCGTATGCAATCTTCGTCACGAATCACGTAACATACCACCATTGTGATTCCCTGGAAAATATTAAGTACATCCAGAAAATACGGCATCACAAGAAGAAAATCGTAAACTGAAATAACACTGGATATAATACCACCACCATCACCACCTGCCCGATGGTCCGACGATATCATCAAGTCGACAGGATCTCAATTGACACGGTTGACCCTTCAGGTTGGTGCTATACATATACTATACCTCCTCCTTATTGACATTTAACTTTTTGAAGTAAAACTTCTTGGGGCACGGGGGTAAAATTTATTTAACCTCTCAACTGTGGGTTATTCATATATTTGCTTTTCAATTGATACTAGCCGGGTGCTATCACGAGTGGCTAAGAAATGTAACGGAAATTGGAATCGGTGACGTCAGGGTCGGCTGAAGACTTTTAAAACCGCAACTATTTTCAATACGGTTTTTAACTAATCAGATAAGATAATAATACATTCGTACAATAAAGAATGTTAATTAGTGAGAGAAAAGCCTGATGAAACGTTAACAAATAAAAATTATTTTAAGCATTCTTCCACGAGTTCTTGATTTCCGGTATGGCCAAGATGGCGCCGCCGCCGCCGCCGCTGGCTGGGACAAACAAAAAACCTCTTTGTTGGAACCGGAACTTATGTTTGACAGCTGTGCGATGCGATCCATACAGTTTGTATGTAAGAAAAGAGTTTCATCAATGTCACACGGGTCGATATGGATTTCTAAAACAAGCAAAGCAATGCATACATTTGAGCGAGACGGCTTAAAGACGTGACGTCAGATGGTATATAATCTGAGCGAGATGCAAATAGTAGTTACACTATTGAATGAGTTAAGTATATCATCACGAGCGCGACAAATTGTAGATAAGGAATGGTGGGAAATAAATGACATGACGTATTAAAAGTAAGTACAAGTATAAAATAATTTCAAATAATCGGACGTCTGAAACTTAAAAGTAACTTGAAGCAGAGATTGGATCTCAAAATTGGAAATTTAAATCTCTTTTAGTATAGGTAGGTATAGGTGTATAGTATAGGTACCACTTAATGATCTAGCTACAGAAGTTTTACTTCTAACACGTGTACGGTGCTACACGCGTATATTTTTTATATAAGGGGGATAGAGAAGAGGCATTTGCCAAGCAGTGGGCTGATGTGGGCTGAGTATGATGATGATGATAATCGATATGGTCCTCTTATATGTTTCACTGATGATAGTCCTTACATTGACGATGGCAGCAGTGGCCAGGGCGATGACACGCGAAGTATCCCGCGCGTCAGGCTGAACATACGCCACTCCCGCCGCTTGCGCAGCAGTCGTCGTTAGTAGAAGCAGAAGAGTATGGCGGATTATACTCAATCTGGAATTTCAGTACCTATTAGCTTCCAGACAGACAGAGATATTAACAAGATTGCTGAATACAGGTGGATATTATGTCATACATTTGAGTTGACTTGGCAAGGAATCAAACTGCTCATTATAAGGAAGTACGGAAAAAATAAAGTCACATGAGGTTTATACCTGTCTTTGAGATAGGTCCTTCTTTCAGCAGGCACTTTGTGTGTGATTGTCTTGATTCTCAATGCAGCGCAGACAGCGAGCCCAAAGCATAGTATGATGAGTAGTGCGCAACCAGCAGAACACACGATCTGCGCAGCAGAACCTAGTTGCAGTGGTGCTCCGCCCCATAGGCGCGCTGTCAGCCAAGCGAGGATACATACACCTGGAGATTGAAGGATTTGGTTTGATGGTTCATGTAGCAACTTCAGGTCCAGTTGGTAGTTTAGTCTATATAGGGCAAAAAGTTAATGGCGACAAAGTTGACAAGAGAAGCGAAACTGATATATTGGAACTGACAGAATTTGCGTGTCGTCACCGATGGCCACAGTATTTGAAGATTTTACCAGCAATGCCACACACGCCTCCTCCTGTACATACCAGCGAGGAGTCCGACGCTGGAGGCGTGGCTGGTTCTGCCCGCCAGCTCGGCTTGCAGCAGCAGCGGCTGCGCACAGAGCGCCGCGCAGCTGCAGCACCAGCAAGCCGCGCACACCCAGCCCAGCGCGCCCGCACACGCCTCCTCCTGTACATACCAGCGAGTAGTCCGACGCTGGAGGCGTGTCTGGTTCTGCCCGCCAGCTCGGTTTGCAGCAGCAGCGGCTGCGCACAGAGCGCCGCGCAGCCGCAGCACCAGCAAGCCGCGCACACCCAGCCCAGCGCGCCCGCACACGCCTCCTCCTGTACATACCAGCGAGTAGTCCGACGCTGGAGGCGTGGCTGGTTCTGCCCGCCAGCTCGGCTTGCAGCAGCAGCGGCTGCGCACAGAGCGCCGCGCAGCCGCAGCACCAGCAAGCCGCGCACACCCAGCCCAGCGCGCCCGCACACGCCTCCTCCTGTACATACCAGCGAGTAGTCCGACGCTGGAGGCGTGGCTGGTTCTGCCCGCCAGCTCGGCTTGCAGCAGCAGCGGCTGCGCACAGAGCGCCGCGCAGCCGCAGCACCAGCAAGCCGCGCACACCCAGCCCAGCGCGCCCGCACACGCCTCCTCCTGTACACGGGGACAATTACAGATCGTGAGAAGAACATGTTACTGAGGAGGTCTATCAACGGAGGAGCAAGACAACTTGCTCAATGCCAAGACAAGTCCATAATAATTATTATCTAAGATTTTTTTACTGCTATACAAAGAGTCATTTAGGATGACTTAATAAACGATTTACATGCCAGTGATGTACACAGCAGAGATGGACTTGGTATAGAACTCCACAATCTAAATGTACTGTTAAACGAGCCCATCGCTAAAGTAAACAACAACATTACGAACTTTAGTCAAAAACAGGAACCCACCTGTCTTGTATCGCATTCCAATAGAGTGAATAGCGCAGCTGAATTTGCTGCAGCAGTAGCTGCTTTTAGTATTATTGGCATTTTCGTACTTTTACTTGGGAATAGGCCAAGCAGTTGCAGTGCTGCAGCGATCATGCACAGTGCTCCGCCAACTCCTACTGTTATCTTGACGACGCCACGAAGGTCTTTCTCTGCATCAGTCTAAAATACCAAAAGGTTCAGAGAGATCAGAAACGTACTATCTTCTGTAAATGAAGAAAAATATGGAAAATAGTTACTTACGAGTGAAGATCTGGCCATAGAAAAAAGTGCATAAGTTCCAAGACCTCTACACCGACATGACACAAATCGTGATTCAGGGATTCTTAATTCACAAGCCTTTGTGCTCCAAGTTCTAGGCTCTGATAACGTTCTAATCCCACAAGCTAACTTGTTAGCTGAAAAATAACGATTTGCCAGTAATTTAAAGAGTTTCAAGTTTGAGATACATGTAAGTATGCAAATTGAGGTCGTACCAATAGCGGAGTAATTGAAGACGTGCGTGAACAATAATGTCACAGAATGCTGCAGCGTCGTATCTACTCCCGAGCCACTTGCGGACAATTGAACTTGCTGGGATGTCAACAAGTACTCTATTTCTCGGGTGTCCCTGAAAAATATCTGTTCTCATTAATCTCCAATATGTAACAAGCCAAGTTAAAAATCATTGAGTTTGTTTGGGTCGGGTCTTACTTATACTCAATAGAGGTCTTCAACGATGGCAGTCTTGACGCTAAGTTGTTGTATTGAGCAGCGACAACAGAAGCATTTCCTGATCTTTCAATTAATTCAACACCGGCTGAAACTATTAACCATTCTTCATCTCCGGTTGTCTTTGGATGGAGTCTGAAGTGAGCTGCGTTGTCTTCTTGAACAGGCTTTGAAATAATTGAGAACTCTTGAAAGTGTTCATCTAAATCGTATTTTAAGCCAGCCGTTTGGACTAGCGCGTTCTGAAGCTGGTATGTATTCTGTAAGAAGTGATAAATTGGTTTAAGTTTTACATAAAATTAATTTTAACACGCTCGCTCCATGGTCTCTTTTGTTCTTTTTTGTTTCGTCGCATGGAAAATCTGCTTGCGGGACGGAACAGGATATGAGCTGAAAATTTACAAAAATTACCTCTTCATCTAAAAATGCGTCGGGATGCTTCAGAAGTATATCGATTATCCTGAATAGATGTGGAACACTTTGCTGTCTATCTTTGGGCGATGCAGCTGTTGAACGGAGATACTGAATAATTTCCATTGTGTGCTGAAGTGGGATGGTACCCGCTCCAGGATGTAAAGGGATGGATCGTAGCACACCGCCATATTCCTGACAAACACTAGCCACGTCTTCCCAAGAATACCCGTAGGAGATTCTTGTAAACTGAAACCAATCACAAATTTATGTATCGCCATGTCTTCAGAAGAATAGGATTAAAATTATACATAAATTGATTGAAATCTTACCCGTGCATAAATACTCTTCAAAGAATCCGCTATGCATCCAGAAAAGTCAGGCAGTTGCCACATGACACCACGTTGACCTGTCCTGGGTTCACAAAATCTGAAACAGTTTTGAAATAATTGTACAAAATTATGGAACGCTTCACTACACAGGACAATCCACATGCATTCAGCAGGGCTTGATTTCAGAGACTAGTCTTGTCTTTACCTGGTAGTTTCTCCGGTATGTCCATGGGGGCAAGCCGCCTTAGCGTGCGCCCCCGGTGCGGTGCGAGGCCAGCGCAAACCATACGCCGCACTCGACTCACATGCTGCTTCAGTCTCCGCCAACGCCCACAGTTGAACTGCTTTTGCGTTGGTCCCAGCTATTGAAGAAACTTGGCAACGGTACTCGCCCGATTTCTGCATAGAAATTCAATACCTTTATATCGACATATATGAGGATACGAAACCCATTCCACCGCCACTAAGGGTAAATAGTTAGTATGATAGATAACTCTGGCTAAACTTGTCTTACCTGTACATTAAACAGTTTGAGCACGCTTCCAGCAGGGTAGAGGTCCTCCCATACTTCTCGGCCAGGTACAAGAGGCATCAAAAACCGCTCTCTAGTCCAACTGAAGCCAAGGGCTCCATGGGCCTGGACGGCATCAGTCAAGCATGTAATGCTGACATTGTCACCCTGAAAAAGACTCAACTATTTTAGAGTTTTCACAGGACTTGTTTTTCTAGAAGAGTTTTAAAAACTGCTAGTCTTGGATGTTCCTTTTCAACTAGTCGCTCAGTAGATGATCATCGAATATGTATACGTCTTCACCAAATACTCTGATAGTATGAGGTATAAAAGGCTAGAGTAATAGCAAAAAGACAACCTTATTAACAGTGATGGTGGAAGGCAGCAGGCGCACGTCCGGCGGGCGCAGCACGGTGAGCCAGAGCGCGCGGCAGCGGCGCCGGCCCGCGTCGTCCGCCGCGCACGACCAGCGCCCGCTGTCCTGCGCGAGCGCAGACGACACGCCCAGCACCGAGATGCGGCGCCCCAGCGCGTCCTCAGTCACCGTACGCGTCCACAAATCCCTACCACATGGTTTAGGTCACTTCAGCTGAATCAGGGTGTAAATCGTTGATTTCATTACCCAATCTGTCGGTAATTGGGCTGATGATGGCAGTTCGGTAGGTCGTTATGATTACACTGCGCCAAGATCGAGCCCGATTGATTGGGTAATGAAATCGACTCTTAACTTCATATGATTCCCTAACGCGTAATATGAAATATGACGACTTTAAATAAGGATGCCTATGCAACGCTGAGGCTTGGAGGAATGGCTTTTAAATAACTGTCTAAGCGTAAGCATAACGGTCGTCTCTGCACTCCGTTTAGAAAAACGTGACGGTATCTATAGGTATCTTCTGAACTTCTGATGCACCGGGTTGATTACATCGAAAATCTATCCTTCGAACACAAGAGCAGTGGCCAATTACCTCGTAGAGCCGTTGAAATTAATATTCACTCCATCTTTGTACCAGGTAAAGATGATACCCGGAGATCCATAGGCAGTGCAGCTCAGGATAAACTCTGACCCCTCCCATACTTCTGATCGCTGGTTTATTGTCAGTGCCTGTTGAAGGAAATAAGCCATGAGCTTTGAACCCGGCAGTGTGAGTATTTAAGACTTGGGGGTCTTAGATGAGTTCATCTAAGACCCCCAAGTCTTAAATACTCACATGAAGGATAGTTATCCTACTATGGAGTAATGATGATAGTGCGGAACAGGGGCCCGATGCTGCTCTGAGAAACGCACTTATATTGGAATGCTACCGCTTCTAAAACACCCAAAATGGCGTCATTTGGTATGCTCCTAAAGAATCGCAAATAGATCGTAAATAGATTGCAAGCAAGCGTACATACTGCTTTCTGGGTTTTCTGGAAATAATATTTTAGCTTGCCTAATGTGTCCTCTATAATTTGCTTGTGTACCACATGTATGCATCGAATAAATGAATATGAATATGTGTTTTATATTGCTACGTGCAATCTGGGTGCGTAGTAGAGTAAGGCGAGCTAAGGTTCAATCATAACATCCTTTTACAGGAATCTAGGTATTCAGCGCATATTCGACCCTCCTGTAACTTCGTTGTGGATAAAAGCTAGACGCCTAAATTTTCTGTGACCAAGGGGGCACAATGAATCCAGACATCCTCAAATTCAATAAATATACGAGATATTTACGAGGTAACGTTAGAAAATCTTACTTTGTTAAAAGTCTTCACTTAACACCTCGGTGTTTATGTGTACACTTTTAAGTTGTTTGCTTGCTAAAATTACTCGCGTGCGATAATTAGTTTGCACGGCCTGAGCATAGCTCGTAAAATAGCCTGCAAAGAGCTCGCAATACTATTATAATACAGGGCTCTCAAAGGTTAAGTAGAGGATTCAGTTATGAAGCCTGAGGCTTAGTTGGCGAAGCGCCAAAGCTCAAGAATGGATTGTATTGTTAGGAAATATGAGAATAATTGTCTCAATTAGTCAGAATTGGTGCGAGGTTAACAAAATGTTTATGAGAATAGAGAAAACTATACAAACTTAAAATGAGTGAAAACGGGAACTAAGTAAGTATGATAAGCTGCTGACAAACTTAAGCTTTTAAAATAAAACTTGAAGAGGTATCAAATGGTAGCTTAGCATTTACTACTATTAGTTTATTCTATTCTGCGTTTCAAGCAGATATATATAGATACTTGCGTTGACGAACTCAGTCATCTATGTTAAGACTTATATTTATTTTATTTTTATTTAATTTTGTTTTATTTATTTGGGACGAAAAACAACTACACAATACATAGACGTAACTAACTATTACAAATATATTTTTTTTTTATTGTGGAGCCCACAGCATCATCCACAGGTACATTTTAGTTGGGGCTGCTGTTAACAAAATAATCATGATTTAGGTAATTTTACATGTAAGTGTTTTTACATTTTATATAGATATATATATGTATCTCAAGCTTGTAAAAATATGTGTTTACAATTTATAATTCATAGACGGACAAAGGACCGGCATAACAAAGTAGGTACGCTCGCTCGCTCTTTTCAAGGTTTTGTTACGAATTCTTCAGTTGTTTCCAAGGATTTAATATAAAATAGTTCTTGAGTTCAGCCACTATTGGAAAACAGGAAATGGAGAGAAAATAGGGTTCTTCGGTAAAATACAAACAAAACACCAGTGGGTTACCAAAGCCTTTTTAGCGATCAGCTAGTATCCTAAGCGATCGGTAAAATTGCTATGACCGTCACAAAACGAGCCTTGGTATTAAGTAGGTAAAATAAAACATAGAGTAAATTAATATAGGGTTAAAAAAAGCTCATTATGGGGTATTGTATGGAAATGGTTGCTATTGTGATGTTGATTCTTTGATAAGGTATTAGAAATTTATCATGGTAAAGACTAGCCTGGTTTCCCGAAAGAAAATTAGCTGTGACAACTTTAACTCTTCTTTTCTTTATCACCCTCATATAGGCCAGTCACGTGCCGCTGTTTTTAAATTAATCTTCGATTAATCGCCGTCACGTTTGATTGCTCTTTCAGAAACTGGCGGCATACATATAGTTCTGGTAACTCCCCCAAATCTTAGGTCTGTAATAAAGCTACTTGGAGAAGGCACATACCTACTGGATCAGTTCCAAGTCATCAGTCAACATGAGCTGGGAATACCGCTCTTCTAACAATTAAAACTTTTTTCCGTAACCACATCCAAGAGAAAAGTTTTATGGTTAAACCATTAATTTACTAGGACCAGACTAATCATACTTTTTAGTAGTTTTTAGGTACCTATAAAAGATTATAGGGGGTAACGACTTCATGGAACGTGGCGTTTGGCCATTGACTTTAACGAGTCGGATCTTTTAAGACTTTTACGGAGGGAAAACTTAAAAATACTGACCTTCGATTAAAGGCACCCAGGTCAACCTAGCCTAATGCTGATTGACTGATCCGTGATAAAATCGGCCAATCTACCGGAATTTAAGAAAAGGCTTAAGCAATCCAATTAATTATTCTCTAACGTCGTTTGCCTACCTACCACTATTCCTATAGCTTTGGAAATGTTATCATATCAGCCATCAAAATAAAAAGGTCGTAGACGCAAAAGAAATTTAGAGCTCCCATCCCAGATTCCCAGCTGATGAGGTCAATGAGGATCGAACATTTTTTTTCGCTTGCGGCCTCATGTTTAATTTCAATTCAAAATATTTATTGCAATAAACAACATTAAATAAGTACAGAGAGGGAAAGTAGTTCATATTGTACTACGAGAATCAATCCCCAAATTAATAAAATTTCATAGTGTTTACGTGGTTCATGGCAAATTCAAAACTGATGCCTATTCAATTATTTCTACTCACATGAACGCTCAGCGCCGGCTGCATCTCAAAGTGCGCAGGCGCGAGCGGGCGCAGGCGGTCCGTGCGCGTGCGCGTGGACAAGCGTGCGAGAGCCGCGCGCAATGCTCCTGCCTCGCGTCGGGAACTCCAGATTCGCGCCCGGACTGCGCGTGACCCGTTGCTGTGTGAATCACTGGAAGGAATGTGGCACTGATCAAATGAGAATGAAGAAACTTTATGGGATACCGAAAGTTGAAATTCCCTAAAGTGTCGCATTTTTTCCGTAAACGAAAGACGAAAATACGACATTTTAGGGTATGAAATACCCCAGTATCCCGGGAATCATACATAAATGATGGAACCAAGTCTTAGACCTGCAGGAGCTCTATTTCTCAATCGCTCTTTTGCAAACGAGCGCTCTTTTCTACCGATTTTCGTTCGTTATATTCAATACAGATCGTTGCGCAAGTCATTTATCACACGAGCGAATGAAAAATAGAGCTCCTGTACGAGCTTACACTTGTATTAGCAGAATCAGCATTATAATTATGAAGTCTCACTTTTGCTCTAACAACTCGGGTTGAGTGAGCGTGGCGTTCTCACTCTCATCTATTTATATTCATCCATCCAACATTTACCAGTCTTTCAGTCGAGTTTGTTTTCAGTATTTCAGTCATTTGAGTTTCATAGGTCCGGACGGCACTGCGAAACAATCGGTCCTTCGAACCGGATATTAGCTGACATAACTTACCTTACAGCTAGGATTTGTATTTCATCTTCCAATGATATGTTTGACGCTTTCAAATATGTTGTAAGCTGCGGAAAGAGAAGCAATGGGATTGGAGACAGCCAGCAACTCAGACAGAAATCACGGAATATGCCAAATGTAACGCTGCTGAGTTTTCAAGATACAGATGGAGGCAAAAAGTTTCCAGTCTCCACCTGCTACTTCGGATTAATGCCAGATAAATCTGAGATTTCAACGAAAATTTATTAAAATACATCAGTATGTCTGTCTACAAGATAAAGTACTTGCCTCGTTTTTGGCGTCTTGGGATATATTTGAGATTCCCTGACCTGTCACTAGCAGTGTTGTCTCAAAGCGGGCAGACGCTGAAACATTCGTCGAGGTTAGGATTATTTTGTATTTCACGAATTCCACTCCATTTTCTATTAGACTAACTACAAAATAATAGGGGAGGCAGTTGCGCATTTCAGTTTAATAAGCAACTTATTAAATTATGACGTTCATTTCCAGTTACTGGATAAAGAACCATTGTGATATTTCAAATACTTTTGACCCTGGCAAATTGAACATCAAAGGTCAGCACGTAAATAAGTGGCGTATTTTGGGGTGCCCATGGAACAAATGGAAATCTGTACATGATGATAGGCAAGATTTAATAAATCAAATGAAGTACTCCATCAATTACTTGAGTCGCTGTCTCTAGGATTGCAGTCGCACGCCGCTTTATCGTCGCAGTCTACAGAGCACTCCTCCAGGCCGCATTCTGAAAAAGAGAACAAACTTAACACAATTCTTGCCCACGCGGGAGTGGAGAATTACGGGAGCGACCCATGGTTTCATGCACTTTGATTTATTATCGATACGGGTGGCCGAGTAACAAATAATAACTTTCAGCTAGAGCTGACGGTATCCTAATCCATTTAAAATATAAGCCATCTACGGATCAGTGTAGTGCGCTCCTCCCGTAATCCACTACTTTAACGGATCCATGTAGTGAGCCCTCCCGTAATCCCCTACTTCTAGTGAGCCCCTCCCTCCCGTAATCAGCTACTTCCACGGATCCGTGTAGTGAGCCCCACCCTCCCGTAATCCCCTACATCCACGGATCCATGTAGTAGGCTAGTAATGTGTGGCTGCACACAGGTAGGTTCGCACGACGGTTGTCAATATCATCAAATGTATGGTGAAACGGCCGACACTGACAAATCAGCGGCTCTTCTCTCAGCAATTGCTCTGATCAAACGGTTTCATTGTGAATGTTGTTATGGAAGATGTCAATAACAACCTCCTGAAATATGCCCACCCACACACACCTTGCTTTCTGATAAATTTAATGAATTAATAAATAATCGTCACGCCAAAAGTGAACTGGCTTACGTCGAAAGAATAATCATGATACAAGATGAACATATAGATGTATAATTATTATTGTATTATTACCTGGTGGTCCTATATGCGACTCGCAGAAGACGCCGGTGTAGCCGGGAGCACATACGCAACTCACAGCCGCAGGGCCCATCTGTCTGGAACCAATAGCAACATGTCCTGAATAACTGTAACATCCCTCAACTAAATATCATATTAAAAAATGTAGTACCTGCAGTTACCTAATAGGTAGGAGGGGTTCTCCGCAGCGAGAAGTCCCGGGTTCGAATCCCGACTGGGAAGGCGAAAAATCCACAGTCTTGGATGTTTACATGTAAGTGGACGACGCTGTTTCTGGTTCCCATGACAAAGATCCTTATGCGGGGCCAGAAGCAATCTATCATCTATCAGCCTCCAGCACCCACAGTTGAGTAAAGGCCTCCTCTTCATTACGCCAGAACTAGGGTTTGTTCCCGGGAATTCTCGTCCCGGGAATTCCCGGGAAATTGGTTGGTCTCGTTCCCGGGAAATTCAGCTCGAGAAAAGTCGAGACATCGAGAAATTTAAATAAACATTTTTACGCTTAGCTTTCTTTGTAAATGCGAGGTGGCGGCGGCAATCGGCGGCATCCTTTGACAGCGCGGCTCGTGTCTGTCGGTATCCTTTGTTTTCGCCGACAAACGCAAGCGCCCGCGCGGCCCTAGTTGTGTTTTGTTCATTCGTGTTTCAACTCCCGCCGTGTTCGGATTACTTCGGTCGGATCGAAAATAGGATCATAAAGCCAGCATAGTGTACTTATTTAGTGACGCACGAGTAATAGAATTGCAGAACAAACAGGTAAGTTTTGTTATTATTTATTTAAAACTAGCTTTCCGTCCACGGCTTCGCCCGTCATCAGCCTAACCTAACCACATCAACCCACTGCTGGGCATAGGCCTCCCCACTGTTGCGTCAGTTATTTTGTAGGTACTAAAATACTTACTAATCCTTGAACTGTTTGTTATAGATTTTACAACTGATGGACCAAAATGGAAAGTGGAGTGACTTTTACTTATCATGAGAAAAATTATGATTGTTTTTAGTTAAAAATGTTTGTTTTAAGCTGATTGTTAACAGAGATTTTGTTTTTTATTAAAAATCAGTGAGATTAGTTATGGTGAGAAGAAAAAAAATGATTGTTTTTAGTTAGTATATTTGTTTTGAGCTGATGTTTTACTAAGAATTTGTTTTTTGTTTCAAATTATGTTGATTTTATCATTTAAAATAAACACAGTTAAATTAAAGACTCTTTTTTTATTTAAATAAAAAATCAAGACAAAAATTTACTTTTTTCTCGACAACCCGAGAAGACCCGAGAAATCAGGCTCGAGAACTCTCGACACCCGAGAACTAAAAAACCTCGAGAAATCGGAAACCCTAGCAGAACAGAAGCAAAGCCTGTATGTAAATGTTATGCTAAAGAGTGTGTGCTTTCTCTTATTCCAACGTTTGCTGTCACCGTCATACCTGCACACTCCGCCATGTTTGCACCGGTTCTCTGCTCGCGCACACAATGGACCCTCCCCGCAATCAACTCCGGAGTAGCCCTCGTAGCATTCGCAGTAGAACTTTCTGGAACAAACGCACACTATCCGATCAAATTGTGATAAGGAGCATGTCTACCCCCTATGTACATAACAATTAAAAAGTATTTGTTATAAATTACGCAATGATTGATGAGCTCCGTGGTCTACAGAGCTCCGTGGTCTAGTGGGTTACATGCTTGCTTCTCACGCAGGAGATGCAGTTTCTGATCCCGGTGCTGACCATGTAAAAAGAGATAAATCTTTATCGAACGCTAAACGGATGTTGTAATCTAACTGTGATGGAAAACATCGTGAGGAAACCTTCATTACTCCATAGTTGCGGCGATGGGCCCCCTGTCACGCGAAATGTAGCAATGATTCACTGGCTAAAAGTGGGCACAGTTGTGCCTCTGCCACCCCGTATGGAAAAAGGCTTTTTTTTTTTTTAATTTAATTATTTCAAAAAAGAAAAACAGAAAAAGTTTACACAATTTGAGGAACTTAGCTAAAAAAGTGACACCTAAATATTGGAACAACTGAGCCCGAGCTAGGTGTAAACCTGTATTTCAGGCTGCAGTGCTCTTCCCAAAAAATATATAATTTGCTAATTCGTACACGGTCACATAGCATGATGCTATGTTATGTTTTATGTTATTTGTTATGATTGATGAGCGGTTATAAACCTTGACGAACTGTCATGTGGTAGCCACATACAATCAAATATATGAATCAATCAGAATCTGTCGAAATATATTACAGGGGTAACCTCTAGTGAATATTTTAAGGTAGTCTGGCTAGTCTAATTTGTACAAGTGCTTTTCTATAGCGGCCACACTGCTGTTTATCGTATTTTTGGTCATCGTGACATTGATGTATAGGCTGTATAGGTCACCGTCAAAGTATGAAAACCGTTATTCTGTAGGATACATCTGAGGTAAACTGACCAGCACCGTAGAATGACAGATTTAACTTTTTGCCGGTAACTTTATACGTATATCCGGTGTCTTAGGTTACGGTGTTACAAGCATAAGAATTTGTAAATTTGCCGCGTTTTGCGATGTTCAATTCTAATTAGCCAGACTCTAGAACTCTATTCACAATACCGAGAATTTGATGCAATAAAAGAATATACTTATTAAAACGTGTTTTAGTACCCTGCATCTTTTCCCTGATGCACATTTCGCACGAACAAGTAACCAGACGCTGAAAAATGTGATCCGATAACAGAGTGACACCGAGCGGACGGAACGCGGTGGGCGCCGCCGTTAGCGCACAATTTTAAAATAAATATTTAATTTGAGTCGTATACAATATAGGGCCTTTATTCTCTGTGGAAAAACCATACGAGATTTACGGCCGATCCCATTAACCTATCTCTATCCGTGATCTGCAGATTACGCGTTACATTTGACAGTTGCGCTATGTGATTTATGTTAAAATTGACACTAGCAATCTGAAATCTGCAGATTATGGATAGAAGATATTAGGTTATTAATTTCGGCCGTTAGAGCTTTTCGACGTCATCTGTCACATTGTCGATTTATTTCCGTACGAGATGTAGCCTTATAAATGTCAGTTTCTATCGACTTTGAACTACCTGTCTTATTAGGACTTCATTTTGATTAGGAACTTTTATTGGTTCATAAAATTGCGTTATGCTCGGAATGCACCGACACTTCATTGTCTCTTCCGACGGTTAAAGTTTCATATTGCTTCGTGCGGATGACTATAAATTTTATCTATCTGTTGACTTCGCTAATGGGTTTTCAGGAGTCATTTAACTTTGAAATGAGAATCGTTATTATTGCGGATACGCTCATCCATGCGTGGGGAAATAGGTCATCGACATTTAATCGGCTATTGGGAATCAGCGGCCAGCATTCGTGTCCTTTGTGGATTACTCACTCTAAAAATCATGTGAAACAGAATTGGCAAGAGCCGAAGAATGCTTTTATAAATAATTTTCTAGGTAGCCCACTCCAAAGTGATACGTCTTCCAATTTGTCGTTCATTTCTTTATTCGTAAATATCTAATTTGGGACCTCGAACAATCGCGCATAGTAAGTACAGGTTTTCCAATTGAACTGCCAGTGACTCCTATATACAATAGTAGAAAGAACAATTTTATACTCTGGGCTAGCATAGTCATAATTCATAAATCATATTTTTTATTGCACACAAACATTTGAAAACAGAAAATACTTATAAATAGTGTACTTATAAATACTTATAATAGGCTACCTAGCTGATACTCTATAGTAATTACCAGTTATAATATTTCGTGTGATTTTAATTATCCGTGCTACCTATGCTGATAAGACTTAATTGCCACTTAGTTTAGTAGCTGTCGTGGAAGATTAGAAACCAAGGGGACTCTAAAAACTACTTAGGGCCACCTGTGACAGGAAGCGAACGTTTAGTTCCAGAGACATCTATTCAGACCGCACAGCGAAATAAGAAATACTTATCTGGCGAAAGTTTCTGCCGACGACGTTTCATACGACGGCACGTGTTGGTTTGGCTGTGAAGCAAGTTATTGAAATTGTCTAACAGGCAGTTGTGAAGCAAACTTGATTGATGACATTGTAGAGTAGAAATCTCGTCTTCAGAAATAGGGCGTTTTCACATTTTCAGGCTGCATGGCGGCAGTTTATGTCTCGGGCATATAAAGATCAGAGATAAAATAATCTGCTAAAGTTGCACTCAGAGACTAAGTGCTCCCTGGTTGCACTGCAGCCGTGCAGACCATAGAGTAACTTATATTATATAGGGTAAGTGCAGACTGTTGACCAATAGTGAAGCGTACGATCCGAAGCGCAGTGGATCGTGCGGCGGTGTGAACATGTAGGTAGGTATCTCTATATTACGAAGTTCAACTTTCCAACAAAGATAAAGCGGTGTTTACTGGTAGTCGTGTGTGACTTTGCAGTCGCCCAGCAGCCGGCACTCGAGCGCGCTGCAGGAGCGCGGGGCGGCGGAGGTGGCGGAGCGGCGCGGGGGCGGCGGCAGCACCGCGTACGTCACGTTTAGTCCGAACACCGCCAGCAGCCCCAGCGCACGCAGCTGACTACCCTCCAGCGCGCCCACGCCCAGCTCCACCACCAGCACCGGACTCTGCACCTGAGGACACAGCACCAAACTGTAAGTCAGCGTAACTGGTTACAGCTCCACCACTAGCACGGGACACAGCACCAGATCACAGCTGAGCGAAACTGGTCACAGCATCGCGGTTTGTGAGTCAGATCCACCATCAGCCGCAACTGGTCGGGATTTAAGACCGTGGGAACTTCTTAACTACCTTTACGGGGCTAACTAACCTGACCTAGTTTATAGATGGCACTAGGACGCGGGCTACAGTAACTGGTCATAGCATTTAGGTCTTCGGAAACTGTCATGATGATTTACTTAATTATCAAGCAGCTGATTGGCCACAGACATCAAAATGATTTAAGATATGAACTACTCGATTACTTCTGCTATCCAATTAGGGCAGCTTGGTAACTTCTGACAGTCGGGTTGGTCACTAGCCTGACACCCCTCCATCAACCCGCACTGAGCCAGCGTGGTGAAGTATGGCTCAATCACTATGGCCCCTGCCCCTCGGTGCGGACATTAATGGGCTACATTTTATTATTTTTAATTATCATCAAGGGATTCTGGATTCTGATGATAATTAAATGCTTAAACGAAACTATACAACCGCTCGCACAGAGATGTACTGTTGCGGTTAGCCCCATTTTGCGGGGACATTGAACATTTATGAAATAGTGAAAATTACCAGAATTGACGACATAGTAACAATTATAACGTAACAGATTGATCTAACGCCCATTAATAAAATAGGTATCAAATAAAAGCCTGTAGAGACAAATGAATGATGATTAAGCGAGAATACTTTATTTCCCTATCTACTATCAAGTAGAGGTATTTAGTCTCTCTTTGCTTACCTTCCAGGAATAAGGCGTGTTTGTTTAGGTATCTAAGTAAATATACTAAAGTTGTGTCTGAATTTTGTGTTTGCATTTTTTGACCCTGCTGTGGCTCTACCTACCTCTACAGGGTGTAACAGAAGGGTGTAGTCATATTGTAGGGGGTTGTTAGGGAGACGATTCTGAGCAACTTTTACTATGAAACCGATTTGATCAGAGCAACTTTATTTTTCATTGGACCATACGTTTTGGTCCGGGCAGTCTGCTGATTTATTTAGAGAAGTGAAAATTAAAGTTGCTCTGATCAAATCGGTTTCATAGTGAAAGTTACTCAGAATTATGTCCATAGCAACCCCCCTGAAATATGACTACACCTTTCAGTTACACCCTGTATACATACACATGGATTCATATAGTGGCATGATATTTCATGTCGATATGGGTCGGTCCCTGACCTTGCTATTATTAGCAGCATTCCTAAGACCGCATGATTTTGGCACGAATTGGTAAAAAACCGGATTGCATGATTCTATGCCAACGGGAAATGCGGGGTGTGACTCCCTTGCGAGTATCAGAAGCGAGCAGCAGCAGGAAGTTTGATTTACTCCCATTACAACGATGGACCTTTAATTGATATTAGGTACTTTTAACTGTTGCTGAGAAAAAAGAGTGTTGACAGAGAGACAGACAGTCAGACGGACGGATAACGAAGTGATCCTATAACACTTGACGTATCAAGAACCCGCCATGCGGATCCATTTATTCTGAGGAGCAGCGAGCGATATTACGGAAAGTAAGAGTTTATGGTATAAACACAAACAGAACCCTAAAAGAGAAGCAATCACGTTTTATAACAGATAAATAATAAAACCGTTCATATCCTAGATTAGGAGTTAGGATAAATAGGTGATTAAAAATAAACTTAACTAATAACTACCTAGAAGACATACCTAGTATAGCAGCATATCAAAAGAAAATATGAATATTGGCTATGTAATTGGTGTCAATTTTAAGGATATATCTGTTTTGTAACGCTGTTGATTACCTGAATGAATAAATAAATAAATAATAATCAACCCGTCCGCTTGTATTGGAAATTAATAATTTTATATGTCGAAACCGGTCATTGTGCCATTATATGAAGCCTAAGGGTGGGCACACTGGTTTTTCCCATTTTGTTCTATAGTCAGTACCCGGAATTCCGAGCGTGATTTCGGACGTGCGAATCCAGCCTAAGAATTGCGCAGAATTCATAAATTGAAATTCGATTTTAAATTAACCAGCATGCACGTCTGCCTGCGGTTTCAAGAATGCAAGCATCTTCTTCAGAGTCGTAAATTCAGCAGTTCTTCAGCTAATATCAAAATTCACAATTTATCTTTTTTACTAACGATCATTTTATTTTTTTCGGATATAAGCTTAAAAAGACATTCTTCGGTGCACTGGGTCGACGCAAAAAGTAAACTGTGAAAGAGGATGAGTAAGTAAATTTCGTAAAATTGTACAAAATGTTTGTGTCTTGGCGATGTCTGACACTTATCCATATTTATTTGGCTTTATGCTATACTGTACGAGAAGCAATTTTCACTGGCATCTGAAAGTTTCTTGAATGATAAATTGTACAAAAATAACGTCAACTCCAGAAAACGGATATAAGAATATGAATACACATATTTCACAATTTTGTTAATAAAATGGAAATTTTAATATTTAGTTTTATTTTTGGTGGAATTGGAATTGGATTTGGAAAACTCGTCTTTTTAAATCTTTGACCGAAGTTGAAATAGTTTGTAAAATAGAATCCGTACATGACTTAGTCTTATTTCTTTGCGTTCTTACTTTCCATTTTACAATAACCTGTCCTTCATACGACAGATTGTGGAATTTGGCACACAAAAACAATTTTCGATATCTAAATAGATACATATGAAACGAGAACTTACAAAGGTAGATAAGAAAAGAAAACCCAAGATTACTCTTAACTTTTGGGATAGCTTTATTTGCGGCGCTTGCCATAGAAACCACTCGGAACTGCTAGAAACCAATGGGAAACTTTGTATGGGATATGACCAGAGGCGGCTTTATTTCTGGGTAATTAGTCCTGTTCTGACTGTCTGTAGTGAACACCACCTAACCTAACCAAACCAGCTGAAGTGTCTAACCACACTATGCCGAAGTTACGCGACCGAAGTTACTATTTCAATTACTGACGACACATAATGCCGAAATTACATTATGTTAGCGTACAGCGTTACTTCGGTCGGGCGTAAGTTCAGCGGCAACTAAGTAAAGTACATAACTACTAGGTAAGTTCGGCACTTATGGTGTGTCATATCAGCCGAACACATCGGAACGTAAAATCAGCCGCGGAACTTCAGTCGTGTATCTTCGGCATAGTGTGGTCAGACACTATGTCCCAAGAGCACGTAATTTTACGGAAGTCAGTCGTCATTACCTACATATTTAGTATTTCTCAGAACAAGGTGGAAAACTGTGCGGGTGACTTTGGTTGTTAGAGCAGTTTCCATTTTATTATTCCACGAAATCGGTAAACTCTGTTCATTTATCTGTGTGTCCTTTGATCTCGCAGCGCCCCTTGCCAGTTGTTTAACTAGAATATATTTATTGTTTACAATTAGATTTGTAACCTAATATGCCGTCATAATACCTACCCCTTTTGCATTTTAAAGTTACTAATGAAATTATCTTACAATGAAACATCAACAGGCTAAAAAAGTGTAAGCAAATACGCGCAGAACACAGAGAAAAAGATAAAACAGAAATTAAATAAAATGCCCAAGTACGGTGTTTGTTACGGGCAATCAAGTTTTATTTATTTTTCCTTATTTTTTATGTCGACGCGCCCATAGAGCCTGTCAGTTTATGTCGACGCGCCCATAGCGCCTGTCAGTTTATGTCGACGCGCTCATAGCACCTGTCAGTTTAGCGACCAACGACCATTCATTGACAGAGTGTCTGGCGACTGGCCGTTAGCGGGAACTCCCGTGTCAGTGTCGGCCATGAACCTCTACAATGAAATAAAAAGACGAGGCAATCCCGTACCGCCGGAAAAGGCTCGCGAGAGATTAAATTGCGCTACATACACAAAGGTATCGTGACGCTTTTGGAAATAATTCACAACATATTGATTTGTTTCCTCGAGATTCTTGCTACGCTTACTACGCTGTCGGCAGGGCACGATTTGTATAGACGTCTAACTCTGATGGAACGACTAGAAAGAGACAGTGAGTCAGACAGGGCCCTGCCGACAGCGTAGTCTAATAGGCCCATACGCCCCGCCTGGCCTCCACGCCGCCGCCGCCGCCGCCGCCACATTTTTTATATTAACCTTGGCGTTGGCGTGGTGGGATACGAGCTCGAGAAAAAAAAACGAATAGTTATCGATCTTTTACTGCAGCCTACGAAAACGGGTTCAGAATCCGAGTCATATGACCTTGAGCTTCCCTGCAGGGACACACCGTAAATATCTGTTCCTTTCCGCTGATGAAGAGGCTATGGAATAATATGCCATCTATCGTACGCGCAGGGCTTCCCCAACTCAAACTATATAGATATGGTTTGGTAGAAGACATCTCTTGTTACAGCATATGTCGAATTTGACGTAAAAAGAATCGAAGATATAGAATTTAGATATTTAATTAGAATGTTCGTATCTAAAAAAAACTGATTTGATAGTATACTATCAAATCAGTTTCATAGTAAAAGTTGTTCGTATCTGCTTTTCATATTTTAATTAAATTACCTACATGATTCTTAACAGGTCAACTAAAATATTAAATCTAATCTGCGTCTAAATGTCTAAATAAATGATTAATGTGCCATCATAAATATAGCTTGCCTCGTGGCATGAATTGGCGCGCCGCAACTTAATTGTATTTGCATAATACATACAACAGCGAGCGAGAAGGGCGAGCGCTGAGTTTTGCCAAATTAAATAACTGTTGTTTTACAGGAGAGACAATAAAACTTGGCACGCTCCACCCGTGTCACGTTTTACGACTCCCTCGGATTACCGACCTTGTTGGTAAACAATACTCTTTGAAATGGTGTAGACAAGACACCCACACCACAGATCAACATATCTTCTTTTTGGACTACTTTTTGACGCTAGAACGTGAGTTAAATGCTAAACTGGAGTAAACCTTGAAAATTCTTAGGGCCAGAGTACGACGCCGATAGAAATCTAAGAATTAAATTAACCCTACGAATTTCTCTAACCTGAGGATTTCATCTAGCTCAAACGAAAAAACTTTTTGTGTTAGCTAAATCTATGGAAAAGGTGCGTTCGGTTTTTAACTAGCGACATTTGAACGAATGATTTGAATGAGTATTCTTCTATTTCACTCTTACAAACTACAAAGGACAACTTGTTGTCCCTTTCTTAAAAAAAGTGGCTTCCTGTTCCTGGAGGAGGGCAATAAAATAGTTTCATTGATTTGAGGTCCTGTCATTCATATAGAAAAACCGTAGACAACGAGAAAAACTACCCGATGCCATCAACATATTGTTGCCACTTTTCGGATAAAAGGTAAAAAATGCCGTACATCTTCCTCATTTTTCGAAATATTTAGTAAAATAGAAACATTTATAACAAATCCTTCGATTAGGCTTATTAATCTGTGGATTGGGCACTTTACTCGCCGTTTTCAGCAGAATTTCTTTAACATTATGAGTAATTCTAGGAAATTCGTGTTGGTCCGTCAAAAAATGTTGGTACTCGACAATTTGAAGAAATCCTGAGAATTTATTCCCGAGTTAACGCAATTCAGAGAATTACTTATAGGTAATAAGATAAGATAAGATAAGATAAGATAAGCGTTTATTCAGACGTCACAATACACAAAATAGAAACACAGTTCAAAGCAGAAGTAAAAGAGACAAGAAATTATGCAGAAATAGAAAGGATCAGAGAAATAAATTTATTCGTACTGTTGGCCCTTATTATCTATACAAACTAAGAAGTTACCAAAGTTTATATACCAAACGTCACCGCTATTGTCGTGGTCATGCCACGTCAAATGTCAGTGTCCTACATTTTTCTAATTTCGAGATCATATGATCTTGTGTAGAAAATTCTTCTAATACATTACGGAGCTGCACGCGATTTTTAACCCTAGGAGACAAAAAGAGAGGTGCTAGCTTTGCCCAGCCAGCACATTAAACTTTAAACGGTTAACATTATTTACATAGCCATTAAACGGTTGCCCAGATGCGGTTTTTTGTGAATGTTCGTAGACTTCCAAACGATCACCCTTAGCTAAGTTTTATAAATCGATAACTATTGATTCGGTTGTGTGATTCAAAAGTTGGAAAGAACGGCAACACCGCAACAAGTCAACAAAATTTTATACGATTATGGATATTTATTTACAGTTTGTTTGTGTATACTGCTGTGGATACAAATGCCGCTCTAAACTGTGTGGGATGGTCCGAATGAGACCTTTTTTATTTACTAGCATCTAATTACGAACAGAGTTTCATATAATTGATCACCACTTAAACCACTGAGGTACCTACTGAATATGATACATAACTACTGTGTGAGTTACATAACCTACGGGCTTTGTCAACCCCAACCTGTTTGTTTGTCCGCTAATGTCTGCAGTTTAGAATGACAACAACCCATATGTTCGTGAAATATTTGAACAGATATCGATCCTCCGTGTTTGTACATATTTATCCTATTTCGAGTATGCTTTCGTGGATATTGTCATTTTCAATGGATTATTGCTCCATCGAAATACTTCGTATCACTGTAATCATTTCAATTACCACGCCAGCTATTGTAAAACTTAAAAGTAGGTTTGTACAAAACCAGAATGTAATTTTTTGATGTGAGTAATGAGTGTATACAGACAGACTATGCAGATTCGTGTTAAAAGTTAATACTCGTGTGTCCAACAAACTAAATCATCTTTTTGCGTCACATCAGTTAAATAACCCCGCCAAGTAGGTATCAATTCCGGTTTGCAGTACTTCAATTTTCCGCCGACTACCCTCAAATATCCGGGGACCCCAACAGCCAGCCTTTACACACCGGAAATGTGGCCGTAATCGCAATCGGGTTGACCGTCATTTGGCGATATTATTCCGGCATTCATATTGATTTTGGATTATCTCGTAAAAGATTACACTCTTTGCTTTTTACGATCGGAGGTAAGGCCCTGTTTGGGCGCCATAATTGACCCTGGTTGGGCGCCATAATTGAACGTGGTTGGGCGCCATAATTGAACGTGGTTGGGCGCCAATAAATACATCGGTCAACTGTGCAACAAGTGAATACAAATGTAAGTGTATCAAATCAAATCAAATATTTATTTATTTCACAAAAGAAAACAATTAATATAATTTAAATATTATGTGAATACATAAGTGCAAAATTAAAATTAAACAAAAGCAGTACTTGTGATCCCCACACTAGGCAAGCTTGTATCGTAGAGATCATTCATAAAGAGGAGAGAAATTTAGTGTCACTTGCACCAAAAATAACAATTGCAATCAGCGCGTCAATCACACACAACTAAGTGTCACTTATGTATAATGTCAAGTATATCTTCTGTTATGTTTTTTCGAATCTTAATGTTATCAAGGCTAGACCATGCAGAAAATAATTAACTATAAATACGAAAATAGTTGGTAAAACATCCAAAAACAAAATAACTGCTTAACCTGCCAGCCTGCCACACCCTCTAGGAAAAGCCGAAACCGGCCTTGATTGTGTCAGCTAGGGATGTGACTTAGAAAAAAATAATCGATTAATAAATAATCGATTTATTTTTACCCTACAAAAATCGATTAAAAAAAAAAACGAAAAAAAAATTGACGTTGTTCTCACATTGGTTGAGCCCAGACGAAAAAATATTCGGAGAAATAATCGGTCAAAAAAATAATCGAGTTTTAAACAATCGAGTAAAAAAAAAAAGTTTTTTTCTATAATCGATTATTTATTCACATCCCTAGTGTCAGCCGTAATATAAAGTCCAGCCCTAATAAATGGCGGGAAAACGCTCGGAAGACGTCAGCGTCAGAATGGGCCACCCGAGTGCCGTCACTTATATCTCAGCGGGGCTTGAGTAGTCGCGATTCACAGAGGCGATATTGGGCACTGGGGGTTTTTCCTTCAGCTTTGTGCGGAGAAGTTACGAGCTTCCCATTGCCGTCCTAACCTTTGGTTGGGCTAGTAGGCTACAGTTTTATAAAAAAAAACTGGGGTGGAGATCACCGTTTTGTAGTCACCTGATTATAAGTGTCTAACCACACTATGCCGAAGTTACGCGATCGAAGTTCGGCATGATTACGCCTGCAATGCTATTTGAATTACTGACCTGACGACACATAATGCCGAAATTACGTTGCGTTATAGCGTACAGCGTAACTTCGGTCGGGCGTAAGTTCAGCGGCAACTAATTAAGGTAACTACTTACTAGGTAAGTTCGGCACTTATGGTGTGTCAAACATATCAGCCAAATACGTCGTCGGAACGTAAAATCAGCCGCGGAACTTCAGTCGCGTATCTGCATTTTCAAAGTTCGAGTCATGTGTTGTACATACTATCTAAGGTAATCAGGGGTAAAGTGAGATTGAGGGTCGATCGATAAAACTGGTCGTTTCTTTTAAGAATTTCTCAAAAGTAATACAAAATACTGGTGAGACAAGACAAAAGGTAAAAAAAAGTTCTAAAAATAAAATAACAAACAAAGACAATACGGGTCGGGTCGTGATCGATAACTTGTTTCACGCTGGTGGCTGATCAGATTGCAATGAATAAATCAATTATTCAACGTTTCCATTTTCTCTTGCTCACTTTATGGTAAGTCGAGGAGCCTTTGAGAACTGGATACTTAGTTTGCCTGGTAACACCTTGCATTGTTGATGGTATTAGACCAGACCACTAGTTTTTATCTGTGAACTGAGTGGACAATAAGACTACCTAGACTTAATAAACGATTTACTATGGAAATCTCCACTTAAGACATTTCTTATTGGTTGGTAAGAAGTGATAAGAGACAGACTATCTGAATATAATTGAAATGAGGCTTTATCGTAATGGGTCTGTTCGAAGGGTTGATGCCGGTGTGGGGGTGGTACAAATAAGTTAGGTAGTAAATTGAAAATGAACGCCAACCTGGAATGATAGGAAGGATGAGGACTTACGGAATGTTGATGGATGAGATGCTGGAATTGGTAATCCACTTCACTGTTGTCAGATTGTTTTATCTTGCGCGATATTGAAATATATATTGACGAGGAAGCTTCACGTTCATTTATTGAGTATTTTTTTGAATGGTGGACGATTGAAATGAATGGATCAAGGAATGAACGGGAAGTGAATGGGAATGACAGAAAAAACGAAGTGGCGCTTTTATAGTTATGAATACTGAACACTATCTATACAGGGTGACATTTAATTAGCTGACTATATTTTGGGGAATGATAGTCCCCATCATTATGAACAACTCTCCCCAAGAAACATATTATAGTCGCAAATGAATGTCATTAAGAAGAGTGGCTTAGTTCATTAAATATTCCCCTGTAGCCTATTCATCCGAGCCATACGATTAAATAAATTAAGAAGTCACTTTTATACCTATAAAAGTATATACCGAGTAAAGTACTCTATTGGTATATATACAAACTTCAGCCCTAATTATAAACGTAGTACGACAAGGATTATTTTTGTTATTACATGGATTATTATTTATCTTAGGTTAAGCAATTTTTTATTATAAACAGGAATAACCTCACATAACGACCGCGTAACAGCCCTCATTATAGCATGGTACCGCTATTTAAACTTGTGCTCGCTCAGCATAACTATTCTTCGGCCTAAGTTTGATGTAAGTATGTATTAGTATGTTTTTATAAGCAGGGGTTCTTGTCTTCGAAGTCAGCTAAGTAATTTAGTTTACAATTGGCATTAATTCCCGAGCTTCCGCCTTTTGACACGAAAGTTAACAATTTTATTAAAAGTTCAGCCGCCAATTCACATGGCTGGCTACGGTGGGTGATATTAAAAGTAGCAAAAACCTCTCGAACTTCACCGAAGCGCGATATGATATTTTTGCCAAAAGTCTCTGGCAACACTAACCGAATGCGTATGAAATAGAGATTTTCAGGTTTTATTGCATACAAAACAAATACTTACAACTCACATACGGATGGAATGGATCGTTAAATAAGATTATGGCTGATTTGTCACGACATTGTGGCAATGCGGTCACAGTGTTGATATCCGTGGTAGTAATTGTAGAGCTCGTCTAATAAGCTGAAATGACGCGCCCCACTCCTTGGTTTTGTATGACAAGTAAATACAAAACCAAGGAGTGGGGCGCGTCATTTCAGCTTAGACGAGCTCTACGATACATTGCAGTTGCGTTTTAACTAATTTTGTTATATTGGTATACCTGGGTAAAGCGCGAGTAAATAAAGAGGTTTGTGAACATCAGCGGCAGATGAACAACATTATTCTTATAATGTCCGTGTAAACTTACATACGTAATTAATAAAGGGAAAATACGGGGGCAGCAGAGTCGAGAGCTGCATTTGAATAAAAACAATTGACAGATTGCATTCAAATAATAACATTAATAAATAACAGATGGAACATTCCTCCAAGGATGTAACGGACATCAATCAAGTGAAAACTGACGCTTTTAACTTTAAATGGCTATTCTACAACTAGTCTGAGTGAAAATGAAACAAGACGCTATAGGATATAATTGAAACAAAAAGCAAAACTTAAAAAAACCGATTCCGCAAACCCTATTTGATTAGAAACCAATGTCAAGTGCTTTATGAGTTTCAAAACTATAACCCCCCCCTATCCCCCCGCCCCCTTGGAGAATTACAAATTTCATGTTGTACAAAGTTTCATGGCTCTATGATGTTTCATGTTTCATGAGTCCACCGGTATTATTAGGCTATGCGTTGCCCGTCAGCCACGCATGTAGATTGTATTTGTACCTAGTATTGAGCAGTACTGGTGGCCATGTGTGGTCTTCATCATCAGTTCCACATCACAATATTATGCTTACCATGAGTAAATGCACGAGTAATTATGAAAAACACAAAAATCACTATAGGTCTGCCTATAATATTTGAAGAGTTCCCTCGATTTCTCCAAGATCTCATGACAATGGGAAGGTAAACCCTTTAAAAACACAAATAATATTGGTCCATCCGTCTAGGCGCAATCACATATAAAAAAATATATACCCCGACGGATTGTAAACCTCCTCGTTTTGTGAAGTCGGTTGAAAATACTGCCATTTTTAGGGTAACGTAACCAAAACGGGACCCTATTACTAAAGGCTCCGCTGTCCGTCTGTCCATCCATCCGTCCGTCCGTCAGCGGGTCCTAGAGCACGAACCGTAATAGCTAAAAAGTTGAAATTTTCACAGAATGCCACAACAACAACAAATACTGAAATACGAGAGATATTACAAATTAAAGGGGTTCCCCATACAAGAGACGTGTTTTTAATTTGCTTTCTGTTTTTGTTTTATTGTTTTGAGTGCTTAAGTTGTGTTGTACGATGGTACGGTACCTATCTTGTGCGATTCCGACTCGCTCTTGACCGATTTTTTGGTTTACTTGCTTGTCTATTGACTGAATGCACAAATTGCACAGAGTAATTCTAAACTTAAATGCAATGTCACACTAGCGTGTTAATTTCCCTGCGCTATTTCTAAATAAAGTGTGCTTACGTTTACTTACGAACGACTAAACGAGTATTAAAGTGTCTGAAAAATAAATTTAAATACGGACCTACGAAACCGTTACGTAGATCCATGGGGATATGGATATGGAGATTGATTTGATGGGCATACATATATGTATCATATCCCGCAACGTTGGCAACGTGACTACAATTTTGCATGTATAAAAAATGTGCTCTACAAACCTAGATGTTTTATTTGCGTCAGTGCACGCTTTAATGCAGCTGATTTTTACATTGATCTGGATCACTGGATTCCGGTACTGGATCGACACTTGATCAATTTAAAGCATGTGTCAACCCAGTACCAGTGTCCAGTATCCAGTGTTAACATTGACCCAGTGTCAATCTAGTGCTGGAATCCAGTGATACAGGATCCAGCTACTGGATCAATGTAAATCAGACTATACATTATAATCATCTACAGACGTCATCTAGGAATTCTAGGATAAACCATGCACTTACCAAGGCAAACGAGGCAGAGACAGAAGACTCTTTGCCTAAAACTGATATGATAACAGTGGAAGAGAGATAAACATCCCTAAACGCAACGAGGAATCAATAAAAAAGGGCTAAAACTCGCCCTAGAAGGGTTCCGAGTAGCACTTTAACATACATAATACACCTGATACACCTAGCCCAAACATAACTATCATTCTTCAGCAGCAAATAATTACTTTGTTTTTCATAGTGTTTGTATGAATTGCAAAGTTTTCTTTGCGGTTTTTAATAAATGTTTTATACCTTAAAAACTGCAAATTTTCGTTGAAAGTGTGTTTCGAGATACACAGCATATATTTTATTTTTTTATTTTTCACTCTCTTACTTTAAAAGTTAGAGGGGAGGGGGGGACACACATTTTTCCACTTTGGAAGGGTCTGTCTCTTTAACGATTTACTTTGAGGAAAAACGGTTTCAAGAACCTCAACGTCATTTTTAAAGACCTCTATAGACACCCCACACATATATGTTTGATGTTTTTTTTTTGTTTGTTTCAGTTCCATGTATGGAGAGCCCCCCTTATTTTTTATTTTTTATATGAAATCGTAAAGCGGTTTACAAAATACATCTACTTACTAAGTTTTAACTGTGTAAAGTCTTCACAAAAAAGGCCCGTTTAGACAGTTCCCGCCCATAAAGTTTAACCCCTAATGCGTAGGTAATAAAAGCCAACTGTTGCGTACAAGCAAAGCGTACAAGTTGCACTTTAAAACCGCTTCTATTACCTACGCGTTATGGGTTAAAACTTCATGGGCGTGAACTGTCAAAACGGGCCTTTTATTTTGTGAAGACTTTAGTCCTTTTCGGAATAAAGGCGGCTGTGACATACGGACGGATGGACGGAAAGACGGACAGACAGACAGACAGACTTGACGAAACTATCAAAAAAAAAAAATTCAAAAAATTCAAAATTAGTTTATTTCAGTAAGTACAGCAGCACAGGTCGTGGGACTCCCCTTTTAAGTTATAGATATAGATAAGGGTTCCTTGTTTCTCTACTGAACCCTAAAAAGAAGTTCATATCTCCTACTTTTTCTCCTCAGCAGGGGTAACAACTGAACCGTCCAACGAGTCTGACTAGATTGAGTGCGATCTTGGGCCATAGTTCCGCCCAGTTTGAGCTTACGGAGCGGAGGCTCTTTCTCCGTTTAACTTTGCCAATTAGGAGGAAAACTATGAAATCTAAAGCCCAGATGGCGCTTTGGTGACTGTACCTGGTTCACGTCATCGTCAGTATGAAGTACAGGGATTCGATTTATGTATTCTCTGATGACCATGTGTGAGCTTCAAACTGAGATTCGAAGGAGAAATGCGACAGTAGCTGAAAAAAATCTCATCTGGTAGAAAGGTAAGCATGGAAAAATGTGCATGTTTCGCTAGGTTAATAATAGTAATAAATTTATCCCCTACTTTTAAATTTGAAAGCACTGCATTTAGGTTGGAAAGTTTCAAAAAGAAAGTTTCCCGTGTCATACTAAGGTACAATCGCGAATGCGCTACCTATCGTGAGAAATCGACAGTTTTCCACCCAATTATTTTTGGGCCTCCTTTTCTAAATTCCTCGGCGTACTACTGCCGTGTCAAGAGCAGGGACGGTGGCCGTGATACTGCCGCCGCCGCCGCCGCCGCCCGCTTGAGGATATTGCTGCTGCATAGAGTGTCTGCATGTTGACACCCGCCCCGCTATGCCCTACACTTGACAGATGTCAATCTTAGCCTTTTAGTGAGGGGATATTGCTCATTCAAAAGAATCCATACATCCTTTAAACATTTGTGAATCGAAAAGATGTCTAACATTTTATTCTTGATTCTTCAGTTACCTTAATATGGTTGAAAATGAAATAATAATATCTTTAAGTGCTAAGAGCAGTGATGGCGATGACAACTCTTCTGTTAGTTCAACTGAATAAACAATTTCGATTCTTTCCGATTGTTTAGGTAACATCCCTAGTAATTTAAAAAGTGGATTTTATGAAGTTTTAGGTTAGCTGTCAAGTTGCTTCTAAGCATGGATAGAGTATATAACCAACCCACCGATGGCGTGCCCAAGTCCTAAGGAGTTAACCTTGCCTTTGATATATCCTCACCTGAAGAAACTTAACCCTGGTGATGTTTTCCTCCGTCACTGTAAAGGCGCGCCGCTCATCCACCCTCCTCGTCTCGTCGTAGTAAGTATACTCAGTGAAGGTGAGCCCGCTAGTGACGTACTGCTGCGTGAAGTATATCGAGATAGTGCCGTTCTCGATCTCGTGCGAGATGATCCACTTGCATTTGAGCGGCACGGGGAAGGCGTGGGGGAAGTTTGGGGTCTGGATGATCCCGTACGGACCCTTGAGGCGGCCGCCACAGGTCGGGCTGGAAAGGTCGGATGACCGACTGGCGCGGCTGCATGATATCATACACATAAGCACTAACAAACCGAAGATACCACGAGGTGCCATCCTGAAACAAAAGAGAATGGTTGTAGTGAATTTAGATCGCTGGAGACATTGGAACCGATAAAGAATCCTCAGGATGCGCTCAAAACGTCAGGCTCCCTTACTTGACTCTTACGAAATCCATAGCTAATGTATGTATGTCCCAGATCAACACATTATACAGTCATTGATCAAGTTGCTATGGATATCTAAGGTAGTGCGAAAAACAAAGATATAGCCGGATAAAATAATTCCATTTTCTAGTTGAACTAGGCTAAAGAATCCATATGGAAATACCGGTCTATCGCGTAATGTCTATTTCTGTCTGAGTCTATCCAAGGAAATTGGCTTCACAAAGATACATAATGTTTATAGCCAATATACTGAAACAATTTCCTTTTCTACAAAAGATAATTCATTTAAGGGCTGAATCGATCAAGGGAGAATTGCCCTCAGTTCGCGAAAATGATAGAGCTTTTATAGCCTCTTGTGAGTATAATATTTATCGCACGCACGTAATATCCTGTAATAGAATTACGTTTCCCACGATATTGAAATATCAATCGATCATAATGGTGAGTAATGAAATGAATGACATCACCTTAGGTAAATAATTGAAACAAAAAGTAAACTTTAGAAAAAACCGACTTCCACAAACCCTATTTGATTAGATTGAGTTTAATACTAACTGTAACCCCTTATTCCCCCCCCCCCTTGGGGAATTAATTTTGTCAAATCCTATATCAGTGCTACCCCACGCGACTAAGGAACCCCTGTACAAAGTTTCATGGCTCTAGGTCCACCGGTTTAGGCTATGCGTTGCCTGCCCATCAGCCACGCATTGTATTTGTACCTAGTATTGAGCAGATCTGGTGGCCATATGTGGTCTTCATCAGCAGTTCCGCATCACAATATTATGCTTACCATGTGCATTTGCACGAGTTATTATGAAAAACACAATCGCGTAACAAACATAGAAAAAAAAAAAAAAACATACGGGTCGAATTGAGAACCTCCTCCTTTTTTTGAAGTCGGTTGAAAGGTGGTCTGAAAGGTGAATTTAAGTTGTTAAGTGCCAACATAAATCGTTTCTAATGTGTTAAATTTTTCCTTATGGTTATCTGTAAACTTACTTCATATTTACACTATGTAGAGTAGACTGTAGTAAAAGCTGTAAGTGTATATGTATATTTTATGCCTGCAATAAATGATTAATAATAATAGTAATAAAGATTCGAACATTCAAGTATTAAACAATTGTGTGAATAACAAACATTCTGCAAGAATATAACATAGCGTCAAGTACTTTCCCATACGGGGTGGCAGAGGCAACTGTGCCCACTTTTTTGCAAGTTATTCAATACTCCATTTTGCGTGACAGGGGGCTAGCCCATCGCCGCAGCTATGAAGTAATGAAGGTTTCCTCACGAAGTTTTCCGTCACCGCTAGAGCGTCCGTTCTTTCTTATTCTGTAAGAATTAATTCAAAATATAGCGATATAGCGGAAGGAAGCCAGCGTTTCATGTGTACTTGGACGAAGAAAGAGTTAAACAAAGAGTTTCATTGCTCTGAGGTTTGATAAAGTTCATGACTGTGGCCCATTGCACCGCGCATGCGCTGTGATATGCTTTTATTGTTCTGAGGTTTTGGAGGTTCGGCCACTTTGACGTTTTGTTTTGTATCATACCGCTGTTTTCTTGTATTTTTTGTAAATTGGTTTGTATCATCCCTCATTATGCAACAGTTTCATGAACTACTCTTTTTATTTAAATGCTTTTGATGATTCCTTACTAATGGTTGCCATAAAAAGCTAAAACAAAGTTTTTGGATAACATTATTTCTTAGTTTATTTTCACCTTAATAAGTTTGGACGCCGATTTCATCAAAAAAAAATTACTATTTGGTAAGCATGAGTTGTCCAAATTTTTAAAAGGAGTTTGAACCTATGATACGTCTAGTTTGTATTTTTAAGAGAATTTTGAAAATGTAACTCCATCCGACACAAACCTATAAAGTTTTCACTTTCGACCCTTTTTTCGGTAACTTGTAATGAAGAATGTTGTGTAATATATAACTTATGAAATAATAATTTAAAATCATCATGCTAGAGTAAAAATCATACAAAATATCTCACTATTAAAAAAGTTATGAATATGATAATTTTAAGTTGCTACGGTAGAAAATTCGCAAATCACATTAAAAATTCATAACTTCTAAACCGTTAAAAATCGCGGAACATACATGGGATATTTTCGCATACACCCAGGCATAGGGAATCTAAAAAAAAATTTTGGGCGTCACTTTTTGGTCCACCCTGTATCTATTCAAGTCAAGATCGATAACTTGTCTTGTACAACAATGAGTGTAAAACCTCACTTTTTTCTAATAAAGTATGATATTTTGTCTCTATACATTTCACCGTCGTCGCAAAATACGGTACAGTACGGGGCCATTATTTTGGCACGTGTCGGGTCTCATCTCGCTCTCTCTCTATCTCTCTCTCTCGCCAAGTCAAGTCAAGTCAAACGCCGAGTATCATACTCGGGGCACGTCTCGGGTCCCGCCACGACGTACCAAAACAATGGCCCCGTACTGTACTTGGTAAGTTTTTTAGATGACAGCTGTCACAGCGATCATCCTACATTTTCTAGCGTATAGCGAGCGCAGTTAAGTATGTCCGGAGCGAGAGAGCATGACTTTGAGAGTCTGTCAAACTTTGATTTACCGGTTAAGTATTTGGGCAAGCGGCTGACCATGACAACTATAGTTTTTCTACACTAACTATAGTAGTTCGTAACTTCACCGCATCAGTATTAGCTCGGACTCCCTAATGAGGGCGACCGCGCACTGCGCTGCGGTCGGTCGGTAGACTCGAAAACTTTGTATTACAAAAAGGCCGTGGTAACGAAACTGAGGGTATACAATTTACTATATTCGTATGTGTATATATATGAATATGAGGCTGAAATTAGAGAGGAGTTATGTGCCTGTAAACATAAGCCTATTAAATATAATTGAAACAAAAAGTTCCACAAACCCTATTTGATTAGATTGAGTTTAATACAAACTGTAACCCCTTATCCCCCCCCCCCCCCTTGGGGAATTAATTTTGTCAAATTCCATGTCAGTGCTACCCCTCGCTACTAAGGAACCTCTGTACAAAGTTTCATGGCTCTAGGTCCACCGGTTTAGGCTATGCGTTGCCTGCCCGTCAGCCACGCATTGTATTTGTACCTAGTATTGAGCAGTTCCGGACAGTTCCGGTGGCCATATTATGTGGTCTTTATCAGCAGTTCCGCATCACTCACGCTCGATATACGAAAAATATTTTACAAAGCGCCCACACTTTTTTCACAATAATACTAGTATTTTTCGTTCACTATTGGTTTAAGCTTATTTAAAAAAAACTTTTTAGTTCGATGTTCTTTAAAAACATGTTTTTTAGTTTTTTTTAAACTATATTTATTCTAAATATTTTCTAGTGGACTAGTACTAAATGTTGTCAACTTATTCTCTTATTTTCTGTCCGACCTAGTTTGACTGGAATAAATCGCTTGTTTTATGAGCTTGCCTTAAACACGCGATTTTGTATTCATCTGAAATGTATCGTAATTTAAAAATATTCTAGCACCATAAACATAGAAGCCTAGCGTTAGATGTCCTGAAATTATAAATGGGCTCAAGTCAAAAATAATCTCAAGAACTATGAATAGGTACTCCGTCGTATACATATACAAACGCACACACTCTTAATTATAACAAATCGCTAGTAATAACAATTCCCCACATATTACATTAATAGAAAGATCATATTTTACTACTTACTACTGTGCGGTATAATAGGAGTACTATTATTTATTTTATTTATTTATTTATTTATAGGTACCATTTTATATTTGTGCCATTACAGCAAACGAGCCAAGGCCCTTTTTTCCAATATTTTTACCTATTATCTCTTCTGTGATAATAGGTAAAAATATTGGAAAAAAAGGGTTCACTTTGGATTTATTTTCTATCGAGATATTTTTATCCAAACACGTTTTCCTTCATGAAAACCTTAGATTAGATTAGATTATATAGTCAAATTACATATACTAGAAATTGATTACGATTTCCTGAAATACACATGAAAAAAGCACTCCTAATTTATTCATGAGTCGCCTTAATTTGCTTAGTAGCATCGGTATAGTCTGTGCTTAGTAGGTAGTTCATAAGGCCGGCCGCCCGAATCGCAGGAATCTACTTTATCCGCATCTGTAAAAAATGTTTTGTGACACCAACGAAAATTTTAATTACAGAAAGCAAAATAAAATAGTGGAATGGTCTTAATTTCCTGTTGCCTGGCGAAAGCGTTCGCATTCTCCCTCCTTGATTGTTTCACACCTGCCTGCGTGAACTTGGGAACATGCCCTCTAACAGCGAAACGAGACCACAGACGTCAAAATTTAGTAATAAATCCTTACAAAATAGCCTAAAGTTTTGGAATATAAGCCTATATAATACCTCCTGAGGGTTCGAACTTGGTCCCTTATTCAATTTTGCGGGCTTGGCAAGTTTACACCGCCTCATAAGTCTGTTGTTCGACCTGAGGCCTGTATTATGTACAATTAACGCCTAGATATCTAGGTATATATATATATATATATACAAGTTTTATAACATATGATGTGGCTTCAAGCTATTTATTCTGATAAAAACATAAAAAGTTATTATCTGTGTAGTCGAATAAAGATTTTATGAATTACGAAATTATGTCTAACAGAACTCTCGTATTGTACTTGGTACCAGGCACAGATACTATAATATTATGTACCAGGCCAATTATCGTCTGAAACTGAAGCTCGTTAGTTTTGCTGTTGGATTGAAACCTCCTGAAAGTGCGGTAGAAGCGTATGTGGAACTCAACTATATTTTGTGAAGGTAATTCATTGAAAACTGAACAAAACGCATAATTACTTGTAACATAAGGTAAAATTTATTATAATAAGTTTGACAGGTGCAAACAAATTACGGGTTTTGTCTAGGTAGAACCGCACTAGGCGGAACTGCACTGCAGCGGAACTGCGCGACACGACGACGACGGCACGCGGCAAAATATTCTTTGGTCGCGTAATAGAATAGAATAGAATAGAATAGAATAGAATAGACGTTTATTGCGTTATAATCTTACAGGCTACACATACATCCCACAAAACCAAATGTTAGTTTGGTTTGTCTGTGGGTCGGGAGTCGCACTTCATAATTGACTTAAATAAACTATGTAATATGATAAGCTATACAAAGCTAAGTACGAACAGGTAGTTGCTACAAAAAGGTTTTATAATGATAAAAACAGATTAATGTTTCTGAATTAGGTACTTAGGATCTAGAAGGTATTTTTTATACATGACTGAAAATTTGTTTTTATTCTTCTCAAGTCTAATATGAGATGGCATTTCATTAAATAATCTAGGAATCTGTCTTTTTAGCATTCTTCCCCCGAAGTAGTTATTTACTTTTGTAGTTTCAAATTTTCCTTGAGCAACAGATCTTGTATTGAGACCGTGCTGCTTAGGTATTTTATGGATCTGACTGCCATGGTTACTTACGGCTACAGCGTGTTTATATTTTAAAGATACTGGAAGTATATTGCATATTTTAAACAGCTTTCTATAATCATGGTTTAGTTTGGCTTTAGTTCTTTTGCTTACTAGTAGTTTTAAGAATCTTATTTAATGCCAGACTGTATACTATCATCACAGATAGGGGTTGCTCTGTGCTCGCATTTAGTTTGCTCAACTTTGCTCTAATGAGTAGAGAGCATAGTACATACCAGCACAGACAATGTCTGTGGTCAAATACATTTTGCTTTAGAATATTGCAGCAAAGTACATACGAGTACAGAATACGTAAAAATCTAATACGATCACAATTAGAATATGCCGTCCCCATTTGGAATCCTTATTATGACAAATACACCGTAATTATTTAAAAACGTACAAAGGAAGTTCCTTCGAGCGTTGCACTATCATCGCCCACGCACCGTACTCTCATATCCTAAGCTACTAAAGTTATACAACCTACCTACGCTTGAATCTAGGCGTACAATCCTGAAAGCAAAGATATTATAAGTATATAATCTATGTAACAACAATTTCGACTGCAGATATCTCACTTGTAAATTGTGCTATTTGGTGCCTCGATAATTTCACATGCGTGCTGTGCGTGACCGGAAACTATTGGCGACCACGCAGTGTAAAACAAATGCAGGACTACGCGTACCTCTGCGAAAACTGGTAGATACTTTCAACACACACTTCGAGACTGTAGACAAATATCTATTTAGTACACCAATATACAAATTCAAACAGCAGGTCTCGGAGATAACATCTGAATATCAGTACCTTAAAAGTATTGTCGTGATCGGCTGTAGTTTCAGTTTTCGAATTACTGAATTGTATTTTTTTTAATTACAATATATTTTTGCAGTGCGTTGTACTAATTTTTAATTTTTATCTAAGATTTAGATTCCTGTTTCTTTTTTTTGTAAACACAGTTTTACAAGCTTGAGATATATAATGTATATATAAAAACTTTAAAAATACTTAGATAAGTACATCGAGTACATCATAATTATTTTGTTAACAGACAGCCCCAACTAAAATGTACCTGTGGATGATGCTGTGGGCTCCACAATAAAACACTTTTTATTTTTGTAATAGTTACTTCTATGTATTGTGTAGTTGTTTTAGTCCCAAATAAAAATAAAAAAAACATTTCTCCAAAAAAGATTAGGTAGACTCGAGTGTTTATTTTTTTAATTTTTAGTCGGTCATACTTATTTTTTTTTATGTAGATAGGTACCTAATTACACCAGTTTCGAGGTAACATCTCCAAGGTGATGCTGATGATAAACCAGAAAAGCAATTTTACCGCGAGAGCTAATTGCAGTAGTATTTTCTCACGAATGTAGAGTGATGCTATGTGGGTGCACTTAATGTATACAAACTGTAAAAAAAAGTACCATATTACGCTATAAATTTTTATGTCGAACGCGAAAATGAGCGCTATAATTGTTAATACGGTGTTAAATTAAATCGGCAGATAAAAAATATGTTACATGAGGAGAACTTCATTTCAGTAGCATTCTGCTTGCTGTCATGTACTAAACGCGAAAGTGAGAAATAATAATGTTTTTGTTCATTATTTGCCTGTTTTGGGCCTGGGTTGGTACGTACCTAACTGTCTAATTAGTAACATATCTGCAATTACAATTAAAATTAAAAATATATTTTGGCAACTCTGCTGTTGACAAACATGACTCTCTTTATATAAAAGAGTAAGTCCTGCCTGACTGATCAAAAAACCGGCGAAACGGCTGCAGCTAGAAAGATTCTATTGATTGGAATATCTTCGTATTATTACAAAACCGCTCACTAAGAACGGATTTTACTTAATTCGGACCCAAAGTGGGTCAAAAAGACCTCTAAAGTTTGTATGGAGAGTCACGGGGGAGTCATTTGATTATAATGCTCTATTACTAGGCATGAGTGTCGAATTTTACTTTTGTTCTCATATAAATCCCAGAGCTCAGAAATACTATTGGGCTCAATGAACGGGGATGTGTTCTTAATTTGAACCATTTTTTTCGAATGTTTCTTTTAATGAGACTTGACCACTTTGAACATCTGATAAGAACGACACATGGCTAGTAGAACATTAGGTTCAAAATTTAAAATATCGCGGTAAGCTAGGGGGGAATTCATGTGCCGTGATCATCTCCGTGGTTGAAATATCCATTCGATGTACCTAGGTACCGAATTGCTCTGATCGAAAACAAAAAAAGTTATTCTCACGACCGCCTTACGACCAACGGAGACATCTAGACACGTTTTCAATCGAAATAAATATAAATAGAGATCGTTATCGACGGAGTTATGCGGTATTGAAACCGATATCTCAACAATGGAGATGATGGCAGTGCGAGAATTGGGGGCCAGGACTGGTTGTCTCTGACCGTTGTGGTTGTGTGTCTAGTGAGGCGATATTTTAAAGGGGTATTTTGGGACATGTGATTTGATATATAGCTGCGGTGATGGGCTGTCACGCAAAACTTTTAAAGTAAGAGAGTGAAAAATAAAAAATAAATAACTGTTTTTTATCTCAATACAAACTTTAAATGAAAATTAGTTTGAGCAAAGTATAATAAGCAGTTTTTAAGATACATTTATTAAAAACCGCAAAGATAACTTTGTCATTCATACAAACACTATGAAAAACAAAGTAACAACACGAACATCCAGTCCTAATCATTACTTACTACTACGGAACCCTTCATCAACCTAAACCTTGACATTTCATGTTCTCTAAGTTTGTACACTTGCAAAATAATCGCAACAGTAAAAATGCGACCATAAAGTGTAAACTACGCATACGAAGTTGCGGGCTTAATGCTAGTATTTGTATAAAAATGCGACCATAAAGTGTAACTACGCATACGAAGTTGCGGGCTTAATGCTAGTATTTGTATAAAAATGCGACCATAAAGTGTAACTACGCATACGAAGTTGCGGGCTTAATGCTGGTATTTGTATAAAAATGCGACCATAAAGTGTAACTACGCATACGAAGTTGCGGGCTTAATGCTAGTATTTGTATAAAAATGCGACCATAAAGTGTAACTACGCATACGAAGTTGCGGGCTTAATGCTAGTATTTGTATAAAAATGCGACCATAAAGTGTAACTACGCATACGAAGTTGCGGGCTTAATGCTAGTATTTGTATAAAAATGCGACCATAAAGTGTAACTACGCATACGAAGTTGCGGGCTTAATGCTGGTATTTGTATAAAATAAAAGCTTGTAAATAAATAAAAGGACCTTCATGTTCCATCACATCACAAATACTGGGTGTCCCGTAAATAATAGTGCAACCTTAAAGGGCTCACCTTATTTCCTAAAACTAACATAAATATAAAAATAAAGAACGTAAGGTTACCAAGATTTTTTTTTTTCCGAAGTTTTCCATTACGTCTTCCGTAAATCATGTTTTTTAATGCTGTCGCTGTTTTTTAAATATTTAAATTAGTTTTAGGAAACAAGATACGGTGTCTTCCCTTTAACGTCGTTGGACCATTATTTACGGGACACCCTGTATACAAAAATACTTTCCCAAAAAGTGGCTAATCTTGTCGATTGTTTAAGGTCTGGTCGAGCCATCAAAATATGTCATCACGACAATGGCTGGGAGAGAAAGGTTCTCTCACATGAACTTTCGTCCAGGTTGGGGCCATGATAACGACATAGCCGCCAACACGCTGCTGCACATGGCAATGCTGTTGATCAGTGACACCGACAAGCGAATTGAACGGTGTGAATTTTCTCGATTTCTATATCAGATAGCATCACGTGTTCTCCCATACGGGTTAGCAGAGGACCATGGTCAGCCAGTTATTCAAAAGCCTTTATTCGGCTAGCTATATGTAACCGCCGCAGGTCTGGAGAATGTTATCCTTATTTTACCTGGAAAACGACTGGCATGCCATAACCTAAATGCAGACTACCGTGCGAGCACTCTGCTCAAATTTGGCACATCTGTTTATATGCCCACATAGACTATTCGTATACAGATTCATCAATAAAAATTGTAAATTAAATGATAACTAACCTTATTTGTACTTTGCCATATTTGGAGAATTGTACCGAGCATAGAATGACAAGCAATTCAATGATGGCGGCACAGACTTCAATAGTAGGGGACAAGGCACGGGGCGCTTGAAAGTGTCGCTACCAAAACGGTGTCAAAACGGGAAAAGTGAACCGATTTCAATCAGTCGTGCGTGCTTAGACGGTGCTAGCCGCGTGACGTATCGGCAGCACAACAAAAATGGTGTCCTGCGAGGTAAAAACTTGTAAATCATACCGAAATCGCAATACACATAAAGTAGGAGTATCGTATCACAAGTAAGTTATATAATTTACAATTACTATTGGCTGTAAATTAATTATACATAAGTAACATATTGTTCTCGAAAAATTCCTGAAAGTAAAAATAGGATAATCAATCATTCGACTGACGACCGACATAGTACCGATAAATTCCAACAGAGGCGCTATTCTGTCTGGCCTCAAAACGGTAAGAAATTTAGTACGGGAGGGCCTATCCTTTGTATATATCGATGGATGGCGGTCGTATTTTTGACGTCTGTCATTTCACAGATAAGTTGGTAGATCTTAGTTTACGTGACATTGGCGAAATTATTGTGGCAACACACGATAGAAGCCACAGATCAAAAACTTAACTTAGATCTTAGTTTCCGTTTTGGCCGTTCTACAGATAAGATGGTGGCTATGTACTGCGAATACCAAACATCATATAAATACTAGTAGTAGATAGTATTTAGATATTCTTTTGTTAAAGATTCGACTACCACATAAAAACCCAGCGAGCCCGTACCGTCCAGTTCGAAGTCGGCTATCTTTACAACGAGCTATTCTTGCGATATCGAAAGATGCTAGACATTTACATCACCGCCAAGAACCTTTACAAGAAACTGTACACCTTTGAGCATGTGTTGTACCTCGAGGATATAGAACACAAGGCCATCGAAATTGAGCACATAGCCAACATGCTGTACGAGTCGGAGAGAAAGTATGGCATTGCCAAAATCAACTTCTCCCTTCTGATCGAGGATGAAGAGAGGCGGCCACTTTATTATCCCACTAAGGTAAATCGTCTTCGCATTTGCGATCCGATCCGATCTTTGGTCCGATCTGATAAAAAGTCAAAGTCAAAGTATTTTTTTTATTGACCATAAAACCATACAGCTTGCTTAGTCAACGTCAATATAATATTAATATTTTTGTGTACTACCGCCCGTTCAGAAGTTGTGGGCTTAGGGATGGAGCATACACAGATGATTTTATTGGCATGTCCCAGAAACAGGGGCATTACCACATTACTTGAAGGCATATCACCGGCGCGGCGGGTTAAGAGCGGGGTTGTCAAGTTTGTCAAGTGTACAATATGGTCAATGATGACAAAATTGTTGTATCAACAACAGTGTGGGTCCGCTCTCGAGCCGCCCACCACCGGTATGGTGTCACAGCTTCATAGAATCTATGTACAGTACAGCTACCGAAGCGCCCGCGCCGATAAAGCACCGAAGCCTCCTTATTATACTTTACCAAAAACTTGTTTTACGAGGGTCATGGTATGGACAAATCGCTAAAGCTTGCGGTATCACCCCTGGAATATGGAATAAGTTCCTGGAGGAACAGAGTATGAGTGCTATACTTCACTCGTCGTGTCCTGCCGTCATCCAGTTCAGTTCTACGTTAGCAGTTGACGGTAGTTCTATACGTGCTGCGACTCGGCTGCCTCGACAGCATCCGACAACGGCAGGTGCTGTTGCTTTCGGCTGCCGTCGTTGTGCAAGCTGCTCGTGTGTAAAGCATAGTGATTGTGCAAGCTGCTCGTGTGTAAAGCTCTTAGGTGCATAGTAATTGTGACCCTGACAAAATGTCATCTACAACGTTTAAATGAATTAACGCAAAATGAGAAACTAATTTGTCAGGGAAATCATTCTGAATGACTTTCATTATGAAACCGATTTGATCAGAGCAACTTTATTTTTCACTTCCCAGTACATTTTGGCCTGAGTGGGTCAGCAAATTTGTATGGAGGAGTGAAAAATTAAGTTGCTCTGATCAAATCGGTACCATAATGAAAGTTGATCAAAGTGATGTCCCTAACAAAGTAATTTATAATTTTGCGTTAAGTAATTTAATTACATGTCTAAAGAATTTCTATATTAAGATTGCTTTTGCCATAAATTTACAGAAAAGACCAAAAATGCCGAAAGAACAAGGGCTCTGGAATATACTGGTGTCCACAGTGGAAGACTTGCATGCCCAGCCTGGGAAGATTATTACGAAAGAACCGATGGCAAAATGGTGGCCCATGGATTATGGCTTCGAAGCTAACTATTGGTGGTAGATGCGGACATAGAATGTGTCGGGTTTCAAATAAGTGTAGGAAGCCTTTAATACAGATTAGTAAAAGTGAGTGTATATATGTATAGATTGTATTGTAATTTCCTTTAGATCATCCGAGCTCAGAAAAGAGGTTTTGCTGCTGTCAAAAGAATCCTTGATAGTTCGCGTTTCCGAAGCCGGGCAATGAAAACTAGAAGTCGTTCCATTTTCAAACTTATTACACCTAAGTCATTCCGTTTAATTTACCTCGCTCGAATGATGTAAAGTATTATGCTTACCTCGGGGTGCAAGTAGTTATTTCACCCTCGAACTTATAATATATTTATGCTATAATATACTTTACATAATATATTTGTGGATGTCATAAGAAGTTGTCGGAGTCATAAACATGGATTTGCTTGAAGGAAATGCCAAGGATGCAGAGTAAAAAAGTCTGAGGTTTTTGTTTAAAATCCGCATGTTGTTTGGGCGGTATTTCATTATTTTTATTTTATTGGTTTATTTTTGTGTGCAATAAAGTATTTTGAATTATTTTAAAAGGTACAATTTCTTATTGATTTATCAAAAAAAAGATATGCTCGAAAACATGCAACTATACTGCTGTGAATGACGTGATTGGTTACAATACTGATGCGACGAAGAAAATAATCATTTAATGTTCTCAGATAAAGATTTATTACAAAAAAAATATATTTTCATTCGATGAGAATCGTGGTTTTCAAGCAGCTGTATCACCTAAAATATTGAATTTAAGATGATGACGTCATACAAACAATTGATCAAGTTTGGGAGCTATCTCTTGAATAGATCACAGCACGTGAAAATAGGTAATAACATAACGTCATAACACCTACCTAGGTCCCTATCTTTACAACAAAATAAATAAAATCTTACCCATTCATAACTTAACATCCCACGAATGCAATTTAAAATTGACTAAATACCTAAATTCCCTTTCCTATGATGACACCGAAAAACTTCTCACTCCCTTTAACTAATTTAAAAATATAGAATTTCCCATATACCTGCGTAATACACCCTCACATTCACACGCACACACTGTATACACAAACACACTCACACACACACACCCTCACTCACCCTCACTCACTTACAAGCCCTCACACGCACTCACTTGAACACACTCTCACACACACACCTCACTCTGCATGTCTGAAATGTAATGTAATGGTTATATTTTTATTATTTTATATATTTTATTTTTCTTAAGTACTTATATAATTATTATTTTTCTTAAGCACCCACGGTTACAAATCTGTCATAAACACCTCGGACGAGGTACGGGCCTGCGAGCCATAAATACAGGTTATTATTATTTCCTAGTTATGGCAGCAGACACCTTTTTTTTTAAGCTTGTATGTACCATTTTTTTCATGAATAAATAATATTTGATTTGATTTGATTTGAACATCAGTTCCCAAGAGCCAATTCATTTTGGGGTGCCCCAGGGCAGTATCCTCGGCCCAACCCTCTTCATCGTTTACATTAACGACATTTGGAACGCTGTAGAAAACGGGAACGATGTCAAGGTGTTCTGTTATGCCGACGATACTGCCTTGGTGATTAGCCATGACAAGTGGGATCAGGCAAAAACTCGCGCAGAGTCGTGTATGTCACTGGGAGGAGCATGGCTTGATGACAACCTTCTGACGCTTAATGTGGATAAAACCAAATTCGTCTGCTTCCACAAAACTGCGGCGTCCCAGCCACCTACCCATTACCTTTAACGAACTAAAGATTCACACATGCCACTTTAAGGATAGTTTTTGTGGCTGTCGCGTAATCACCAAAACTGATAAAATAAAATATCTGGGTCTCACGCTCGACGAAAAACTTACGTTCCGACCCCATATTAACATCATGGCGGGAGGTGTCAGAAGGCTCATACCTGTTATGAAGCTTCTCAGGCGGGGTGCTGGTAAGGAAGTGCTAAGACTAGTATACATATCCCTGGCCCAATCTCTCCTGCTATACTGCATTACAGCTTGGGGCAGCGCAGCAAAAACTGCTATGATTACATTGGAAAGGGCTCAAAGGTCTAACTCAAGGTGATGATGAAAAAGCCTTTCATTTATCCCACTGCAGAGGTTTTACGAGAATGCCAAGTACTGTTCGTTAGACAACTGTATATTCTGAGAGTAGCCTTGTACAAACATAAGTTAATTATAAACTCGGACGAATACATCTCAGTAATGGCTAGGAGAGTATACAGAGTGACAACGCCCACTGTCCGTACGGCATTTGCTCAGAGATTCAGTTCCTTCTCCTTCCCCTTTACATACAACGTAGTTTGTAAGAACACAGACATAAAAAATTCCAGCATCCCAGAAGCTAAGGTTATAATTACGAAATGGCTGACGACTCTAGATTATGGCAAAACTGAAGCCCTCCTATCCGTATGTACCTAAGTAGTAATTATACACACACACACACACACCCTCACACACACACACACACACCCTCGCACACACCCTCCCTCACACACACACACACACCCTCTCACCCACACACACACCCTCACACACACACACACACGTATTTATTTACCTTCCCACATAATCACAAATATATAATCACATTTATTATTCATTATCTATATCCACATTACATCCCTCGAAAAAAAAAAAAACTGATTTTAAATTATCTGTATTTATCCATAATATTCTCATGTATAAACACACAATACCACTCTTATTCGTAATATACACATATTAATATTATTATAACTGTTGGTCTTACTCAGCTTAAATTTTTAGTTTTATATCATTTTACTTTCTAAACTTAAAAACCTAATTATTTTCGTAGTACGAATAAAGTAGTACGTAAAGACGAATAAAGTAACGTAGGTAGTTAGCAACTCTCCCGTATTTGGATGAGCTGTTTTATGGAAAGCAAGTTTTACTAAAAAGTTACAAACGATTTTTATTTTTAAATCCCTACAGATGGTAACCCAAGACGCATTTGGGATCAACGCCCGACCGACCGACCCATTGCGAATTGCGATGCGACGGTCTTCAGCCTTGCAAAAATTTTGCTGGCTCGCTCTGGGTATCATAACATTCATAACATAACAATTCAAATTTCACGGTGCAGCATGGTACAGCGTTAGAGTAAGTGCCACAAACTTATCGGATCCGATGACGGTGGCGCTACGTCAATCGCATACGAATGACATTCCATACTGGCGACCTTAGTTCTAGTTGACTAGTTGTCGTTACCGGGTCCGGATCCCTTTTATACAAAAACGATACCAAACACGCTACATAAACTTTAGACCCCTTTTTTGCCCCGTGTGAGGGCAAATTAAAAAAAAAATCTGAACATACGCCCTGGATCTTTAAACTACCTACCTACCTGTCTGGGTTTTTTTAATATTTTGCACAAAATTTAGCCCCCTTTTTTGCCCTTTGTGGGGGCAAATCTTTAAAAATAATTACGGAACTTACGTCCTGGTTCTTCAAACTCATTACTTGCCAAATTACAGATTTGTAAGTATTTTATTTTTGCCCATACAAACTTTACCCCTCCCCCTCTTGCACCCAGCCCCTGCTCAACGAATCCAGGTGTCTCCACTTCTCAAATTCATCCTTGGGACCTACAGATCAATCCTGCCAAAGGTCATCTTTTGTTCACGAAACCCCATATATAGCGACTTCCAGGGCCGTGGCACACCCGCTTTTATGGCTCCTCTTGGCATAGGAAGATGCGTCTGCAGACGCCGTCCACCGCGCCGGCCGCCGGCGCGGCGATGTGAGTGAAGTGGGGCTGATTTGCGCGTCTGTGGTAGGTATTTAACGTCCGCAGTTGCATCCGCCTTGAATCCGCTTGTTGTCGGTTTTTTGGCACGCATCAAAGGGTTTCGACGCGGACGTTCGGCGCGCGCGCGCGTGACCACACATCGGCAGACGACTCAGTTTGATCGGAGTTGCAATAGAGATATGCAATTGCGTGTTGCGTCTGTCGAGGATGAACAAAGACTGATCGACCTGCAGACGTCGTCAGATGTGTGGACAGCTCGTGGAAATTCGTCTGCGGATAAATCTGCCTGGAGTCCGCAGAGACATCTTTATAAGTTAAGTGCCGCCAACCGTCTGTCTGTCTGACTATCTGCCTGTCGCTCTGATAATTTCAGGCGCTTTATAATCCATGCCATGCTACAGGCTACTATAAATTGCTGAACTAGAAGATCCATACGCTTTTATTCAGACGATTCTTTTAAATAGAGCAATGAAGAATTTGAGATCAAATATTTATTTTAGGATGCTTCGGCGCAGTTGCACGTGCAACGCGACGGACGGAGGGCGCATGCGCAATGCGCATACTGGGGCGTTGTTTGCATTTTTGTCAACAGTGTCTATTAGGATTACATAAATAAATGTCATTCGTAGAAAAAATACAAGGTCTAAATGAATTAACGCAAAATGAGAAATTACTTTGTTAGGGGCATCATTCTGAGAAACTTTCACTCAGAGCCTTTAGTCACAGAAGAGATAATCTTTAGTTTCACTTCTACATACTTACAAATCAGCTGGCCCACTGAGGCCAAAATGTGGGAACTGGGAAGTGAAAAATAAACTTGTTGTGATCAAATCGCTTTCATATTTAAAGTTGCTTAGAATAATGCAATGTCAAATTACAGCTTCATAGGTCAAGTGAATATTTTTTGTTTATACAAACATTGCCCCTCTCTCTCTTTCCCCTGCATCACAATTCCAGGTGGTTCCACACCTAAAATCCATCCTTTGGACCTACAAATCAATCCTGTGGCAAAGGACATCTTTTGTTCACGAAACGCCGTGTAATTAGACATCGAACGGCAGCACTTACGACTGAACATGCAACGGCATACCTACCTAAGTACCTATTTCCCAGAAGCACCACCGGCGCTACAATCTCGTCACGTTTATCTTGACTCAAACTATTTATAAACGCAATAGAAACAGTTTGTTGAAAGACCACTTGACTCATGATCAGGGTCGTGCGTAATTCTGCAAGCGAATCGTATGACAGTGGATAGATAGATAGATAAATCATTTATTCAAAGGACATGGTACACATACATAAATTAATAACAACAAAAATCAATTTAAATAGACAGCACTTAATAGCACGCACTATGCAATTAACAGTAGTTACAGTAGGTACCTACAGCTGTGTGGTTATGTGACTGTACCACGGCAATGAAATGACTGACTCAGCAATGTCACAGACGAATCTGTGACGCTGGTATTCTGCCAGGGCCAAAACGGACGCACAACTGTACACAAACTATATAAGCAATTTATAAAGTATTATATTATGTTTGAAGTATATTTGTTTAGTCATTTATTGTGCACTGACTTCCCTCTCTTTATCTGTTTCTTTCCTGTCATGTCTAGGTTTGCTGGAAGAAATCTCTTTTTAGAGATACTCTCGCCTTTGTACATACCTTTTTGTAAATGTTACGTGGTTTTTTATGTTTTTGTGCCATAAAATATAAACGAAAATGAAAATGAAGTAATTACAAAAAAATCAAAATTAAATAATGAAATTAGTTATGACTGGCATAATTATATTATATTAATGAAAAAGAAAACTGAAATAATTGGTATTAAAAATTGAATTGGAATTGAATTGGCAATAAAAAATTAAATTGTAGTAGGGTAAAGGGTACTAATTCCAGCACCCCCCCATTGATTGGCACTCTGGACTTTGAACACAATTATTAAGAATTATCAGATAAGAAAAGTAAAACAAAAATTTCGATTAAATCCACCATTTCGTAAGTGACAACACCAAATTGGTAGTTTTTAGATGAAACTACTGGCAACTCTGTGAAAAAATGTTCTTTCCCAACATGTCTCTGTGTGGTGCGGATTGTTGAAATCGTTACGATTTTTGTTAAGAAACAGGTGAGTGTTGAAGCCTTTTTACTTGTTATTTTGGAAGTCTAGATGCGAGTTAATGGTTTTGTTGTTATTATATGAGTCAAGTTATGATATTAAGCAGTTTTTTATTGTATTTCAACGCCTAAAATCAGTTTTATTTGGGGCCAATCATTGTAACCTTAAGTTTCTATGAAGGTGCAGTTCATTGGCACCGGGGCTAATGATTGTTAAAACTATTTCAGAATTTTTAATTGCAATTAGTACCTAAATTAATTGCGACGAATGAGTTGTAAGTATGCACTCAAAACTGTCATCAGCCCTCAGTAAACAAATGATGGCACTGCTAATCATTGTACTTTTTGACCATTGGCACTGCTGATGATTGTATTCTAAGTGGGGCCAATCAATGTACTGAGTTTTTACGATTATGCTTTTATCTAGTAGTGATGTGCACATTTTATATTTTATTTTATTAAAAGTTTGGAAAGGTTAGAGGTGGGTATTTTCACCAAAAATATTTTGTATATAGGGTATTATAGGTATAGATAGATAAGGTACCCACATTCGAATGAGTCGAAATCTGAGGTAAGTAGCAGGTTCTACGGAATCTACGGATAACATTCAAGAATATAGTTCATAAAGTTCTAGGTATTTTATTTTATTTCCCATCACTATTACTCAATGGAGTACATTCATTGGCACCTCACGTGTATAATGATTGGCATGCCAATCTTTATACTTATTATAGGGCTAATCATTGTGCTGAAGGGGCCAATGAATGTACTTTTGGGTAATTTTTCACTATTTTGTGAATTGATGAATTAAAATTAGATTTTAGAAAGATAAATCAGGTTTTATTAGGTTCTTAGATCCCTATAGTAGTAGAAAACACAACATCATGATAGTTTCAATAGCTACCTACATAGATATTGAACCTCAAACATGAGATTTTCCTTAAGGTGCCAATCATTGTACTGCTTACCCTATATATTATCTTAACATATTGAAAATGAATTATAATGGTGATTAGATTTAATTTAAATAGATTTAATCAATAGTTCAATGTCAGTATGTAGGTAGATATAGCTAGGGCTAAAAAGACGTGCCGCGCGCCGCCCGCCGGCTACAAACAAACCGCCATTTTGCGCTCTCGCTATAGCTATTGACATGCGATTCGCTTACAGAATCCGGCCCCAGCACATGAATGACTCAACACTTTGCTGGCACTTAAAACAGTAAAAAACTAATTCAATCAAAATACAAAAATATGCAGGTAGATATACAAAGTAAAAATATATATAAATAAATAAACGTTTATTTGGGTTATTGTGCGTAAGGTACGACCATGACATGATTTATTTATAAATGCAAATTAGTGCATTGCTTTGCTTTATCGATTGTTGTTTTGTAACGAGTTATACGTATGGCATAATTGCGTATAGGGTGCAGGTTAATTTGCATTGGTACCTACGTAGGTATGGTAAGGTAGTTTGATATAAATATTCAGCTCGGCTTCATGGTGTTCCTAACCGGGCCAGGTTTTGCTGCAATATGTGGCCGGCAACTATTTGCGTCCCTCTCTTACTCATGTTAGAAAAAGACACCAATAGTTGCCAGCCACATATTGCAGTGAAAATATGGCCCGTCTAGGAGCATCTTTAGCAAAATGATTCGTTTTGCTACCATAAAATACCATTGCGTCACGCCTTTTTCCATACCGGGTGGCAGAGGCACAATTAATTGTGCCCACTTTTAGCCAGATATTCAACACTCCATTTTAATTTATAAAACGTTGCAAAACACGCAAGAACACGTTTCTTGTAAGTAGGTATACAATTATTATTTTTTATTAAAAAATATTGACAATAATTTTATCAAGTTTGATAAAAGACTGTTGAAATATGTTAAGTCGCTCTATGAATAAATTAGAAGTGTTTTTTTCATATGTAGGTATTACAGGAAATACTTGGCAAATTGTAATCAATTTTGGTATACTAATGTAAGACTAATCTAGGGTTATACAAAAGGAAAACGTGTTTGGATAAAATTTTCTCGATAGAAAATAAAATATGATCTTTCTGATGATGACGATTATGATAGTTTTGTTTTCATAGGCTATTAAAATTCGCTAAAAATCATATGAATAAATTTTTATTAGAAAAACAAGATTTGGACGATGGCCGCGCGAAAAATAATAATTATTCATAGGATTTTTATCGAATTTCAATAGCCTATAAAAAAAATGCTATGGAGCGAACAGGTTAAGTGTCATAGTAAAAAAATAATAGGATTTGTGTGTTCTATCCGAATTTTAAACTTTTTATTTCTGGCACTTTTACTTTTGGCCCATCAATGTATGGAACGTGAATGACCTCCTTTAAATGTAATTCCCTGAAATATCTTATTTATTATGATATTTTTTTACGTTTTGGCGCTTACGTTGTTTCAGATTAGGTGCGAGCGCACTATTGCCATCCCACTTGTTCCAAGTTCCAATTCCCGAGTAATAAATCACTTCTCACTTCAGCAATCTTCGTTAGTCTCGTTTGATATTTATTCGTACCTCGCCTTAAAGTCTATTCAGCGACCAATTATTATTTGTGTTGGTACCGACCGAAAAATAATATTACAAGCAGAAACAAAGCTCCAAACCTACAATTTTTAGGATTATTTCCGATAAGATCGGACCCACGCTCCACGCATCCACTGTTCAATAATACCAATAGAAGAAAAATAAACGGTCAAGCACGAGTAGGACTCGCTCGTTGACTCGATCCTAGGATACTTTTTTCCTTTTTATGGATCGGAACCCTGAAATTGTCCTCAAAAATATTTCTGGTATGTGCGAGTACCTACCTATCTACTCCGATTTTAATTCTTTATCCGTTGTTATAGCGGCATAAAAAACTGTATAGATACCTATACACACACACTATGCGAAAATTTCATCTCTACATACGGACGGACAGCAAAGCCTTAGTAGGTATAAGGTAATAGGGTGCTGGGAAGGACTTTAGTTCCTGACCTACTGAAATTGACCTTGGGAGGGGGGAAGGGGGGAGGGGGGAGGTGGGGGGATGCCCCCCCTACTACTCCCCCCGAACGGAACTGTATAGTTTCTGAGTTATGATTTTTTTAATTTTTGGAGGTTACATAATATAAGGACTTTAGATCCTGACCTACTGACCTTGACCTTGAGGGGGAGAGGGGGGGAAGGGGGGAGGGGGCAGATGCCTCCCCTACTTCTCCCCCCCCGCGGAAGTGCCTAATTGCTGAGATATGATTTTTTAAAGTTTTGAGTTTTGAAGTTTTTTTGCATTGTTGGGCGGGGGAGTTGGAGGGGATGAGGGGTTGGAGGGGGGGTTGCCAGAAGTAGGGGGTCGCCTCGCTCCGCTCCGCTTCGCTCCGGCTCCCGGTTCTGCTTATAAGTGTGTACCTAACAAACCTATCTTTAGTTTTCAAACAGGAAGTAACCTATAATTGATCCAATCGGATTCAAAATGGCCGCCCAACCAACAAAAACTCGGACAGACAACACCCCAAATGCACTCCGTTTCAGAAAAAATACAACTTTTAATTTATCAAAAGTGATATTTTACGTTTAAAATAGATTCATCTTTTCAAATATGCATACAACGAAACGTAACTAATGTATTTTGACCACAGACCACAGATTTTGACATATTTTTTGCGTTTTGTTACATAATTTTACAATATTTTCAGATTTTCAAAAAATCATATCTTAAAAACTACTAATTTCCGTTACCTGAAACTTTCAGGAAGATGATTAAATGACCCCAACTATAAGCTAAAAAAGTTTTGACAGCCTAGTCAATAGGTCAGGAACTAAAGTTGAGCCGGGTGCTGCTTGATACCCTTTGGGGTACGGTACGGACACCTAAAATCTACTACATCATGAATGATAAATTGTTGCAATGATAAATAATTATGATCGACAATGATAAAACATGCACATAATGTATAACCCTATCCAAGGTCAAAACAACAAGAAGCAGGAAAAGTAACTGACTACATAACTAACTTTTACATTCATCCATACATAAGCTCAATAAAAATAACTAAATAGATTATTATAAAGACACACTTACATTTTTAAGTCCATTGAACCAAAATTTCTGATCACAACACTTTAAAAAACACATCAAATAAACATCGCCTAACTAATCGGGATTACTCGCGCACACGACTGACATCGTCGAAACGTCCGATGCACGGAGCACAAACCCACTCGGATTACCCGAGAGACGACCATCTACGACGATGGCTCGTCGGGTACTGACTGATTGATCCTGAAACTCAACTCAACTGATTTGCTGAAGGAGATACTGGATGAGCTGAAGTGAAGCGCTCAATACAGACAGATATATCAAAAGTGTTGAATGACTGAGTAAATGTATGAGGAATATTCTTCAAAATATTTTGCAGACATAATTATTTTTGTTCTTTTCCATTTCACCTTCGTTGCAGACTGACCCTTTTATAAAAATGTAGAGCTCTTATAGATCACAAACAAGAGAACCTAATGTTGTACATTGTCTTAAAATCATGCATACTCGTAATTGTATTGATGTATGATAATTGTATTGTTGCATGACAATATTCTTCATACTTTGCGTAATTTGGCAATTTGGCGTTTGCGTTTGTATGTTTCTTGGGTAAAGTTGTCATTGATTGGTATGGTAAGTACTATCTATCATTTTCCGAAAGCAAATTTTTTTAAAAAAAAAGCACCGTGAGCGGGCACCCCAAATTGTGGTCTACCGAGATGCTAAGTCATATGCTTTTGAATATGAAAATGGCTTTCTCTATTTCTTCTAATGGTCTTGTGATGTGATCAAAGTGTGCAACACAAATATGTAATAAGCGAAGAAAGCTGTAAATAAGTAAAGTCAAATAAGTGTAGCACAAATGAAGCGCTACATTTCGAGGTGTGTCTCGTTCTCGTTAGTGCTTTGTTTGAATATGTTGTCGCTATGTATATATGTATACCTATCGCAAGTCACCTCATTATTTTTGTCATTGTAAAAAGGTTAGGAACGGTTCGAATGGTGTTGTTATTGTTACCTTTCAAGTAGTTAGCATCGTACCTTGCTTGATAAAATGTGTCCTGTGTAGAGATGGGCAGAGGGTTTAAACCCAACTGGGCGGAAAGGGCATAAACTGGGCAAATAGGGCAAAAACGAATTTATGCCCAAATAAATGTCCAGTTACAGGGCAGAAACTATAATTTCACAAAACTTAGAATTATCGAGACGTAATCGTTAAATAGTGATAAGGTTTACGTATTTACACCAAAATATATTATTTAGGAATAAAGTGTTGCCCAATTTTTTTTATTTGTACGATTTTATTAAATAAAACAAGTACCTATTCAAGTAATAGTGTTACTTACTGTAATTTTCTATATTTATACGTCATCTATAATCTATAATATCACTAATTCTTTATTTATTATGTGCATCGGTCATTCATACATACATAATGAAGCGCAAAACTGCCAATTTCTCACGCTAGGTGGCGCATCTGAGACGACACCCTAAAATTTGACGGAAACTATCAAATTGTATCTAGTTTTTTGTAAAAGAAGTTTTGAAACTTTTCAACATCAATGCAGTGCTTATAATTGTAATAAATTAAAATTAATTTTCTTCTTTTTAAGGAATGAAATAAAAGCTTAATTTAGAAATGTTTTTTTTACTTTTTATTTATTTTTAACTTTTTAGTCTATCATGACAGGACAAAACATTTTATCTACAATAAGAGTGTTTGTCAAGATGAATCAAATGAGCCCAAACACAATAGGATTGCGCCGTTTGGTAACAGAGTTCCCATGGCCAATTGGCCACCTTCCGGCTCCAGCATCGTACTTGTCAAGACAAATCAAATGAGCCCAACCATAATTTCATACTTCATTATTTCTTTACATCATCCTAGCTCAAGAAAAGGAGGTTTTGCTGCTGTCAAAAGAGTCCGTGAAAGTTCGCGTTTCCGAAGCCGGGCAATGAAAACTAGAAATCGTTCCATTTTCAAGCTCATTACACACTCTGATGTATAAATGGTTCATGTCATGACGACTACCACTCACTATGCTTGACAGTGTGGCGATACGTACGACTTAGTGGCGTACGACTGGCTGAACTAGAAGCGGCGGAGAAATTATCGGCGCTGAAAAAGCAAGAGCTGGAACTAGAAGCCGAACTCGTGAAGAAGCGACTAGCTGCTCAAGTCTCCGCGTTACAAGACGACCAGAAGAGTCTTCATGGGGACCCTATTCCGCCCGCTGCCCGACGACAATGGATAGACGACTGGCTGTTGACAACGAACGACGAGAGGAAGCGGTCGCCACGGAACGAATGCGACCAAGGCAGCTACAGTTCCACCCACAGCGAGGAAGATCACCGAATCCTGCCCGATCGAGGAGAGGTGTGGAAGAATTGGCCGAAGCCCTGCAGAAGATGACAAGACCGAGGCTGCATTATGTAGACCTGCCATCGTTCACCGGATCGGCGAATGAGTGGCCACCCTTCAAGGCCTCCATGCGGGACTCCACCAAGATGTACAACATCACCGACGCCGAGAACATCCAGCGATTGAGAAGCTGTCTCAAGGGAGAGGCACGAGACGCCGTGGCTGCGCTACTACACACGGCCACCGATCCGGACATGATTATGAAGACCTTGGAGCAGTGCTTTGGTCACCCGGAGCTCATCATCGACCGAACTTTGGATGAGCTGAAGAAGTTGCCAAAGCCCGGGACATCAGCGACGGAGTTGAACAACTTCGCCATCAAACTGCAAAACACAGTCTGCGTGCTGACATCGATTGACCGGCGTGGATACCTGAACAACCCCATGCTGACCCGAGAGGTGCTAGACAAGCTCAGCCCGCATATCCGCTCGCGCTGGTGCGACTACGCGGAACAAGAAGAGGGAACCATGGAGCCAGAGATCGTCGTCCTTTCTCGTTTTCTCATGCGCGAGGCGGACAAAGCTTTACGCCACACATACGCGCCAGCTACGAGCACGACTATGGCGGTGAAGAGAGAGCTGAAGCCTACTGCGGCCCCGAAGAAGAAAGAAGAAAGAAAGAGCCCAGTATACAGCGTCGTCGATGAAAAGCAGGCAGAAGCATGCCCGAGCTGTGGACAAGCCCACACGCTTCCGCATTCTCATAAATTGTTAGGGAAACCGCGTTTTTCCGTTTTTTAACACGCCCCGGCCCGGCACCGGCACCGGTTTAGTGAGTAAAAGCTCATGCACACGAGACGGTTTTTTTTGACCTCGAGGTCAGTGAATTTTCAACAGCTTTTTCGATATAAAATCAGCCATTTTTGTCTTCTTCCACCCTAATACTTCCACATTTCCACGTGTCCCGAATGCTTGAAATGGCGGATATTAAAAATATAACTCTAAAACTACTGATTTCCGACGGTTCCCATATTTTGATATCGTCTATAAATACACTAATCTACATTTAAAAACTATCATGCATAACTGCTTATGCATCTGCGACCGCAGTCGTTCTAAGTCTTTCCGTTTAATTTACCTCGCTCGAATGATGTAAAGTATTATTAGTATTACGGGTGTAAGTAGCTATTTCACCCTCGAACTATATTCACCCTCGCTCGCTTCGCTCGCTCTGGCGTCTAAATATCTCGGGTAGACTCGATCCTTAGCGCCCTTTGCGAGCTGCGCTCGCACGGGCTCCAAATTGGACCTTCGTCCGAAATAGCTCTCTTTCAACAGTTACATAGGACAATAAAAACATAGAAAACGTGTACAAAGGCGAGCTTATCTCTAATAAGAGATCTCTTCCAGCAAACCAAATAGGGAACCATCGACAATATAGACACGTACGACATACGATCATAAATCAAAACTATCGTAAATAGGAATGGATGTCCGACGATGAACGAATTTTAGGATCGATGGAAAACAAATGGTTGTTTTAGAAACCAAGTACCTACTTATAGCGCGAATTAAAGTTTTACTTTACATTAAAACAACTCTAGAAATAATTTTATCAAAGCATTAAGTAACAATTTGTGATAATTAGCAAATAAAGTAAATGCCCTGTGATCGGGCGTTTATTGGGCATAAACGGACGTTTATTGGGCGTTTATTCAATACGTCCGTAAATGTCCGGGCAAAAACCCATCACTAGTCCTGTGATGTGCTGTCAAGTAGCTCAAGTACGCGTCAAGTAGCATCGTATTCTAACTTGCTTGATAAAATGTAATAGTACAGTCGAGTTCATTCTTATATGAGCAAAACCGAGGCTTCAAATAACTAAGCTTTGGTAAATAAATAAACTTTTTTAAACTATTATTTGGATTTTATATAAATCTACATGGAATGGTACACATTTGAAGCTCTGGTTTTGCTCATATACTACAAGGTGTAAATGAATTAACGCAAAATGTGAGACATCATTCTAAGAAACTTTCATTACCCAAACCGATTTGATCAGAGCAACTTTTTGAGTGGGTCAGCTTTTTTGTACGGAGAAGTGAAAAATAAAGTTGCTCTGATCAAATCGGTTTAGTAATTTAAGTTGCTCAGAATAATGTCCCTAACAAATTAGTTTCTCATTTTGCGTTAGGTAATTCATTTACACCTTGTATTATTGAACTTGATTGTACCTATACTTAGTTTTAAATATAACCTAACCAAACCTACCCCGTAACGATACATCAGTATGTATGGGGTAGGTTAGTTCCATACTCCTCAGGTGGTGATGATGATGGAGTGATTTTGATAACTGTGACTTTATACGTATGTTTGTTTGTTTTATTTTTTATCTAAGGTGACACCCAACCCAACTACAGTTATTTGTTTTATAAGCTTCAGAAAATGATTATAATGCGATAAGGTAGAGCAAATTTTTAATTGATTTTTAACTATGACGACTGATACCACCGACGACGGCTGATAAAGCTTCTGAAGAGATCTATGATTAACCAGTAAAGTAATTTAAGAACTCAATGTTTATGTCTGAAAAAAAAATATGGCAAAGGTGGCGATTTTGCTACCGGTACACATCGTATTGGCATATATGTCGCAGTTATTTGGTTAAATCAGACACTTAACTAACACACTAGACCGTTAATTAAAGATCGACATTTATCCAAGTCGCTAAAGTACCGTCAGACAGAGTGAGTGAACGAAACGTTTAACTAGTCAACTTTGGTAGAGGGCAATAAGCAACCAATTCGGTTTTGTGAAACTACATGGGGTCGCCTCACTCCGCTCCGCTTCGCTCGGCTCCGGGTGGTTCATAAAATTGTGACCTAACACAACCGATCTTTAGTATTGGCACAGAAAGTGACTTATAGCAACCAATTCGGTTTTGTGAAACTACTAATCGTGTAATAATCATGGCGGAGTCAAAAACATGTTTACAATTGCACTAAAGACCAAATTTGAAACAAAAAACCACTGAACACAACAAACCAACGTTGCGCAACGATTTTTATAAAGATAGACTCTGTAAGGATAGCTGTTGTCGTGACGCCATCTTGTTTTAACCAACACGCTTGATTTCGGTAAGACAGATTGTTAAAAGTTTTCGAGGATGCTTTATTTAAATCAAAATGACTATAGTGACTGAATTAAATGACGATCTTTAATTTAGTATGTTGAGAGATGAGAGGCAAACACAACAGAACGGTTCAGACGTTTATTCAAGTCTGGAGCTGCGGGCCCACGCTAGTACATTACAATCCTTCCCTCTTAATTACGGTCCCTTCCCTATTAATAAACGGTCTAGCGTGTTATTTAAGTGTCTGATTTAACCAACCAACTGCGACATATACCTATACGACGGACGACGACGACGTCACGGTCGCGGTTCGAGTGTTTATTTATTTCAAAGCAAATCATTATCATAATGTTGGTTTCGTCGAGATATCGGCAAATATTGCGGCTCAGGGTTGATGTGTCAATTTACAAATATTGTGGCTCAGGGTTGATGTGTCAATTTACAAGCGAAATGTTATCAACAGCCATGGCAACAGAATAAGGACCAAACCTGATTGGTTATCCTTTGTTTGCTTACGAAGTGCGTTAGTTAGACCGTAACCCTTAGTTAGACCGTGCTTACCACGTATCCCGAGTGACCCCGAACATGATTTTTGAACACGATTTAAAGTAATGTAGCCTTATTCTGATTAGTGATGGGTTTTTGCCCGGACATTTACGGACGTATTGAATAAACGCCCAATAAACGTCCGTTTATGCCCAATAAACGCCCGATCACAGGGCATTTACTTTATTTGCTAATTATCACAAATTGTTACTTAATGCTTTGATAAAATTATTTCTAGAGTTGTTTTAATGTAAAGTAAAACTTTAATTCGCGCTATAAGTAGGTACTTGGTTTCTAAAACAACCATTTGTTTTCAATCGATCCTAAAATTCGTTCATCGTTGGACATCCATTCCTATTTACGATAGTTTTAATTTATGATCGTATGTCGTACGTGTCTATATTGTCGATGGTTCCCTATTTGGTTTGCTGGAAGAGATCTCTTATTAGAGATAAGCTCGCCTTTGTACAAGTTTTCTATGTTTTTATTGTCCTATGTAACTGTTGAAAGAGAGCTATTTCGGACGAAGGTCCAATTTGGAGCCCGTGCGAGCGCAGCTCGCAAAGGGCGCTAAGGATCGAGTCTACCCGAGATATTTAGACGCCAGAGCGAGCGAAGCGAGCGAGGGTGAATATAGTTCGAGGGTGAAATAGCTGCTTACACCCGTAATACTAATAATACTTTACATCATTCGAGCGAGGTAAATTAAACGGAAAGACTTAGAACGACTGCGGTCGCAGATGCATAAGCAGTTATGCATGATGGTTTTTAAATGTAGATTAGTGTATTTATAGACGATATCAAAATATGGGAACCGTCGGAAATCAGTAGTTTTAGAGTTATATTTTTAATATCCGCCATTTCAAGCATTCGGGACACGTGGAAATGTGGAAGTATTAGGGTGGAAGAAGACAAAAACGGCTGATTTTATATCGAAAAAGCTGTTGAAAGTTCACTGACCTCGAGGTCAAGAAAAACCGTCTCGTGTGCATGAGCTTTTACTCACTAAACCGGTGCCGGTGCCGGGCCGGGGCGTGTTAAAAAACGGAAAAACGCGGTTTCCCTAACAATTTATGAGAATGCGGAAGCGTGTGGGCTTGTCCACAGCTCGGGCATGGTTCTGCCTGCTTTTCATCGATAACGCTGTATACTGGGCTCTTTCTTTCTTCTTTCTTCTTCGGGGCCGCAGTAGGCTTCAGCTCTCTCTTCACCGCCGTAGTCGTGCTCGTAGCTGGCGCGTATGTGTGGCGTAAAGCTTTGTCCGCCTCGCGCATGATAAAGCGAGAAAGGACGACGATCTCTGGCTCCATGGTTCCCTCTTCTTGTTCCGCGTAGTCGCACCAGCGCGAGCGGATATGCGGGCTGAGCTTGTCTAGCACCTCTCGGGTCAGCATGGGGTTGTTCAGGTATCCACGCCGGTCAATCGATGTCAGCACGCAGACTGTGTTTTGCAGTTTGATGGCGAAGTTGTTCAACTCCGTCGCTGATGTCCCGGGCTTTGGCAACTTCTTCAGCTCATCCAAAGTTCGGTCGATGATGAGCTCCGGGTGACCAAAGCACTGCTCCAAGGTCTTCATAATCATGTCCGGATCGGTGGCCGTGTGTAGTAGCGCAGCCACGGCGTCTCGTGCCTCTCCCTTGAGACAGCTCCTCAATCGCTGGATGTTCTCGGCGTCGGTGATGTTGTACATCTTGGTGGAGCCCCGCATGGAGGCCTTGAAGGGTGGCCACTCATTCGCCGATCCGGTGAACGATGGCAGGTCGACATAACGCAGCCTCGGTCTTGTCATCTTCTGCAGGGCTTCGGCCAATTCTTCCACACCTCTCCTCGATCGGGCAGGATTCGGTGATCTTCCTCGCTGTGGCTGGAACTGTAGCTGCCTTGGTCGCATTCGTTCAGTGGCGACCGCTTCCTCTCGTCGTTCGTTGAGAGGCGTTGTCAACAGCCAGTCGTCTATCCATTGTCGTCGGGCAGCGGGCGGAATAGGGTCCCCATGAAGACTCTTCTGGTCATCTTGTATCGCGGAGACTTGAGCAGCTAGTCGCTTCTTCACGAGTTCGGCTTCTAGCTCCAGCTCTTGCTTTTTCAGCGCCGATAATTTCTCCGCCGCTTCCAGTTCAGCCAGTCGTACGTCACTAAGTCGTACGTATCGCCACACTGTCAAGCATAGTGAGTGGTAGTCGTCATGACATGAACCATTTATACATCAGAGTGTGTAATGAGCTTGAAAATGGAACGATTTCTAGTTTTCATTTCCCGGCTTCGGAAACGCGAACTTTCACGGACTCTTTTGACAGCAGCAAAACCTCATTTTCTTGAGCTAGGATGATGTAAAGAAATAATGAAGTATGAAATTATGGTTGGGCTCATTTGATTTGTCTTGACAAGTACGATGCTGGAGCCGGAAGGTGGCCAATTGGACATGGGAACTCTGTTATCAAACGGCGCAATCCTATTGTGTTTGGGCTCATTTGATTCATCTTGACAAACACTCTTATTGTAGATAAAATGTTTTGTCCTGTCATGATAAAGACTAAAAAATTAAAAATAAATAAAAAGTAAAAAAAAAAAACATTTTTAAATTAAGCTTTTATTTCATTCCCTAAAAAGAAGAAAATTAATTTTAATTTATTACAATTATAAGCACTGCATTGAGGTAGTTACTGTTGAAAAGTCTCAAAACTTCTTTTAGAAAAAACTAGATACAATTTGATAGTTTCCGTCAAATTTTAGGGTGTCGTCCCAGATGCGCCACCTAGCGTGAGAAATTGGCAGTTTTGCGCTTCATTATGTATGAATGACCGATGCACATAATATAAAGAATTAGTGATATTATAGATTATAGATGACGTATAAATATAGAAAATTACAGTTAGTAACACTATTACTTGAATAGGTACCTACTTGTTTTATTTAATAAAATCGTACAAATAAAAAAAATGGGCAACACTTTATTCCTAAATAATATATTTTGGTATAAATACGTAAACCTTATCACTATTTAACGATTACGTCTTGATAATTCTAAGTTTTGTGAAATTATGGTTTCTGCCCTGTAACTGGGCATTTATTTGGGCATAAATTCATTTTTGCCCTATTTGCCCAGTTTATGCCCTTTCCGCCCAGTTGGGTTTAAACCCTCTGCCCATCTCTAATTCTGATACCTCAGATAAGTAAAACTTGCTATTACTAATTCGATTGATGATCAAATTCGGCTGCATGATTCTTTTTTTTTTTTTTTGAATAAAATTCAAAATGCGTCATTTCATCAAAGCGGGACTTCTTTGGAATTTCGTAAAATAAGTTCAAGTGCGAGACGGATTGGCACACAAAAACCTTAAAAAAAGAAAAAAATGCTGTTTTGAAATTCTGAAATTTGAAATGGGTAGTAACTCGAGTAACTATAGCACCTGCCCGCCTGACAAGAACGCCAGGGCGGCGTCAGCCGCCCCGGAAATTTTATATGACTAGTAATTTGAGTAACTAGCACCTGCCCAATAAGAACACAAGGGCGGTGTTAGCCGCACCGGAAATTATATAAGGCTATTAACTCGATTAACTAGCACCTGCCTAATAAGAACGCATGGGCGGCGCGGCATCAGACACCCCGAAACTTTTTCATGCCTTGAGAGCCAATAATAGAGCCACGCGATTATAAAACTAACATTCAAAAAATCAAATTTCATTACATACCAACTTATAACTATTTGCTAAAGCGGGACGTTTTTGCTCTTATACGGGGGACAGCGGGACAGACAGGCTGAAAACGGGGCAGTATGATAACGTTAGTCATGATATGACGTAGCTCAAATAAAAAATAAAAAAAAAATCGACAAACCTCCAGTCGGTTTAAATATAGGAATGTTGCGATGTTGTAGAAAGTTTTCTTACAAACACTAACATAGTAAAGAAAGTCAACCAGGGGCGATAGAACCAGGGGCGATAGAACCAGGGGCGATAGAACCAGGGGCGATAGAACCAGGGGCGATAGAACCAGGGGCGATAGAACAATCCGTGACCAAATGTTCATGTCACTTTATTTACTTTATATTTATACCTTATAGTACACAGTTAATTAAACACGTAACACTGAAGAAAATTTATGTACAAAGGCGAGCTTATCTCTCAACAGAGATTACTTCCGGCAAACCAAGGCATGAAAGGAGAGTTTGACAGAAATTTTGACATTATGTTCACACGTACAGTCGCCTGCGTCTAAAAGTATACGGGCGGTCATATTAACGAGTGAATCCAGCTTATACTGCTTGTATACTTTTGGGCGCAGGCGACCGTACATGTACTGTACATGTACATGTAAAGATATTTCAATCGTAGTATATTGCACGTTAAAATTAATTAGTTGCTACACCCATATGGGTAAATTTACACTGATGCATTACTGTACTTATCATAAGATCTTTATAAACGTGTAATTTATGGCAATACACAACTGAATGAACATGTATTGTATACGAGCTGAATAAATGCTTATCTTATCTTAAGTTTCTAGCACAAAATCTCAGTGCTCATGATTATTTTATCGCGTCTTTTATGCTCTCGCGCATTCACAACAAACCCTAATTCAAATATCACGAATCATGCCAATAAAAAACACCCCAACGAATGTGAAACACTTCAGTTAGAAAGAAATCATGCAACAATAATTGCCCGACACCCAAAGAACAAAGGAAGAGGAGATAGAGGGAGACTTTCACTTTGTTATCTGAATCAATCGTGTCGTCGTCGTCTCCATTAATAACCGCCAGAGGAGGCCTCTCTCTCTCGACAAATTTGACAAACGACGAGGATCTCATTATTTTCAATGAAGTTGCGAATTTGCGTTCCTCTCTCCGACTGAGGAAATAGGATTCGGTGGAAAAAGTTGGTGCTTTAATTTTTGCGACTTGCTTTCGGCCTGGAATAATTTTCAGAAAACTTTTTTTAGTTTATAGCTGTGGCGATGGGTTGGCCTCCTGTCACGCAAAATGTAATAACTGGCTAAAAGTTGGCACAGTAGTTGTGCTATTGCACCTAAGCAAAGACATGGGAGAAGACAAGGCCCAGGCCCCCGATTCTCGCGCTATCGAGATCATCTCCCCAGTCGAGATATCGGTTTTGATACCGCCTAAATCCGTCGAAAACGATCTGGATTTATATTTATTTCGATCGAAAACGACTCGAGATATCTCGGTTGGTCGAAAGGCTAGTCGTAAGGATAGCTTTTTCTTGTTTGTGATAGAGATTTCGGTATCTCAAAATCGGTATTTCGACCATGGACATGATCTCCTAGCGCCAGAATTGCCCCGCTTTTTCACCCGCCTAGATAAACCCTATTGAACAGATAAATCTGACATTTTACATACAAAATGTCAGCTTTATCTATTCAATAGGGGTTTATCGAGAACAATTGAAACAGGGCGTTATTTTCTATTATTAAGAGAGGTGTGATCATAATCAGGAGAGATTTCGATTGAGCAAAAGGTGTTTTTCTGGGTGACATAAAGGTTTTATCGTGTGTTGTCGTACTGTACAATACACGGTCCCCCCGGCGCGGCTGAGCCATCAACCTATCTGTCCTATAATGTCAATGTCATAGTCATCATATCACACTGCTCTGTTAGGCCGGGACTCCACCAAAGCGGAGATGTGCGGAGATGTGGAATATTTGTGTGGCGCGATGGAAGCGGAGATGTGAGCTGTTTCCATCTCGCATACAAATATTCCACATCTCCGCTTTGGTGGAGTCCCGGCCTTAACCATGCCGGTTTTGTAAAATTTTAATTCGATAGAAGACCACTGAAAATAAAAGCTAATAAAGTGAGTATTTGTGCTGCCGCATCACCTGCCATTATCCTGCGTTCATTTCAACTTTCAGGCGTTTGATGCTAGCTCGTAAAATTAAAAGCATTTTGGTGTTCCCGGGAAAAATATGGCGCGCGAAATATGAAGTCTAAAAAACTTATTGCGATTACAGCTATACTTACTCAACCCTTTTACTTCGAGGTTCTTCTTCATATCTGACAAGAGTTTTACCGCGTTTCGTTCAAACTTACAGGCTTCCAAGGATCTTTTGGCTGATGAGTGACGTTTACAGGGGGCGCCACATCTACGCAACAACGACCTTTCATTCCTCATTGGTCATCAAGCCTTATTTCCAACGCGCACCTGTCACCGCGCGCCAAAACATTGTTGGAAAGCTGTACCACAGTTCAGAACGCGAGACCTGAGAAATGCGTTTGTGTGAGTCAGAGACTATATATCCAATTGACTGCGCCTGCGGGGGAATGCGGCTCGCCAAACGTTTGTTGTATTCAACAAACGTTCGCATACGCAACCTATGTACGATGACGGGCCGCCAGACAGTTTCGCAGCGGCTGACCAATCACAGCGCTCTTACCTCGTCCCCCGCCGCCCGCGCCCGTAAATTGGTGAGTTGTGTTTCAAAGGAAAATGTATCTATGCGCTCTCCACTGGATAAGTGCTCCCTGGTGTGAGTGATACCAGGGTGACTTCCCGTGCCGGGCGGGGCGGCGCAGAGGCGATTGTGTACTTCCAGAGCAGATAACTAGCGTCACGCCTTTTCCCATACGGGGTGGCAAGGCATGATTGAACCGACGTTTAACCAGTTATTCAGTAGGTATTTTTTGCGTGACATGACGCTGACCAGGACGTCAATTTTTATGCCCGATTTCACCAACAGTTAGGGGACTGTGACAGTTAGGGATGTCTTAGAGGGTTCCCTAGTAGCTTAGAGATGTCCCTTAAGCTTAGGTCAAAGCAAAACAACCGCTAAGTGGCCTTTGAAAGGAAATAAAGTGTCCCCTAAAAGATAGGAATTGTGAAAGCGGCCATTAAACTTTCTGAAGTAAGTAACACTTATTGGGTCAGCCAGTAGCTGTTAAGCAATTAACGAATAAACTTCAGCAGCACGCCTGCAGTTTCTTCTGGAGCGATAAATTCGCGGGTGTGCCCTAAGAATGGAACAAAGGACCCCGACCTTTTGTTGGGAATAATTAATGGACTAAAAAGTAAGTATAACTTTCAGGTCTTTGAGTATTTACTAGCGTGTTCCTTGGCAGCTTTGCTTTAATTTATGGTGAGAGAACTTTTTTGTGCGACGTAAGCATAATAGGCTCTGCTGTGTGTCGAACAAGTGGGTCAAATCTACAGAACCCCCTCTACAGAGTCTATATATCCAATTGACTGCGCCTGCGGGGGAATGTGGCTCGCCAGACGTTTGTTGTATTCAACAAACGTTCGCATACGCAACCTATATACAATGACGGGCCGCCAAACAGTTTCACAGCGGCTGATCAATCACAGCTCTCTTACCTCGTTCCCCGACGCCCGTAAATTGGTGAGTTGTGTTCCAAAGAAAAATTTATCTAATCGCTCTCCACTGGATAAGTGCTCCCTGCCCCCCTATCATGAATAACTGTTACTTTGTGGTTGGTATGTTTCCCTATTGAAGAAATGGCGCTTCGCGTTAACCGATAAATGCCGACCCCTAACTCGCTCTCTCCGTTGGACTTTGGTTGCCTCCTAATATATAAAGTGCAATCTCCACTGGACAGACAAGTGTAAGACACGACATGTAAAAGATACGATTTTTCTCAAGACGAGAAAGAAACTGTGGAAAACTGTTTTCCAGTTGCCAGTACAATAAATCGGTCAACATTCATTGAAACATAAACTGCATCAAATTAGCTGTAGGTCGGAGTACATAATAAATAACAGATGTAGTCATTAGTTAAATGAAATTTAACTGCCATATAGTCGCGTTGTTAATTTTAATCAACTTTGCCTAAAATCTGTAAAGGTAATTCTGAAAAAACCTCCCGACGAATTTATTGAGGTCGTCGTCAGTTAAAGTTAAACTCAATAAAAATTGCTTTTTTATTAAAAAAAAGTTTCTTTGAAGGAATTTTCCTTCCACGTCAATCTCATTCTTTAGCATACCTCGCTCGCTCCTTTTGTTCGATTCCTCATAATATATTTAAAATTAAACATTCGTTATTTTTCACGAAACAAATTTTTAATTTAAGCAAATGCTTAGCAACCACATACATACAAAACCTTTTAAAAATAGCACAGTATGTTCCTCAGTTCGGCTTGCTTAGCTTGGCTTTGGCCTTTTGTATCTGTTATTTATTTCATTTCATCTCAAAGTAAGCTGAAGATGAAATTTTGATTTCCTATTTTAAAGTGACACCCTTAATGATTAATTTGGCCCGACAAGCAGCAATTTAATTAAAATACTGATATTATCCAAAAGAAAAAATATCAAAGATTATGAAATGAAATGAAATGAAAACGTTTTATTTGCCTACTTAGTTTACATTTTGGGTTCCTGGCTCCCAAACTAGGATACCCTGTGATTATTAAATTAAGCTTTATTGGGTACCCTCTATGGAAATGTATCTATTTTCTGTTATTTTGGTGAATCTAATTATTATTATTAAAAATATTTCAATTTGTTTTATAATGAGGGCTTGTTTAATTTCACACTAATAAAACGTTGATGTTCGTCCTTGTTCAGTTAATTATAAAATATTTCATAAAAATCAATACGTAGGAGCATAGTTTTTCATTATATCTCAAACATGTAAACAAATGAAAAAATCGGACGCGGTTTAGGTGGAAAGCGTTATCGCTTTTGCATGGAAGTTCGCGCGCAAGCGATCTGTTAAGGCTTCCTAGTTATATTATATCTAAAGCTATGGTTACAGTGACCACACTAAACTAAACTAAAATAGTTTTATATGGTTCCTATAACTTGCAGTTTTATCTAGTATCTTCAGTTTACGAGCGGAGTAAATTTGCGGAACTGTGCTGGTCGCGTAATTTCGTACAGCTGCTTTATGTTATGTTATATTATGTATGACCCTTAGATAACACTGCAGTAAACCTCCAGTGTTGTTATGTAATACCCAATATGCAATAATATAAAAACTAGTCTAAAATAAAACTTCGAACCGTGATGGAAAATATTCAATACTTCATATAGCTGCGGCGATGGGCTGCCTAGCAGCACATTGTGTTTTTTATTTAATTTATGATTCCCAAGTAACTTTTACTTATGAATTCTTCTTGGGAAATATTCAATGAACCACCATAAAAATGATTTAAATTCTTAACTCCATACTCGTAATACTTACTAAGTTCTAATCTAGGAACTGTCAGGAATCAACGTTTGTATCAAAGAGAACTCCATAGTAGTGCTGCACTATCCTCCTTATAACAGGCAATCTGCATATTATGCATACTGCATCGTCTGAATAATTTAACTGCGTAGATTACTTTGTCACTCTATCATAAGATGGAGTCATATACTGAGTTGCACGAAACGAGTCTGTTTAAGGTTGTCACCTTACTGATTTAAGAACGAGAATCTCATAGTGTTGTTATTTGTTTCTGATGCAAAGGATATGCTAAATAAACGGTCAAGTGCGAGTAAGACTCGCGGACCAAGGGTTCCGATCACGTTAAAAAAAGTTTTATGTCATCCATGTAAACCAAATTATACATTTTGGCAGAAAGAAAGTTTGCAGTTTTCAAAATTTTCCCTTTACTTATGTAAAGCTTTGTGCCAAATTTCATGATTGCAGGACCATGGGATGTACCCCATGAGGTCTTGGGCTTATGCGATTACAGCATAAACGGTCGTAAGTTGATTGCGTTTACCTAGAAGGTTGTTTTTTTTTACAACTATCAGCTTTCAGGCCAACCACTTTCAGCTTGATACAACCACGCGTTCCCGATACAGACAGACAGACAACAAAGTGATCCTATATAAGGGTTTCATATAAGGGTTCCGTACCCGAAGGGCGCCAAACGGGACCCTTTTACTAAGCCTACGCTGTCCGTCCGTCCGTCTGTCTGTCTGTCCGTCAGAGGGCCCTACAGCACGAACCGTAATAGCTAGAAAGTTGAAATTTTCACAGAATGTGTATATCTATTGCCGCTCCACCAAAACATACTGAAATACACAAAATATTGAAAAATAAAGGTGTCCCGATACATGAAACGTATTTTTTTTACTTTTTTGGTACGATTGGTGTGAGAGTCCGACTCGCACTTGGCCTAATTTTTTTTCCTTTTAAGGATCTGAACCCTTAAAATTGTTCCGTGCAAATGCTTTTGATATTTTGCATAACTACGATAGGTATTTGTGAAATTAAGTGAGGAATATTACATTTCGCATAGTTTAATTAATTTCTCGATTTTATAATTTGAGGCAAATTCGGACCCGAATCCAAAGGCTTTTATTCCAAAGGACCAATTAAGTATGAGTTTAAATTGTAACCGATACCTACTGAACAAAAGCTAGCGGAATTTAGGCTGTAAATTCAGTTTGTTAGTACTAACTAGTAGCTAGTAAAACCACTGAGCATTTATTTATAATAACTCAAATATCGATGTCTGTTATTCATTTTCTTCGTTTCATTTCATTCAATCTAAGTATATCTATCGCAAAACGTAAACTTTGTTCTCATAAGAATTAAAGAGAACAGGTATTGCTGAAACCATCTACGGGGGCTACCATGAGGCACGCCACTCACCTCAGTCGCGCATTTATATGTCAAATTTTGCGACTCAACTCAATGACGTTTCTCCATACTTCCAAGCATATTTTGACATTAAATTGCGACAAAATGCGCGACTGAGGTGAGTGGTGGCGTGCCTTATGTTAGCTCTGTCCATCACAAAACGGAACAAGTCATTAAATTAAGCAATAAACGTAACGTAACGTAACTTAAAGTAGAACTAACGAAATAGGGAGAAATTGTAGAGGTAAGTTGGTACAAATTGTAGTAGGTATACTTTGTATTCTTTCCAAAGATAATAGGGAGACGGTTGAGACGGTTTAGGCGATCAACTGGTACAATAATTCACCACACCACACCAAACTTAAAAAACCGACTTCATGACATGACTATTTAGTCCTCCCCGCTCGGTACACAAATGTCGTCTATATACGTAGACCCGAAAACGAGCCTACGAAATCTGTCTCCTGACAGTGAAGTCTATGCGTAATACATAAAATAAACAAATATACGATCCTAACAGCCAGAATTTATCTCGCGACAATGACTATATAAACCTTGATCGAAGCTATAAACACCAAAAAGACTGGATGTATAATGTCATCCAGGTAAAAACAAATTAAACTTCACAGTTTTTTTATGTAGGAACCTAACTAAACTGGACTGATTTCTGATTTTCAAAAAATCCGACCAAAATATGGGGCTTCCCTTTCACACTTTAAAAACTAACATACAACCGAATTGATAACCCCCTCCTTTTTTGAAGTCGGTTAAAAAATAAATATACATATGCAGACGTACAAAGCAATCTAAGTGCCAGACAACTCTATACTTCATATAGAGTTGTCAAAGTTAACTCGGGTTATATCCGTCTTATTTCCGCTATCGTACCTAACGGTCCAAAGTCACTTTTAAAACAAAATGCAAGCGAGCCACAAGACAGGCAATCCGAATATCCGAATATCCGTCAATGGGGTAGGTACGAACATTTTTAGGGGTAGGCAGTTGCTCACGTTCTTAGTTCAAGGAATTACTTGGAACCTGCAGCCCTTCACGTCCTCCCGGGTAGTGCTAACGAGCGACAAAACATCCATCATCATCATCATCAAATCATCTCAAATGAGAACCTGACCACTTGACACTGAAAGAATTAAGCTCAAAACAGGTTAGGACGCCATTAATAAAAAAGAAGAAGAGAAAAAATTTGAGATACCAACCGAAAAAGCAAGTAATAAATAAAACTTACACGCACATTCACAAAAACAGAAGTTGTTTAAAATATTAGAATGAAATATCGCCTCAGTGATCCAATTTGTAGGCATTATTCTTCATGTCGTGGGTATTATATGATTGCTATTTCTTGTTGGACAATGGCCAAGGCTTACTCGGATCTCGTCGTCGCTAGACCCGCTGACTACAGCCTGTATTTGGCAAACTGCACAATTCCGAAGTTACCCATTAGCCAGTATAAACAACGAGAATGTTAAGCTTCTAAATGTTCTAATGTCTGCGTCGTTTTTGCAAAAGGATATAAACAAGTTGGATTTCCACAAATTGGCAGAACCCCTTGCAATTTCGAAGATTTTTCTTGGATGCGACTTGATATAAGTTGAATATTTTACACTACACTGGATCTTTGTGAATTTTTTCATGGGCACCAACTAAACAATCGATAGTCTCACACCATATTAAAAGTGGAACATCTTCAGAATGTTATCAGTTACGAGCCCGTGCACAGTAATATTAATTAATCGATTTTAATTCGTTTGCGCCACTAGTGAGCAATCAGCAACCGCAATTGCCACATCAGTAAATCAATGGTAGAAGCAATACAATCGTCGGGGATTCCTTGGCAAAGTTATCTTCTGTTCACTGATTGCATTGTATGCAGAGCAGTGTAACATACATTGCCTCTGACACCATGACCCATATGTAGATCCCGTGTAATATCATCGACTTCAACCCCATAATGCAGGGGTGCCCATATGGTCGATCGCGATCGACCGGTCGATCGCGACAGCTTTTCGTGTCGATCTGCTGGTGATATACCTATTTATTGTACTCAGTCAGTACTCAGTCCTACATAAAAGCTAACATTTAAGTAAAGCGGCGACAATTAAGTTCCTCAAAAGTTTTTGTTACCTACTCGACTTGCTAGCCATAGGATAATTCCGGGGCGGCTGAAGCCGCATTGTGAGTTCTTATAAGCCCGACGACCCAGAAATGTGATTCTTTTGACTCAACATTTTAATTTATTTCGGTGCACTTTACACAGCTTATTTTGAAGAAACAGAAATTATTCGACATGCTAGCAATACGTATTTTCCGGGGCTACATGAGCCGGGGTGACTTAGCTGCCATATGAGTTTTTGTGAAGTACTTGCCATAGGGCTTGATAGCCATTGGAAATTTAGCTAGCTATGAGAAAATTCCGGGGCGGCTCACGGCGCCCTATGGGTGGTTCTAAGGTTCTCATGACTCGACTCGACTTGCTAGCCATGGAAAATTTACGCGGTTTTTTTTATTTTGCTCTTTCGCTATTCCTTTCACCGCAGTGACAGTGAGTCGATGCCATTGCCGTGCGTAGATGAAGCGCAGTGTCATGCGTCGTCATCAAGACAGATTTTGTGAATATTTATTTAAAAAATGCATTACAAAAAAAAGTTTTTAGTTAGTCGACCACTACTTACAAAATATTTTCTGGTCGATCGCACACTGTGGACACCCCTGCCATTGGATACCCTATAATTAAGTTATATAAAGTTAAGTCTGTCTAAATCTGTACCTGTGCTCGATACCTTCAGCCCTGTAGTTATGGCACAGTAAGCAAAACAAAGTTAATAAAATTAATATGTCTGAGTAATTATTAATTATTTTTAAATCAAACTTCTGTTGTCTTCTCTAGGGGCCGTCTACGGAACAATGTACGGAAAGGGCTTAAATCACAGGCCACAGCATGGACAACGATTTGTTAACTATGTTAGAACGACGAACATTGAAAACTTCTGGGAGTGAGAACTATGATCGAAATATGAAACGATCTTTTCGCTGATGAATGAGTGACGTTTACAGGGGGGCGCCCCACTTCTACACAACGACTGTCATCATCTGATCTTTCATTCCTCATTGCTCATCAAGCTTTAGTTCCACCTGTCATTTCAGGAAGATTTCATGTCACATACACGTTTTACTGAAAAACTGAATATTTCATGTTATTAATGCCATGCCAACAGCGTCCCTGTAGACCAGACACCTTAGATTCCCGAGTACACTGGATTATTTTAGATTCATACTTTATTGCACAAAATAACACATTTTACAATTGAAAGTGGACAACACATGACAAAGGCGAGCTTATCTCTATTAAGAGATTTCTTCCAGCAAACCTAGGATGGACAGGAAATAATTTAACAACAGGTAGACCCATGTGCACAACATTAAATAAGATAAAACAATAAACTACTTAACAATACGTACATAAATACCAGACTTATAGATATAAATAAGTTAAGCAAATATACCTAAATAAAAGTACTTAAATTAAATACGGTAGAGAAAGATAGTGTTCTTTCAAACAAAGTGATGGATATTGTTCGCCGTTCTATCGCGATTGACGTCTTTAACGTCAACCCTCAGGGATGTAGCGGGAGGGTAATATGGATTGCGGTATTGAAAGATGTTGGTTTAGGGAATTGAAACTTTTCTACCAAGTTGATGGATAACGTACAATAGATAGGTTACGTATTAAGCAGAATTAATGAAATAGAACAGACAAATGAACCGAAGACAGACTTTACGCCTAATATTTCACAGAACAAAGTAATATAAAGTTAAACTCGCTTGTTTATTGAATGAGTCATTGGATAATTTCATAATTTGGCTTGAAGCTAACTCCATCATCGTTCTAAGGATAATTTGGGTGTCACTCTGGAATTTCCGCAGGGGATTTCGACGTGAAGACACATATTTTATCAACTAAAACGTGTTTTTTTTTTGCTGAACTACAATTGAATTAGTTTATATGATATATTTATATGATAGCTAAGTATAAGACACCAGTTTTTTTAAATTATTTGTGCTACAAATTGCCAACCTCGAGTAGTCTCATAATGAGAGCACTAGAGAGCCTTTGCAAATATATACGATGTGACATCACACGGTGGCAGGCAGGCAGTCGATAAGCGGAAAACAGTTCAATTAAGATCGTTGGTACGATAGGTTTTCATGTTTCAGCCCGGCTTACGTTGGGTACAGATAGCAATGTCGTCACTAATCCAGTTTGTAACATTTATGTTAGTTTGTCTATATCTAGTCATTAGAAAATGCCATGCGGTTATGTCGTGTCGTGGTCCAGCAAAGAATAACTATCAAAAAACCCTGACGCTTATTATATAAAGACTTTACAGAACATAGCTAAGAACCATCGCAAAGAGTTCTACTACCATTTTCAAAAAACTGCAATAAAATCCATTTACCTTTTTAACCGCTATTACTTGTATTTAGATAACTTTCGAATGGCTGACTGAACCGAATTTAACAAAACAGTCATTATAATCCTGTTATATAAACATAAACAAACATAAACATTTACATACAGGCACAAACATTGCTTCTGTCCCCACACTAGGATACCCTGTGTCGTGGGAACCAGAAACTGCGACATCACAAACATGTAAACATCCAAGACCTGGGGTTATATTATTGTATTTTGTTGCTAACCGTACTCAGGCGACGCAACCAATACGCGGTGTTAATCAACGATCTGTTCTTTATGACTCTCAACGTTGCAAATTATATTCCTCGGTTAATTGCGTCGCCTCTCGTTACGTGCCGAGTGCCCTCTATGTGGGAAATGGTGCAACGGAAACTGCGTTGCAGGAACTTGAATAAGTGCAGTCCCCCACCGCAGTTCGATAGACGTGAATCTGAGATTAGCCATTCGTGGATAACAATTCGAACGCAGAATGTGAACAAGATGATAACAGATAGCAGAACCGGGAACTGGTTGTATGAAAAGGACCTTATTCTGATATACATTTCCTCTATAACATACATATCCTGATAGATAATAGTTACCCTATATTTTTGCCAAATGTTCCATACATAATGGATATAGTTTTCTTGAACTATATGTAATGCCCTAAATTATAAACCGAAATTATTTTTCTGAAGAAAACTTTTGCCCGGTTTCTCCTACACCTTTTTTCCTCAAAATTGCGCTACAGATTGCCAAACTCCGTTTAAATGTATAGTGTGGGTTGCTGGAAGATTCAACTGCCAGATTGTCAGTAGTTTCTCAAAATCTCCAATTTATTGCCGGTTAGAGCCTTTTTGTGTTTTTGAAAGCATTTCTCGCCCGGTTTCTCGTACACCTTTTTTCCTCAAAATTGCGCGACAGATTGTCAAACTCCGTTTAAATGTAGTTTGGGTTGTTGGAAGATTTAACCGACAGACTGTCAGCAGTTTGTCAAGATCTTCAATTTATTGCCATTATAAATTGCATCGCACAATTATAAAATGCATCGCGATTGCATATCGAGAGCAAAATGACGTATTTGGCAGTTGTGAATAACCCTCCCTTCTGAAGGCAGTCGGGTTTATAAAAAGACGTGACGCCATGTTGTTGTTGTTGCTGTTGTATAGTTCACTCGGCGGCGGGGCGGTGCTATACCCTGATTACTATAAAAACGAAGTAAACTGACAACATCACATCGGTGGTACTGACCCCACACTAAGATACCCTGAGTCGTGGGAACCAGAAACAACGACGTTGTTTACAAGCACAATAAATATCACACGAAGGCTGGATTTTACCAACAAAAAGTTATTACGAGAATAACTATCCCGGGGATAACTTGTATGACAATGACAGTTCAAAATGAGGCGATCACTGTCTATGAAAAAGTAGAAGAAACTCTCGAGTAAAAGTTTATCTTTCGTTGGTAAAATCGAGCCTAAGATAAATTAAAACTGAAAGCGTTGTACAGTTGTGATCCGGTCAAGTTACGCAATACTGATCGTATCGCAGGAAATGAAATGAGCAAAGCACAAAGTCCTTTGCACGAATACTTGACGAATCAAATCAACGAATATTTAATGAATGATCTTTTGTTGCCATGGTTTGTAAGTGTACTACAATAAATAAACTTACTTTTTCAATGCGTAATTAATAATTGTCAAGATAAAGTCCACGTAGTGAAGACTCTGGACTTTATCTACATCAGCATCCGAACCATCAGGTTGAAAAATCTCTGGGAAATAGCAAAACCAAGCCAACGGGTTTAATTCAGTTTCAAGGATCGAACAGTTTTTTGTGTCTGCCGAATTTTTGGCCAAATATCGTGGAACAGACGCTGTGTATCTGTTACCGTTGGAGTGCGCAATTCAGTTAGAGTGCACATTACCTGGCTGAGTCAATGATTTATCATCACTTTAAATAAGTAATGTGCACAATAATTAGGTGATGTGCACAATAACGTAACGACCAAGCATACGGTAAAGTGCATAAAGTAGATTCTTACTTGTATGAAACGTCGGAATTAAAATTATTTATGTGATATATATTGATTATTATTATTATTTCACTACTGTCTTTGATTGACGTAATAAATCCAACAATAAACCAACTTATCAGGTCAATATTTTTACTGAAACACCTTCGACTAGAGTAGGTTATTGTGGCTGGGTTTCAGTTCGGTTACGTTAGGTTGGAACTTAGAAGAAGCAAAGCCGGAGCGAAGCGTGTGATAAAACGGGACGAGAGTGTTTTGCTCACCGTCTTGCGCACTTTAACGGTGAACCATCCGTAAATGTGCACATTACCTAGGTAAAGTGCGAAAATTAGCAATTTTAAGTAGAATTGCGCTCTTTAACGGGTCTTACCAGGTAATGTGCACAATACCTAGTCATTGTGCACATTAACGGGTTACGCACTCTAACGGTAACGTATCCACTAAAATACTAATTTAATATGGGTTATAATACTATAGTGTCGTCCTCTCTCATATTGCTGTGCCTGAGCAAGGCCCATGATGTTGTAACTTCATATTTATAACAGCTATGGAATGCAATTAATAAACTATACTATACTATACATAAACTTCTCTTTCGAACCTTTTTATTGGCAACAAAATCTAGGCTGGTGTGGTGATAGATGCAGCTACTGTAGCTATGAAATTTCCTCTGATTTATACTAGGCTAGGTATGCATGATGTACAAGATTTCCATCCTTTACGGGATGGTATACATCATTTTGACAGCTTACGTTAAAATCGTGATCAGAGACAAATATTATTGCACTTTTCTGAAACACCCAGGTAGTTCATGTCGCTTAGAATATTTTTAGAAATCGCAAATCTTCACTTGATTAACCGTCAATAATTGAGTAATTTTACAAAAAGTCATTTCTGAAAACGGTGTAATTCCCTATGAAAGAACATAAATCCGTCAGAACCTATTTCACTTCCAGTGAAGCCGAAAACGCGATTCAAGGAGCATTTAATTTTCGTTCTGAATCCCAGAATTATTAGTATTGGAGCCGTCACCTATTTGCAAACTCAAACTTTTATTTCAACGGTAATGTTATGTTAAGATTAGGTATTATACATTTACATATATTAGGCACTTTACGTTTTCTGGGAAGTACCTACAGCACGTGAAATATTTTTATTAACTTTGTATACAAAACAAACATAGTTACCCATCTCTCTACAGAAGTTCTTTATTATTAAGCGCGAATCCATAAACTTGCTTTCGTAAAATCATTATGTTGTTTTGTCCGTTTAGTGATAATAATTAGTTGGAATATGTGTTTCTGTTTTCTCGTGTCAACTGGTATTTTCTAGAGAAGTTTCGGAAGGCCGCTCCAGTGAATAGTACGGAATTTTCAATCCCTTTTTGCTTTTACCAGCTGTAACTCAGGACGGAAACGGAATTTTTTGCTCGCGTAAGTGTTAGATATTGCAGCTTTATACGTTCATGTTTTGCTCAGTGGCCGGACCAAACTGAAACCCAGTTCTAACTTTATTTTTGGCGGGAAAATGGATAACTTTTCGTATTTTCACCCCCAAAAAAGAAGGATGTTTGAAGCGTATGTCTATGTGCCTGCGTGTGTCTCTCCATGCAGTTTGATTAGAGTTTAGTGCAACAGGTGGAACCGTCTTGCAATTTACGTTTCAGGTTATTCATAGAATATTGAGTAAGCTCCGGAAAGTCAAAGCTTTAAGGCTGTTAAGCTCTCTAAGTACGTAACCGCCAGCGTAGAAGCTAAGAGCTTAAACTGAGTAAATACTAAGAGATGTTTTATAGAATAACAGACATAATTTATAGGTAGAATAGTTATCTCCATGGGATTACTCGTGTAGAAACTAACTCTACCATATACAATTATTTTTCGTTACTTTTTAACGCAATAATAATAACCTTAGCAAAAACATGATTTTTAGATGTCTTGAGTTCAAACAGTAGTAATTATTTTTTACACATGGTAACCAAAGTATTGTTATTCTATAATAATCTACTAATAAGGACTTTTTAAAATGTAGAACATTTTATCAGTCTCTCGTGTTTCATTCGGGGCACAACAGCACTTGATGATCAGCACAAATTGGCTTCATATAATTGAAACAAAAAGTAAACTTTAGAAAAAACCGACTTCCACAAACCCTATTTGATTAGATTGAGTTTAATACAAACTGTAACCCCTTATCCCCCCACCCTTGGGGAATTAATTTTGTCAAATCCCATTTCAGTGCTACCCCACGCTACTAAGGAACCTCTGTACAAAGTTTCATGGCTCTAGGTCCACCGGTTTAGGCTATGCGTTGCCTGCCCGTCAGCCACGCATTGTATTTGTACCTAGTATTGAGCAGATCTGGTGGCCATATGTGGTCTTCATCAGCAGTTCCGCATCACAATATTATGCTTACCATGTGCATTTGCACGAGTTATTATGAAAAACACAAAAATCACTATAGGTCTGCCTATAATATTTGAAGAGTTCCCTCAATTTCTCCAGGATCCCATCATCAGATCCTGACCTGGTGTAAATAGGACCACCCTTAAGGTATTTCCTATACGCCGAAAAAAGATTTGTTCAAATCGGTTCATAATTGGCGGAGTTATCGCGTAACAAACATAGAAAAAAAAAACATACGGGTCGAATTGAGAACCTCCTCCTTTTTTGAAGTCGGTTGAAAATTGCTAACAGACAGAGGTGATTCATCTTCTTCTGGAGCTTCAGCTTCTTGCTCACTATCTTTTTCTACCGACTTCAAAAAAAGGAGGAGGTTCTCAATTCGACCCGTATGTTTTTTTTTTTTTTTTTTTCTATGTTTGTTACGCGATTGCTCCGCCAATTATGAACCGATTTGAACAAATCTTTTTTCGGCGTATAGGTAATACCTCAAGGGTGGTCCCATTGACACCAGGTCAGGATCTGATGATGGGATCCTGGAGAAATCGAGAGAACTCTTCAAATATTATAGGCAGACCTATAGTGATTTTTGTGTTTTTCATAATAACTCGTGCAAATGCACATGGTAAGCATAATATTGTGATGCGGAACTGCTGATGAAGACCACATATGGCCACCAGATCTGCTCAATACTAGGTACAAATACAATGCGTGGCTGACGGGCAGGCAACGCATAGCCTAAACCGGTGGACCTAGAGCCATGAAACTTTGTACAGGGGTTCCTTAGTCGCGTGGGGTAGCACTGATATTGCATTTGACAAAATTAATTCCCCAAGGGAGGGGGGGATAAGGGGTTACAGTTAGTATTAAACTCAATCTTATCAAATAGGGTTTGTGGAAGTCGGTTTTTTCTAAAGTTTACTTTTTGTTTCAATTATCGTGAGCAATATTGTTTGCTGGACTCATCCTGTTCCGTACAATCTATTTTCAACCGACTTCAAAAAAAGGAGGAGGTTCTCAATTCGACCCGTATGTTTTTTTTTTTTTTTTTTTTTTTTTTTTTTTTTTTTTTTCTATGTTTGTTACGCGATTGCTCCGCCAATTATGAACCGATTTGAACAAATCTTTTTTCGGCGTATAGGTAATACCTCAAGGGTGGTCCCATTGACACCAGGTCAGGATCTGATGATGGGATCCTGGAGAAATCGAGAGAACTCTTCAAATATTATAGGCAGACCTATAGTGATTTTTGTGTTTTTCATGATAACTCGTGCAAATGCACATGGTAAGCATAATATTGTGATGCGGAACTGCTGATGAAGACCACATATGGCCACCAGATCTGCTCAATACTAGGTACAAATACAATGCGTGGCTGACGGGCAGGCAACGCATAGCCTAAACCGGTGGACCTAGAGCCATGAAACTTTGTACAGGGGTTCCTTAGTCGCGTGGGGTAGCACTGATATAGCATTTGACAAAATTAATTCCCCAAGGGAGGGGGGGATAAGGGGTTACAGTTAGTATTAAACTCAATCTAATCAAATAGGGTTTGTGGAAGTCGGTTTTTTCTAAAGTTTACTTTTTGTTTCAATTATCTTCTGCGCTTTCAGTGAAATAATTACTAATTTTATCGTCCTATCTTATCCAGCCATCATTAAATTTGATTGTTAGATTGCAGACGCCGCCCTGATTTATATTACAAAGATACTATTTAGTGCATGTATTTGTTACGCTGATATGTGTAAAATGTATTAATTACACTGAAATTAAATTCCTTTCAATAATAGTACAATGTTTGCGTAATAATAATAGGGATTTATCACATTTTACCACCTGCTAAAAACATCTAGAATGGTCGCGCGGGCTACATAGCCCAGCCCAGCCCCTTTATAGTCGCTCCCTGTTCTGACTTCTGTGTCCTGCCTGAGGGAGGCGACATGCTACGGATATTCCAAATGTAGGGAAACTTCCCTTCCAGTAGAGCCCAGAACTTGAAATCGACAGATACTGACCGAGGCATTTGACTGACAAACAGTTTAACTAACGTTTCGTTTTGTGCGCCGAAACGTTTGAAGGACTCTACACTGTGTGCTACACAACTGCTACTATTATACTTTCGCTTGTTGAGCTAAGGGGCTGCTGCTGCTAAAGCTGTGCCTACTAATGGCCAACGCACACCGCTTCTGGATTAAAAAATTTACCAATGGAAATTCAAACGTATCGATATAGAAATACGACATAAATTGCTATGTCCATTAGTAAAAACTTAAAATCCCTTGCCATGCCGTCCCAGTGTGCGTAGGCCATTAAGCGACAAGGCAAAGGCCATGCTTGTGCGGCATGTTTGATACAACTGAACTTGAAGAATAACCGTACCATTACCCAAAATTACATACAATACGGGGCAAGCGTGGCCGTTGTCTTGACGTGTCTCTGTCGAGTCGCTTCAATGTCGCGCAGCGTCAAAATAAAATTCGCAATTGGTAATTGCGGCATAAGCATTTCTGGTTGAATTACTCTCCATTACCTCCATAAAATATAACCTCATATTGTTTCACCAACGATGCTAATTTAAACGCAAGAAATAATGTATTCCGTGTCTCTTTACTGTCGACACATCTGTCGTCGTAGCCATTACTGTAATCCCGCTCTGATTTATGTAATTATTATTCTACTTTATTACAAACCGCCTTATTTGTAAGGAATGACACAAAATTAATTTTCACTGAGAGTACCCATTAAATTACTGAGTAAGCCGAAAATATCGGTCAAACAAACCTGAATATAACTAACGATATCAGGTATCTTCCGGAAAAGATATTTCTTTCCCAAAATTATGTTTGCGGCGGAACTTTAAAAGTCAGAGCTAGGTCTTCTCGACAAAATAATAACATTACGTACCTCTATAAATGTAAATACAGAATTTAATAGTAACACTCTCGTAAATGTCACCCCCACAGAGTCAGGTTTCACTTCATGCACACCTGGAACACGATCCATGTTCGCATATAATTTGTGTTCCATTGATTACTGTTGTGGTGTCTGTGGTTTGTGATTACTAACTGATTGCGGAATAGGACACGTACCAGGCAACCTCGTTGGCTCCAATTTGTTAGTTAGTGAAGACTGCGAGCCTGAGAGCGTGAGCTGGATTGGTTTCAAAAAATCTGTGCAACATCTTGCAAAGTAAGAAATAAATAATAATTGGTCATATAATAGTCGGGGGAGTCATGGACGAGGAGAGATTTGAGAACATCTGCTTTTATTTAATTAGAATACTATCTATTATTTTACTGTTTTCTCCACTTCGTCATGTCTTCTTCTTCTTCTACTATCTCTTCACCACTAAAGGTTGGCAAACAGCTCCGAATGGTGTATGTAACCAAATTAGTATTCCTAAGGCCTTGGTCGACTATTTTACACTGGACGCTACGGCTGACGTCAGCGTCAACGCTTTAAGGCGTGTACGAGGGCGTCAACGCCAACGCCAAACTTTACTGCAGTTCGCATCGCACTAGTACATTAAATAGTAGTTAAGCATTGTGGAGGCATACAGCGTAGGCGGCCTAAAGCGGCGGCGGTAAAGCCTAAAACGCCTGTACATAGCAAGCCGCAACTACCGAACATTTGTTGCTTTAATCCTTGTTTTGAAGCCCCAGGCAACTTCAAACTACTGTACTCAACGTTTGTGTATTCAAATATCACAAGGTTTGCAACCTTTGGCAAGAATTCAACTCGAGATGTGTTCCTTCTTGATTTCACGCTTAATAACTTCAACATGTTTGACTTCAAACATTCATTGTGATTCCAACTGGCAGCACTAATTAGCACTGGCTTTCATCGTTCGATACGCGGCTTCCTCAGTTTCGCACATGCATAGCACAGGTAATATATATAAATGCCTTTAGTACGTACACGTTCTAATGAGTAATTTAGCCATGTTTTTATAGTACGAAGCTCGCCTTTGCGCACTAAAGGTTAATTAAGTTTTAATATTAAGTTACAGTGCAATGAAGAATATAAAGTATAAAGAAAGAAAGAGCATCATTCTTCCGTGATATTTCGGTCAGTTACCCTTAATTTAATTACTAACATCTTGTAGGACTCCTTGTTTAACTCATACCTTTAACCTAAAACTCGTCCGCCCGTATGATTTGGCGTTTGAGTTGAACTAAGTCAACCTTATGTCCACGACATAAGTTTCCACCAGATCAACGTGAATGTTGACTTTACGGCGATCGAGCTATAGTACTATTTAATTTGGACCTATATTTATTGTCATGTACCATTTATGATGACTATCTTGACAAAGTTTAGTCGGAAAATACTCTCTCATCAAGGACGTTCAAATACCGGGCATGACCTCAAAAGTTTACGCATAAAACTTAGTCCAAGTGCCTGACGCTCCATTACGCGTCAGTAATTTAGTATAATTCGGGTAAAACGATGATTGAGGACCCGAGAGGGCTCAGAAGACGAAAGTGATGTAATGTAGTTTCTAAGCACAGATATTTATTACAAAGCAATGGAATAGAATAGTTCTTCTTTAGATGGCTGATTTGAATCAGGTTGATAGCGAAATGGTTTAGTTATGTAGAATAGAAAATAACAAATAATTATGTGTCGCAGGTAATGGACATTAGGCGTCGGTCTTCGTGTCTACTTATGGGTCGATTTCACGATATTTTAGTGTCACACGAATGAGATTTAATTCACACGAATGATGCGACATTCGTGTGACGTGAAATCGACCCACGAATGGTGTTACGCACGCTGCAAATAGCGTTGCAAGCGTTTCGAATCTGCTACGAACGTTATTACGGCACGATGAAAATAGCGTTGCAAGCGTTACGAATCTTCTACGAGGGTCGATTTCACGAATTTTGAGAGATAAATTCATGAGATAAATTCACACGAATGACGCATCATTCGTATGACGTGAAATCGACTCTTGTGTGACGTGACATAACATCGATCTGACTTAAGCCACATTTGCACGCAATTTATTGTTGCCACCTCAGTAGACAACGCCTTAGGAATATCATTAAATTGACAACGATGGCTATTGTTTAATAAATGAATGAATGAAATCTTTTATTTCAGGCTATAAATGTCCATCTTTAAAGCGTTATTCCTCCTAAGACACTGGTCCCACTTGGCGAGCAGCGAGGAGCGAGTGTGTAGTTCAGTTAGTTTTTTCGCTCGGCTATAAAGCGAGTGTTCGAGTACGACGGGCGATTACTCGCACCATTCGCCCAAATCCACGTTGTACATTATAGAATGATCACTTTGACTGCTGAGCGAGTGTTATTATCGTTGACAGCTTTTATCGCTGCCATCAACTAGTGAAGAGAGTCCTCACCGGCAGTGTGAACAGCCAGCGATGAACTATAAACATATCTCTCTCTTTTACCCACACGGGATCTTTATCTTTCGTTCGTTTCTTGAGCGAGAAAATAGTCGATAGCTCATCGCTTCCTCGCTCTTGGTGGGACTAGAGCCTGATGGAGGCGCATTTCAAATCCAGAAATAATATAAATTATGAAGATCTCTTTCCTTCAATCGTGATGCCTGAAAACAACATAAAGTTGGTGGAAACTATATACATGGCATCTTTGAAATAGGAAGCCGCTAACTCTGAGTACACCATAAATATAATCGTAGTTCTCTTTTCGGGTACGTTTCGGCTACGTTCCTATTTTCACCGCTTGCAAGTACATTGACCCAGCACTTACCCACAATGGGTATAAATTCAGTGGCACTTTTATTCAATCGGCCCATTTAGATCCGACGAATGTTAGAGAACGAAATCGACAATTTGCGGCCGAATAAAATTTTACGGTGACCGACGTCACTTCATAGAATATTCTGCGTACGCGATTATGGGCGCTGGTTTTAACATGCAGTTTATAGCTATTTGCAAACCTAAGCCCCTGCTATAGCAATTTTGTTCGAAAGGTCACAAGAAAAAATCTATTTTTCGTGACAAGGGGATTGCTTAACATGAACCCTGAAATGCACGAAACTTTGAAAGAAATATAAAAAAACTTTGAGAAAAATCTAAAAAAACTTTGAGAAAAATATAAAAAATGTCATGCATGACCAATATTTTGTTGTTAAATTAATTTGTTGTTTGTTATTAAATTCTCGATGGATGGACATATAACGTACATATTATTATGTATATCATACTAGGTGTACACGAAAAAGCGAAATTTTAGGGTACTTGCAAGCTTCATGTATCCGAGGCTCCAATGTTCGAACCCTCTTAGCATATCCGCATCAAAAACAAATGACAATATACTATACTCTTATGAGGACATAGGCCGAACAAACTTACAATAGAGTCGGAGCGAGAGGGATCAATTTTCAAAATCCTCTCGCGCAACGTGCAACGAAAGTAAGAAAGTAAAGACAAAGAGTTACGTTCATCTGAGACTGAACTTTGTTGAATTCTTAAAATAAAATGAGGAAATTTATAGGTACTTTTCTAAATTCCCACAAGTGCCACGACGCAACGACGAGGGGCTGTTTACCGGTAAGTGTTAATTAGAAAATAATAAAATTTAACAGGTATCATAAAGCCATGCAGAATATAATATTCCATCGTTTGTATCTAAAAGTCTTCCGATAAAACATATAAATACATACTTATCTAACCAACTCGCTTAATTAAAAGCAAAAGCTCCCTAAAATACACCGAATTGCGGGGCCCAGGCATAAATTCTCGATAAAGTTCCCTAATAAGCGGGAGGGTTAAATTAATTATCCTTTACACGAAACACATGAAATTTTTACATTACGAGCGGGCCCTAGAATAGGGTAATGTGAAATTTTAATCTCTGGGAATAAAGTTCTTGGAATTATAACGTCAAGGTCAGCCAGGTCAGTTTTATAGTACCCAATGCTTGGAGGAATATTAGTCTGAGACCCAATGTCATCCAAAGTTTCTTTCAGTAATTCACTCATCTATTTCATCCAAGGAGGTTGGTTGAAATGGAAATTTGCTGTTATGTTTTTCATCTGTTTGTCTATACTTACTGCTCAGGAGCTCATGCAGAGTCAGCATGCTAATGCATAACTTATGGCGACTAGTTAGAAAGCGTATTAGCACTATACATAAGGACAATGCAAACTCTTAGATATTTTCCGAATAACTTTGACAGCTCCATACAATTTTATATGGAGTTCTCAAAGTTAACCCGGGATAACCCGAAAACTATTCGCGACCACGCAGTGTAAAACAAATGCAGGACTACGCGTACCTCTGCGAAACCTGGTAGATACTTTCAACACACACTTCGAGACTGTAGACATATTTAGTACACCAATACACAAATTCAAACAGCAGGTTTCGGAGATAACATCTGAATATCAGGACCTTAAGTTTTGTCAGGATCGGGATCAGCTGTAGTTTCAGTTTTCGAATTACTGAATTGTAAAAAATTTAATTACAATATATTTTTGTAGCGCGTTGGACTAAAATTTTTTTAATTTTTAATTTTTATCTATGTTTTAGATTCCTGTTTTTTTTTCTTTTTCTTTTGTAAACACATATTTTTATAAGCTTGAGATACATATATTTATCTATATAAAATGTAAAAACACTTACATGTAAAATCATGATTATTTTGTTAACAGCAGCCCCAACTAAAATGTACCTGTGGATGATGCTGTGGGCTTCACAATAAAACATTTTTGTTTTTGTAATAGTTAGTTACATCTATGAATTGTGTGGTTGTTTTTCGTCCCAAATAAATAAAATAAAATAAAATAAGTCTTATTCCGCTTTCTAGCTTGTTGCACTTACTGTTCGATTCAGTATAGAATGGGATGACTTGGGACCTGAATGGTGACGTCATTATGGCGCTTTTAAGGCAATTGGATGTCAGCAAGGTCTAATTTAACTGGACCGCGTAGATTGTCCTAAATGGTAGTTTGTAGTATGGTTAATGCCTGATAGAGTTGCCGTTATAAGAAAACTATAGTGGCCTTGTGGGCAGTAGACCTCACGAACAGTTTAACTACATTTTGCGATTTAAAAAAAGAATCTATTGACTTTTCCCGAAAATAGCTATAGTCTAATTCACTCACTTTCATGGTCTCTCTCTACAGATCCTCTTTACTAATCCGTCTCCTACTTCGAGGAGTCCAAAATTGGTATGTTTTGAAAATATTTCTTGGATTTTCAGAAAACAGGTGGCCGAAAGGTTATATTGTAATATATTTTTAGAACCGGTTTATGAAGCCCTTTCATTTGATACCAAAGAGTTTGCATTATCTATGTTTGATACCCCACACGATAGGTTCCAGAAAAAAAAAACAAATCCCATACAAAAAATTGATGACGTCCTACCTCCCCACACCCAATGGGAAAATCGAGAAAAGCTCTCGACAAAAAAAAACTTTAATTCAAGGAACACGTGTGCCAAGTTTTGTGAGGATCGTTTGAAAACTGTGGCCCCTAGACCGGAACTGACAGACATACATACAGACAGACGAAAGCAAAATCGGCCTCCTATCTTGTCGAAATGAGCCCTTCGCTGGCTTCGCTCGCTCGGTCAATAATAATGCAGTCATTCCTAAGTGTAAAATATTTTCTTGTCAAAACATATTTCCGCCTACAAGACAGTTAGTTCGTCGATCGCAATTAGGTAAAAAATTCTTAAAGTAGGTAATAATCTGACTTCTTTTGAAGTTGGAAACGGACATGAACCTACCGGAAAATGAAATTAGGACAAAAAATTAAGGTAATAGAGGGTCGGACAGTAACCTGTTTAAAAATATGGACCACCCGCCGTATCTGGTGCGATTAACCATATTTATTATTCAGATCTTCATATGAATTACACTGTGTTGCCGTTATGGGTAGGGGGTAAGTAAGTTATTACAGTCATCAAGATCATAAGTGTATGAAATTACGCTAAGGTCACTTAGTTGATAACTTTTGTTGATAATTATAGTAACTTAACTTTATAGCTAGAAATGGCGACAGTTGCCTGCCCCCTAAAATGAAACAATGAATCTGTGCTCTGAAGTCGACAAACATAATTAACTGGTTCGCCGACACATCTTATATTTATTTATTATTTATTCATTTATTATTTAAATTAAATTTTATAGCATTGCAGACAAATCCAATGCGCTAGACAAATACAATAAACATTATTCAATAGCATTCCATTTGATATTCAATTCAATTACAAATTCATTCATTTCAAAATATACAAAATTATTAATCTGAGGACAGCACTGTCATACAGTCATCTCGCAGAAACTGCCACATTCTCGCACCATGTCCCTCTATGCATCACCAAACAGATCATTCGCTGGTGCTGCAGCCAAAAGAGCGCTGAGGCTGTCCCGCGCCCGGACAATAGTTCGCCATTGTTCGGTCGTTCGAGGGGTGTGCTTCTGAGAGGGAAGGGGTTAAAATCAAAAGTTTTTCGTGATCCAGATTGATATATCAAAGATAGAGAAATCAAGCTATAGATTTCTCATGGTTTGATACGGAACGGTATTTTTACCCTGCACCAGAAGGACGGTACTATTTCATCCTGCATTCTTGCAACCCAAGAAACGACTTCGTATCATAAACATGACAAAGTAATTCCTGCACTAAACTGAAACCAGTACAGGCCTTGTCTTCCAGCATGGTACGGCACATTGACTTTCATACGCTTTGGTTCCGTACGGTCAGTGTATGCCAAGAGGCTTTGTTCAAACCGAGTTATTATTTATATCTACTCGTAAAAACTAGAAGCAGAAATACTCCATATACCGACCCCCTTAAGGGATATTTCAGCCCGCTGCTTGTAAAAGGGAAAAAACTGTTTAAACTTTATACAGGGAGTACGTAACGCAACGCAATGTATAGGTAATGTTATATGTTATATGTGTATAATATTGTGGATACATGCTACGAGGAAACATTTGATTTAGAATGAAGAATATATAACCTGTCTATAATTATTTACCTTTTCTTTGCAGTGTTTAAATTACTAAACGAAATTATTTTCTTAATTTACTAGTTCTGTACGATGCGCCGTTAAAGATTGTCTTCAAAATAGATCAAGCCCCCAATTCTACAAACGGATGCCATCCCAGTTGCTTTAGCGAGGGTTTCTTATGTATAATATGGCGAGGGCGCAGAAACGGGACAAAACTGGTTTCAGCGCCCCAGATAGCAACAGGCATGCCATCCGTTTGTAGAATTGGGGGCCTGTTAGTAATAACTAGACTAGAATATTTTGTTTCAGTCGCAATTATGGATAATGGTTCTTTGTTTAACAATGATTTTGCAATATAAATTGAGTCCTATAAATTGAGTTGCAGATTGGCAAGAAATCCTAGACATCAAATGAGGGCGTCACTATATAAAGATATTTTACATGGCAACATTCTAAGATTTTGAAACTTGGAGTTTTTTTATATGTTAGTGTAAAACGTTTGCTTTAACTTAAACAAGGTTTAATTAAGCTGGTAAATTATGTATCTCGGTTGCTGTCAACCTCAAAATCGTTTTTTTTAATTGGTGGATGTTGTCAAATTAATTCAGATAATTAAAATAATTAACACAAAAATTAACAGATACGTAACGTATAAGAAAATCTTTGTTAATTATTTCAGTATTTTCAGTAAATCCAACCACAACAAAAAACGAGCTGTAGGTAGCTGTACGATCTATCAGACGAGTACGTATCGTCGGCATCTTTTTTTCCTCTTTTATTGTCTCTCCACTTGTCAGTCAGCTTGGTATTTATATTTATTTTTCTTCATCATTCAAGGCTGTAAAATTGTCCGTCATGATGCCGTCATCCACGAAGACGCGTGACGTAGCTATTTGTATCGTTGTCTTTCAGCAGAGTGCACCGATGAAAGAGAAAGATGCAAATAGCTACGTCATGCGACTTCGTGGATGGCGGCACCTTTATAACATTTACATCAACATCTACCTCTGCTTATAATAGATACATATCTACTCCATGATGAAGCATCCAAATGTGATATTCAGTTTCCAAGCAACCTCTGATCTGAGGGCTGCTTCAAGACTTCTCTCAAGCAATATGTAGAACTGCTCTTGAATTGCTTTTCGGCCCAGTTTCACAAAGTTTAGGCAAATTAGCGCTACCTATTGCGATCTAGATCACCATCAACCTTTGACTATGGTACCAAATGGACTACTATGCATAAAAGACTGTTACATTCGGCGGGAGGGGGGGTGAAGGTACCTACTAGAGATGAGTCCTAACGTTATTATAATCTACCTACAGTTCAGTAAAATTATATTTTATTATAATTTTCCTAGGTTTAGTTATATCTACCTAAAACCAGTTGTGCTTCTACTGATCTTTGTTCCAGCCTTTGCGTAGTATAGTTTCACAAGCATCACATGCGATGCGATCAATCATCATCACATTATTTTTGGTAAAAGGGTTTGACAGTTCGTGGTATATTTATCAATTATTGTTATATTGTATTTGAACAGTGCATTGGATTAATTACAGATTAATCTAATGTTGTACAATTTGATTTCATAAAATGTACAACATTTTGACTGGATAATGGCAACCCAGGTACAAAAACGTCGTCCAAAGTCCACGGCCCGCGATTTTCAACCTACCAAGATCGAGTTAAAGTTTAAAACCTATGAAAAAACAGAACAAATGATTTGGGCCCTTTGGGGTCGTGGAATGCATCCATTTTCCTGTTGCATCTTGTATAGTTAGCCGAGAATAAATGATTACTTAATATCTCTCTCATTATTTCGATTCCATTACCTCGGTCGTTTTCGCGGAGTGTTTGTACTTATCGTCTATACCTAAGTATATCGTCTATACTCTAAAGGTGAAGCACTTAATTGAGGTCACCTTACAAAAAAATAAACTTTAGTTACGAATTAGAATAAAAGATTCACAAAATATCGTTTGACATGGGTCTCCTATAAATTTTAGCAATGAAACATAAAACTGTTACGTAGTCATAATTTCAAAGGTCTGGATAAAACCTTTTCTTATAATTTATTGTCATACGGAGTTTACTTACAGAACAAGAATTATTTTTTAACCGACTTCCCAAAGGAGGAGGTTTACAATTCGTCCGGATGTTTGTTTTTTTTTTTTTTATGTATTTGCCCCGATAGCGCCTAAACAGATGGACCGATTTGCAAAATTATTTTTTTGTTTGAAAGGGTTTACCTTCCCATTGGTCCCATTGACAACATGTCAGGATCTGATGATGGGATCCTGGAGAAATCGAGGGAACTCTTCAAATATTATAGGCAGACCTATAGTGATTTTTGTGTTTTTCATAATAACTCGTGCAAATGCACATAGTGAGCATAATATTGTGATGCGGAACTGCTGATGAAGACCACATATGGCCACCAGATCTGCTCAATACTAGATACAAATACAATGCGTGGCTGACGGGCAACGCATAGCCTAAACCGGTGGACCTAGAGCCATGAAACTTTGTACAGGGGTTCCTTAGTAGCGTGGGGTAGCACTGTTATGGGATTTGTCAAAATTAATTCCCCAAGGGGGGCGGGGATAAGGGGTTACAGTTTGTATTAAACTCAAACTAATCAAATAGGGTTTGTGAAGTCGGTTTTTTCTAAAGTTTACTTTTTGTTTCAATTATGTACAAATATGATGGTTATATGGAAGTTGGTTTGTTTAACGCATCTTTTATGCGAATTTGAATGCTTATAAATACATTTTATTTATTTGTCAGGGTACCCAAAATGTTAGTTGGGCGCCAAATGTAAAGATGATCTAGTTTGGCGTCAATGAACGAGATGATTGCCCAGGGTAACGACAACTTCGCTTTGTGAGACTTTTGTTAGATGATTTAAATCCTCTAGCATACCAAAATACATGTTAAGTTACTTTGATCTGCTTTCATAGTTTAATTTTATTATTTACATGTGATTCTGAAGGATATTCAATGAAATGAAATGAGGTTTTAAAATTAATCTGCAGGTAATTATATCAAATAATGATGGGCCTACTTGTTAGCTAAAATACTTTCGCTCTACTACTCGCACTCATGATCAACTCATGTTAGCAAATACCTACAGGCCCATCTAACATGAAAATCGACAATGTCAATATTATTATGAAACGGCAATTTTCCGCAGGATTCTCTTCAACGTCCGTCCGGTCCGGGTCCGGGTTCCCTGCCCGTGGCGGGTTGACCGCAATTTGTATGAATGAATAAAACGGACGTAAGCTGCAGAGAATGTTATTTTAGGTCTTTCTTATTGACGGAAATTGCGTAATAAAATCATAATTTGACATGGTTCAGTCAGGTAACAGGTTATTTGCTTTGCTTTGTTTTCAATGGCTTAAGTACTTTCGGCATGATCACTCGAATGCATTTTGTAAATACATAATTATACCTTCCAAAGGCGTTCAACATTCGTTCTTTAATAATTTAAGATAGAAATGATTAAATTTTAATTTTTCATGATTAAATTTTAATTTTCATTAAATTTTTCGGATGCGGGTTACAACAACTGCTACACTTCACTTGACCGATTTTTTCGGCAAAGACATTCGAGAGACTCATTAAAGAGGCAAAGAAGGAAACAGAAAGAGACCGGCGGCGGCGGCGAGAGATAAAGTTACAAAATGTCCATTTTTGCACAAATTCCTTGAGTGTTCGAGAGTAGGTCGCCAGCGGTGATATAGTCTTGTGTTCTACCGCTAGTAATGTGTTGTGTTAAACCGATCATTTATCAAAGCGAGTTACTGGTGACAGCTGTCTCTTGATGAGGGTCAACGTCTTCCTGTAGCCTTAAGCTGCCCCTGGATCAGGATTATTCAGTACTCTAGAGACATTTTGTGGGTATCTTGTAACAATAACAATATAACTATGTGTAGAAATACAAACAAACACTTAGCTTAATTATGATACTCGCAACAAATATAATCTTTTAAGGGTTCTAATAATAATAAAGTAATACTTTGGTCCGGACAATTTTAAGTCTTCTATGTATAAGTTTTGATTTTTAGCATAACATTTAAATTTGTTACAAGTTTTTGACTTTCAAACTAATAGTAAATTCCTATACAAATATAACCTCTAATTCTCTGGGCTAACGTATTTATAGTAAAAAGACCACCGTAGTTATTTAAGTTATTTATAAGTGTACTACTCGAGAACAATCACCCGACTGGAATGTGACAGGTTGTTTGAGAGGCTCGGATAACTTCAAGCAATACGGCATATCGCACACAAAACTCCCTCTCTTATTGAGATACTCTCTGAACAGAAAGCTCAATGAGATACTTTCTGAACAGAAAGCTCATTGAGATACTTTCTGAACAGAAAGCTGCCAAACGGACGCTATTACTAAACCCCAGCTGTTATTTTGTATGTAATAAAGTAAATATAGTTGAAATATTTACAGAATGTACATTTTCGTTACAGAAACAAATAAATGAAAGAAATAATGATCTGCATGCATTTCTTTTAGCTTAAACAAGAGTCAAGAGTTTTTTTTATAATTAGCCGTTTGTCTCTTATACCACATTCATAATACGCCTAAGAAAAAAAAGAAGAGGTGTCATCCGCGCAATCGGATTAGAGTTAACCCTTAAACGTGAAAAGTTGAAATAAAACCTGTTCAGAAAATATCTCATTGAAATAGTTCAGTCGACAGTTATTGAAAACCAGGCGTATTGTGTTGAACTTGACTGTTGAGTTTGCGTAACAGTGCGAAACTAAATTGGAATCCGGATTGAGGGAAGTGTTCGGTTCGAGGACAGTTCATCTATTTTACGTTAACAATCCACATCAAAGCGTGGCAGAAAGTAAATATAAATAGTGACGTGCCTTGAACATCCAGGCCTCCTACTCCAGCTGGTGCAGGAGTTGGGTGGGCTGAAATAAGAGAGCGGGAGAAGGGGATATACACATGTGGGCCAACTGGAGGCACTTCAACCCCCTTATAGAAGAATAGAATAGTGACGCTCTCATTGCAGCGGCTTCCCTACCATAATAATAATAAGTGTCCGTACGCACAGAGTTTTTTTTTTTCGCGCGAATCAAAGCGCGGAAAATAAAACGCTAAATTGTATGCAGAAATCTGCGGGAAAAAATGCCAGTGCGGCCGCTCCGTAACGTATTGCATGCGTTACAGAATTGCGGGAAAAAATTCGCGCGAAAATAAATCGCTGTGCGTACGGGCCCTGATAATTGATACACGATTTTGATAATGAAACTTAGCAATACTTTTTTAGTATTATTTATTATACAACATCTATGTCCAGATTGCCTAGTTTTAAAGTATTAGTAGTAGGCGCGAACTGTAATCGGGTACGGGGGGTTTTCGGATTTCAAGCTGTTATTTTAGCTCGACAGTTACTTGGGTGAGAAGAATAGTCCCCACGTTTAGCAAGGTCTTTGTAAATTGTGTAAAATTTCAAAATTATACACAATTTACAAAGACCTTGCTAAATGTGGGGCCTAATTTTGTGCCTCTGCTACCCCGATTGGGAAAGGGCATGATGCTCTAATCAGGCATGCATACTGTATAGCATACGTTAATTGAAATTAGAAATAACTATACAAGTGAATTGTCCAAGTAACGCCCCTTACCGCCCTTTCACCTTCATCGCAGAAGAGATAATAGTACTCCGTACAGAACGGCCACTCCCTTCCCCGCGCTGATTCAGATACCGCACCCCACCCCTGGCGTCAAACGATTGGTTACAGGATCAATAGACAGGGCTGAACGCCGGACGAGTGACGACGCGTATACTTTAATATCGCTGCATTTGCCGCGCCACCAGCCCTAGCAAAGTTTACGCACACATTTGCACGTATACAAACATCATTTGGTTATGTAGTAGTAATAGGTGATTATTTTACGAGCGTTCTATGGAGTGTCCGAGGTGTGCCTTCATGATGTTAAAAGGTGGTGGAGGATCATTATTCGCGCACGGGATAGGATCGGATATCCATAGCCGCTGGGCTTAGATCACAACATGAGAATATTATGTTACTCTGTTCATAATTCATAATTTCTTTATTGCACACAATTAATTGCAATGACAAAAAGTAAATAAAAACAGTGTACAGAGGCGAGCTTATCTCTAAAAAGAGATCTCTTCCAGCAAACCAAGTTCCGAACAATGTGGACGAATCATGTGCCGATACCCCTTCTTGTAGAGCAAAAAGGCCTGCTGACTGAGTTATAATTATAATTCAAGCTCGATAAGATGAAATTGTACTGAGATGATAGTTCATTGCTTTCACTCATGCTAAAGCGGCGGAAGCAATATGTCAAGCTTTACTCATTACATCATAAAGTGTAGGTAAGGTAAAGTTTATACTATAAAGTTTATTTACAATAACTCGGACACTCTAACGCTGATGGAAAACATCGTGAGGAAACCTTCATTACTCCATAACTGCGGCGATGGGCTAGCCCCCTGTCACGCAAAATGGAGTATTGAATCACTGGCTGAAAGTGGGCACCGTTGTGCCTCTGCCACCCCGTATGGGAAAAGGCGCGACGCTATGTTTATGTTTATTTATAATAGTTGTTCCTAACTTTCTCGTTTCACAATATACTTCAGCACAACTCAAGATCCTTTAATATTATGACGACGACGTTGAGACGCAATATGCAGTAAATATTGCGAGCTGCGTTTTTATTTCATTATTTAAAGAGTCATGTTTACTCGAGCTGTATGAAAGCTTTGCTTCAACATTTATTTTGATGATTGAACAGAATAAATAAAATAAAAATAAAAATAAAAAGCCATTTATTTCCAATTAGTATCTAAACAAAGAATTATAGTGCAATTATATTCTTATTCTATCTATATTTCATGCTTTTAATAATTATTTGTAAATAAATATTTTATTAATTATTTTATTCTATTCTATTTCAATTATTTAACATTTCAATTATTTATTTATTACATTGAATTCAATATTATTTCTGTTTAATTATTATTATTATTATTTATCTAATTTTAATTGGGCACCCATATTTGGGTATAGGCCTCCTCCATACTCTGCCATTTTGTTCTGTCTTTGGCTTGCCGCGTCCAAGTGTGACCTGCCACCTGCACTACGTCGTCGCACCAGCGCCGCCGGGGTCTGCCTCTTGCTCTCTGCCCGTCTCTTGGGTGCCAGTGGAGGACACGCTCGCTCCATCGTCCGTCCGTTGTTCTGGCTATGTGGCCGGCCCACTTCCATTTAAGCCTGCACGCCATTTGCACAGCATCTGTTATATTTGTTATGCCTCTTATCTCAGAGCATCTTGCTCTATCTTTTAGTTTTATGCCCAGCATCGATCTTTCGGCGGACCGTTGAAATACCTGCAACTTTCTTACGACATCTTTAGTCAGGGGCCAGCTTTGGCAACCGTACAGTAGACCTGGTAGTACAGTGTTGTCCATAATCTTCTTTTTCAGTTGTACTGGTATGCTACTTTTGAAGACGTCTTTGTGGGACCAGTATTTCTTCCAGGCCAGTGCTATTCTTCTGTCCACTTCTTTGCAAATTGCATCTTCGAAGGAAATTAGTTGGCCGAGGTATATGTAGTCACTGACGTACTCTATGTATCCATTCTCTATACGGATGTGTCGCTTTTCTCCATTTGTCATCGCCTTTGTTTTAGAAGGGTTCATGTAGAGTCCGACCTTGCGGCTTTCTTGATCTAGTGAGGTCAGCATGGTTTGTAGTGCTTCGTGTTTCTCGGTCAGGATTACGATATCGTCTGCAAATCTTAAATGAGTGAGGTTTTCGCCGTTGATATTGATACCGTATTCATGCCAGTCTAGCTTTTTAAAGATGCTTTCCAGTAGAGCAGTGAAAAGTTTGGGGGAAATCGGATCACCTTGTTTTACACCTCGTTTTATTTCGAATGGCTTGCCAATTGAGTTCAGTTTTATTTTTGCTGATGCGCTTCTATATATTGTTTCTAGTAGTCTGATGTATTTTCGTTGGACTCCTTGTTCTACTAGACTCTCCCAGAGGCACAAGTGTGACACAGAGTCGAACGCTTTGGTGTAGTCCACAAAAACCAGGTATAACGTCTTATTATATTCTTTGTATTTCTCTATAATTTGGGTCAGAGTAAATATGTGGTCATTTGTGGAGTATCCTTTTCTGAATCCCGCCTGCTCTCGCGGTTGTTGTTCATCTAAGCCATTTGTAATCCTGTTTAGTATAACGCTCGAGAACAGCTTGTAGATAGACGGAAGTAAGCTTATCGGTCTGTAGTTGTCTATTGATTTAGAATCTCCCTTCTTGTATATCAGAGATATAAGAGCGTAGTTCCAATCTTGAGGATTGAACAGAACAAAATATTAAATCCCCTCTTCCATAATGTAAGAATAATTTAATATTCGATTCTGTTCAATATATTTTACAAAAAACAAAAAAAGAGTTAAACTACATGTGGATTTCAGTGAATCGCCGAAATTCATTAAAAATATTAAACCAAAAAACATAAAATACCATGCTTATCAAATCCTTTAACGGGAAATATCGATGCTTAGATATTTTTCATTAGACACCTTTCCATATTTTTTTATCACAATCTTTCATACATCGCTATCTTGTGGTGACATAACGAGTGTCGTGTCGTGCTCTATTACATGAACTGCAAAATAACAGCAATTATTGTGAGTTTAAGGGCGGTCCGCGTCCATTAAGGGCGAAAGGGCGGCGTGGTCAACTACATAATTCACTCATTTTATAGCTGCCCTTTGAGGCTGCGGCGGTAACGCTAATAGGAATGCCTTCCCCATCATGCAAATCTCGTACAGTACTAGGCCACTGTTTTGGCACGTCGGGTCCCTGAGTATGACACTCGGCGTTTAACTTGGCGGGAGAGCGAGAGAGAGAGCGAGACGAGACCCGACGTGCCAAAACAATGGCCTTGTCTAGTACTGTACGCTGTACGGCAATTTAGGTCTACATACAACTAATAATCGTAAAACTAAAGAAAGTTTTTTTAAACAGCTATAGACCCGTTGGGTAGATGATTATTATTAACAACAACAACAGAGCGTCTCGCCTTTTCCCATATATAATATATGTTACCATTAGAATGCGCAAATCAGTTAGAGTGCACATTAACTGTGTGCACGGCTGTGGAATGAGCTTCCCTGCACCATCAGGGACAGTCCATCACTAAATATCTTTAAAAACCGTCTAAAGAAGCACTATCTTTCATTGTCAATTTAGATATCTACTGGTATGTATTAGTGTATTCATACGATATTTATTGTTAAGCTGTATTTATGTAACTGTGTATGTAGTCTATTCCTTAGCAATAGGTTCTTATATGTACCTATATGTAATAATAATATCTATGTATTATAGGTACCTACTAGAATAGTTTTATTGTACGCGCAATTCTTCCCCTTACCTATCATCTCCGTCTCCTACCCAACATGGTTTGCTGGAAGAAATCTCTTATTAGAGATAAGCTCGCCTTTGTACATTTTTTTTCTATGTTAAGCTATTTTTACTGTCATGAGAGTACAATAAAGAAATTACGAAATTAACTAGTTGCAGAACCGGAGCGAGCGGAGCAGAGCGGAGCGATGCGTATGTAAATTAAACGGGACAAATGTGTTTTGCTCACTGTCTTTCGCACTTTAACGGTTCACCATCCGGTAATGTGCACATTAACTAGGTAAAGAGTGAAAATTAGCAATTTTAATTAAAATTTTGCACTTTAACGGGTCGTACCCGTTAATGTGCATAATACCTAGTTAATTTGCACATTAACGGGTCTCGCATTCTAACGGTAACACATACATTGGCAGATAGCCAATTATTCGATTCTCCATTTTGCGTGACTGCGCATCAAGAACTGCCCGGAAAAATCGTTCTAAATTATTTACGCATTGTGAGATATCCTTTTGTTTCGTATTTCTTCTTTCGAATTTCATTTTATTGGTAAGGGATTTTGTTGAAAATGCGGAAACACAAGATTATTATCACAATACGCCAAGAGAGAAAAATGTTATAAACTTAACCATATGTAGGTTCTTACTAACAGGTTTTTAAATTTTACCAAAAAAGTAAACATTTCAAGTTTTCTTGCAACAAAGATGAGTGTAAACGACACAAAAAAAATATGCCAAGTGCAAAAGTTTTTAATGCAACGTGCGCGTCCCTGAGGGCAGCGGCAGAGGAAACTGGTACTCGGCTCCTCGGATACAGACGGGAGGTAAGTGGAACGAAACATAATAACAATGATGTTTGTGTTACGACCACCTTCAATGACACAAAACATATAAAGTGGCTGTTCTAGAGGAAATTATTCGGCGTTACGTGAATAAAAGATTTCCTGTAGCAGGATTGATCTGTAGGTTCAAAGGATGGATTTAAATTCATCGCATCGCAATATATCAATGTCACACACACATCGCAATATATCCTACACACACATCACAAGATATCCTATTTACACACACACATCGCAATGTATCCTACACACACACATCACAATATATCCTACACACAAACACATCTTTTTTTTCACTTCTCCATACAAATTAGCCGAACCACTCAGGCCAAAATGTACTGGGAAGTGAAAAATAACGTTGCTCTGATCAAATCGGTTTCATAATGAAAGTTGCTTAGAATGATGTCCCTAACAAAGTAGTTTCTCTTTTTGCGTTAATTCATTTACATTGTATTGTGGGATGTGTGTGTAAGATATATTGCGATGTGTGTGTGTGTAGGATATATTGCGATTTGTGTGGGTTTGTAGAATATTTTGCGATGTCTGTGTAGGCTGAATTGCGTCACGTATATCCCGTACAAAGCTAGCTGTGTTCACATACTTTGGAGAGCAGTCGAGATAGTCGAGAACCATATTTTGTGCATGTTAATGTAATTTTGATTACTATCTGTTTTGTGAACCAAATTAATAAATAAATAAGTAAATAAATCGCATAATAAGAGCCAATTAAGTTTTTCATTTCATTTACAAGAGGTAATACTTATCAAAAAATGTATTATAATTATTGTAAGGCACGAGTCGTCTGCTGACTCGTGCGGCACGACAGATGGGACGCGAGTTAGCAGAGTTAACTTTGTTTGATATTCTGAACAAACATAACTAGTGGCTCTGTGAGCTGTAGACCTCGCGAGTATGTCGGTGGGAAAGCTGAACTGCTAACACACATAAAAAAAATAACCCAAATAATTTTCTTTCAATAACACATACAAACTTATGAATGTACCTGGTTACGTACATGCAGTATGAAAGTAGCCGCACCAATAACTTTGTATACTACATTTCGCGATCTTTAATACAACCTATTGACTTTTTACTAAAATTATATGGTCTGTTTCACTCTCATGGTCTTTACGAATCCAACGACACCTCATTTGTTAATATTCATCGAGCCGTTTGGGTTGTAGCGATTTTTTTACATTTTAAAACCCCATATCTCCGCCATTTTGAAAAAAATCTAAAAACTGGCTCGAGTAAAAAATTCTATTTATTTTTCCAACCTGCTCACAAAATTTCACGAGAATCGGTTCATAAATGGACCTGTAGAGGAGAACAACCGGACATACGAAAGCATTTTTGCCCAAACCTGAAACAGAGACGCTTCGCTCGCTTCGCTCGCTCGGTCAATAACATGGAATGAAAAGCCTTTTTAATTTGGGCCGAGCTGCCGACTTGATTAGTAGGAAAAAGAGAAAAAATACTTTGTCTCATCAAATCGGTTTCATAGTAAAAGAGGTTTGGAATATCCGTATTACCTTTTTACACCCTGCATTTGTAGTTACCGGATCAGAAGATGATCAGAATAACCGCTAAAATTCAAGTACAATGTAATGATTTTAAAACAACTTGTAAGTTAAGCTCTTTGATCAATGAACATTACATTTCTTGGTTCCTAATCCTTCATTCATTTCAGTACCGATTAATTAACGCAACACAACCACCAAACCAAAGCTTTTAAGCAGTACCTAACAAGACAAAATGGGTTTCGAACTGAAGAGTGATTACTGAGTATAACGGAGTTTGTTTTTGTTTTAAGTAAACCGATGTGATTGTTTTGTTTTTAAACATGCACAATGTACTCGTAATGATAAGTTAATAATATTAATAAATAAGTGCACGTATTTTTTGCTAACAGCAAAAAATACTGGCAGCCATTTTTTATACTTACTTTCCTTAGTCCTTTTTTAGGGTTCCGTACCCGAAGGGTGCCAAACGGGACCCTATTACTGAGACTTCGCTGTCCGTCCGTCCGTCTGTCTGTCTGTCTGTCACCAGGCTGTATCTCATGAACCGTCGTAGCTAGACAGTTGAAATTTTTACAGATGATGTATTTCTGTTGCCGCTATAGTAAACAACAAATACTAAAAAAAAGAAATTTAACATTAAGGAGACCCCATACAACTAAAGTGTTTTTTTTTCTTTTTGCGATTTTTTATAGATAATAGTACGGAACCCTTCGTGCGGGAGTCCGACCTGCACTTGGCCAGTTATCAGTTATCATATATATTTTTTTGTTGTCATCTCTAATTCCACAAATGTTTCTATTAAATATTAGTTGTTAATTTACAGAATCTCAAAACTGAAAGTGCCCTGACTCCTGAAATACAGGTGATAAACGTAGCTCAGGAGTCAAGAATCCCTATACTATGTTACTACAATGTTTGTGTCAAATAATAAATGTTTCAATGTTTACCTACACACTTCTTTGAAACCCTGTACTCGTATAGGTACCTACCCTGAGTTGGATGTCGAACGGATATTTGTCTCTGAGTTCCCCAACGACTCCATTGACCTAATTTTCCTATACTCGGCCTACACTTCCGGAATAATATGGAAAAATATGAAAACTTAGCGCATAATTTACGCCTTCGTCGAACAGTCGTATACGTATAAATATCCAATACCTGGGATACATCTGGAATAGCCAAAATTCAAACCCGGGCCCTCTCGCTTGGGAAGCAGCACCTCAATCAAAATGGAATGCCACATCAATACTCGAATGTAAACCACCCTGCGAGCTTAGATAAAATTTATTATTTGCGAGATTGTGGTCTGCAAAAGTCCGCTTGAAAGTTATAAAGTGCATCCAGCAGCGAACTAAATCTGTCATTTGTTTCCAAAATCCTCTAGTTTATGACAACTCACAGTAAAGTTTTCACTAGGTACCTAGCAGAACACCTAACACAGACTATGTGGACTCTGATGAAGCATCACGCACACACACCCTCACACACACTTCACACCTCCCCCTCCCTCTTAACTTCTAGATAATATCTCTTAAAACTTAAAACGGTATTTGCAAATGTTAAAATGTAATGTTAGTATATTAAGAGCCCCTAATTGGCCTAGGTATAAGTTATTCATTGTGCTGTACATTTTTTATGTTGTGCTGTGGGCTCAGTTCCCAAATAAACAAATAAGCATTTTCTAACAGTAAATTTTAGCGGTGACTATTTAGAAGCTTGCCGCAATGCTTCCTCTTTGTCAATTTCGAAAAGCCCTCTTCTGAACGATATTTCGCAATGCTGCTGGCATGTAAATAGACAAGACACAATATTCATGTAGGTATGATTAGTTCACGGAAAGCCAAAATTACTTCAACACATCGATCTCCTCTACCAGTCGCCGCTTAATTTGAATATGGAACTGAATTAAATCCCTGAAACTCTCATAATTTCACTATTTCTTTATTGCACACAAAAATTTACATAGGACAGTAAAAAACATAGAAAACGTGTACAAAGGCGAGCTTATTAAGAGATCTCTTCCAGCAAACCAAATATGGATGAGACAGGTGGATTGCTGAGCAGGAGTAGACCCATGTGTACAATACATATAATTATTACTTACAAATCAATAGACTACATAAACTAGTGCATACTTATATAAATAAATATGAAATATATTTATATAATATACATAAACTAATAAATACTATACATACATACTACCTATAATTCTATAAAGACAGGTAATGCTTCTTCACACGACTCTTAAAAATACTGAGAGATCTCCGAAATCGTGAGATTCCTTCTTCAATGGCCCCACGTGGGACCGCTGGGATTACGCGTTCTTGTGAGCGCCTTATTAAAGTGTGTAAAGGGACGTGGGTTGGGGGAGGCTGTGACAATCGCCCTGAAAGATCCTTCGCTAAGGATTTTCAGGAACAGTGAGGACCCTAGTTGCCCAGTACCCGGCGAACCGTTCTTCGGTATGGACGTATGTCGGGCTGCGTTTGATTCGCAAGTGATGCAATTACGATGTTTTGTGGCGTGAATGACTTTGAGCGTGTATACTGTGCTGGTGGTTTGGTAGCGGTGTAAGGGTATTTCGTTGGTGCATTCAAGCTTACAGATGTAAGTATTTTACATACTGCAAGAAGCAGCCTAGGCTAAGGCATCCCAGTAATGAGGATAAGGAAACCCTGATTAAACGATGTATTTAAAAAAAATACTTTCGCAGGCAATTATTTCGATTCCACGAAGTACTAAGCGATTAATGTTCGAAATATCGGGCCTCTTTTGTGTGTATTGGCAATTACTTAACAAATTTAATTATATGTTCAATACATATTATTAGTACAGAGTTTGGTGTTTGAACCTATTCATTTCTTTCTCAGCTTGATTTGGTCCACCACTATTCACTGATGCCTTTTATTGCTATGCCAGCCTTCCACTGCGAGCGGAACGGACTCCGTACGGAGTTCGCTTAGCTCGCAATAGCGAACTGCATAGAAGTGCTTCCACTGAGAAAGAGTTTTTTTGTATGCAGCCCGGTTCACTTAGTTTGCTGGCTCCGCTTCCGCTCATTTCTCTTTTTTAGTGGAAGGCCGGCATAAACTATTTGAAACTATTTTGTTTATACCGTAATGTCCAATCAATCTGCTATGTTTTTTTCTAGTCATAAAAAATATAACTCACGAATAGAGCTAGAGCTAAAATAGAAAAACAATCATCCTTACCCACTACCCAATGACCTAGCTAGGACTGTGTGGTCCTTGGAAAAGCAGTAAAAAAAGTGCTTGAGGAGGCACAAATCCCATGGAGCGTGTTTTTCACATCATCACTTCAGAATTGCTCTGTCAATAGTCTGCTAGTGCGTGTCTTATAGTCTGTCCACATTTCTTCAAAAAGTATTTTTAGAGCATATTCTTTTTCAACACGTTCTTAGGGTTACGTATTATATAATGGCGCCAAAAGGAACCCTTCTGCAATTTTGGTGGCGCAGTTTTCCCTTAAGCAAACAAAGGTTACAAGCCTCCGCTGTTCGTCTGTCTATCCGTCAGCGGACTTTACCTCATGAACCATAATAAAGAAAGAGCTGAAATATTCACAGAATATGTATATCTTTTCCGATACAGCAACGAGTAATCAACTACACACACTGATTAAAATGTACACGAAACCCTTTGTGTGTAATTCCCACTCGCACTTAGCCAAATATTTACTCCTTCAGATTTCATATTTAATAAAATTCTGCTCGTCTTCTTTGATATAAAGTTATAAAGTTAAATGAAAGCATGTCTTGTGAATTAAGATCTTCAGATAAGTGCGATCGCAGTTAAGATCAACACAAGTAGTACGACTACAATTTTATAAATGTGACTCATTCTTGAGTCTTGATAATTCACTGAAACACAATTATGTACCCTAAGGCTGTGTACCACTTGGGAAATATTATTTCATTAGGAGTTCTCGTTGTCAGTGATAATTAACATTTCTCTCCCTTTCTCTAACGAAACAAACACAATGTCTATGTTAACTATACAAATATTTGATTTTAGTGTTTTCTTAGGACGGTCATTTTCTTTCTTTTTTTTTGTCTCTTTTAGGGTTACTTCATATTTGCCTCAGTTATTTTTTTAATAAGTTATATATAAGTAGACAGAAGTAGCTAAATAATCTCAGAACCTAAGTATTATTTTTTCGGTTTATCAAACAATCAAACAGCCGCAAAGAATAGAGGAAAACGGAACAAATAATTTGTTGTTTTCAGTCACCCTATCATCAAGTTTACAGCTATCTGCATTTAGATAGGGTAATCACAGTGCCTTCGTGAAACAAATTTACATAAATGCTGTTACGAGAGACGTGGCCAGCGCGACAACTTAAAAGAATACTGTCTTAACGTTTAATGGAATAAAGTAGACGTATCTGGCAGGCTACTTAGGTTGGACACTCCATTAAAGTACTTAAGACGATAGTGTACTCGCAAGCTTCCATACAAAAAGCGTTAACGTTTTCCACCCCCTAAACCTTGTCCGATTTTCACAATTTTTTTACATGTTTGAGATACTATGGAAAAGTATGCTCGTACGTTTTGATTTTTTTGAAATATTACATATTTTAGGAAATATAAGAACATAACCCAGTCCATATAAAAATATAAGTTCCAATATTTCCTAAAATATCTAATATTTCAAAAAAATCAAAACGTACGAGCATAGTTTTCCATAGTATCTCAAACATGTAAAAAAATTGTGAAAATCGGACAAGGTTTAGGGGGTGGAAAACGTTAACGCTTTTTGTATGGAAGCTCGCGAGTACACGATCCTCTTAACATCTTTTGTTTTTAACGTTAGGCCAAGGTATAGTGCGGCGACCTAACCCAAACACCCAAATACCTCATTCTTTCACAGATACTATAATATTATACTAATACAGTAGACCACCTAGAACAAAATATGACAACGACGTAAACTGAGATGCTATGGAAGCTTCTTTAGTACGAGGCCATTATCGCTTGGTGCAGCACCATCGAAAAATTGCAAATACCACGAGATGGCGCTAAGATATATAGAATTTATTCTAAGATTAGCGACACCTAGAAGTATGTTAACTGAAACCATGGCGTTTGAAGTATAAATCTCATCTCACGCCATCTCTTTTTTAAGAAGGGTTACTAATTCTAATTTGTATGGGATGAGCACCCTGTGATTCTATGCTGCTCGTAGTAAGGTAGAGTCTATGACAAGAAATGAGTTAGTATTCATTTCATTTCATGATTATCTTCTACCCTGAGCATCTCACCTCCTTCAACTTTTCCCATAAAAGAAAATAAGGGAAACAGATTGTACACTATTTTTAGGGTTCCGTACAGAAATAAGGAAACCTTATAGTTTTGTCAAGTTTGTCTGTCTGTCTGTCCTTCTGTCCGTCCGTCCGTTGGTTTGAACAAAATAAAATAAACAGTTTTTAAGATATAAGAAATTTATTTAAAACCGCAAAGATAACTTTTTCATTCATACAAACACTATGAAAAACAAAGTAATTATTTGCTTTTTTTTTTCAAGTCAAGTAACTTTATTTGCATGAAATATTGGATCTTAATTGTATACATTTTCTTCGCAAAAATCTGCCTTTTCAGGCGTACAGATATTGATTAAGTATAATAAATTAATTTTAAGTCATCACATTATTCATTGCTTGTGAAGAATGATGTGATATTTGGGCTAGGTTCAGGTGTAACTATCTGAAGTGAATACCTAATGACTTGCTACTAAACACGGAACCCAATGATGGGCGAGTCCGACTTGTACTTGGCCACTTTTCCAGTTATTTCACTCTCAATTTTATTTAGCCCACAATTCAAAGCTTAGTAACTATATCTCGGTTGGTTAAAAGGCTAGTCGTAAGAATAGCTTTTTCTTGTTTTTGATAGAGATTTCGGTATCTCAAAATCGATATTTCGACCATGGACATGATCTCGCTAGCGCCAGAATTGCCCCCGAGCTCCCTAAACATCAACACAACTCGGTTAATGATCTAATCTTGCATCATTACCATATCTCTAGCGCATTTCCCATGTTGCCTGCATTACGACGGTGTATTATTCGAATGATGTTCAATTTGCAAGCAAATATGAATATTACGCTGCCGCCGGGGTATACAGCAGTCGATTTGATAATACCACGTTATCACCGTACAGTGTTATCGGTTTAATCAGAACCTGAGACTCTAAACATAATAGGATCTTGATGAGACATTGGGATCCGGAGATCAAAGGTACAACCGTACTACAGCCCCTCACTTGATAGGAAAATGGTAGCGCCATTATGTCATTTGATCTGCAGTTAACTTGAATAACAGTCCGTGTAATTAGGAACATTGGCTTTACAGAGACCAGTCACAAAATTCTATTTGATATACCCTGGAGACCCCGATGACTTCATCACCCTTACAAATGATGACGCCACCAACTGGTTGAGAAATTTGGATATATGCCTGTGAGGTTCCTACTCGGAGATGTCATACGAATAAATAAAATAAATTTGATGATTCCTTTTAAGACTCAATTTGCTTTAATAGACAGCTCGTGGGAAATAGCCGCCGAGTTCTGGGTTGTAGGCCAGTCTAATTTGACACAAAATATCGCTAAAATAGCAAGTAAATGCCTAGATCTCATTTTGATATGCTATTAGGACCACTATTACTTAGTAGCGCATATCCAAGTTCAAGCTTCGAAAGACGTTCTAATGTTGCTGCAATCGAAAAACCCCGTTTCCGCACATTTTTTGGTTTTATCAGTATAAGTCCTTTAGGCGTTTTTTTTTTAAATCTTGAATACGTTTTTGAAATTGGCGAACATCCTTCAAGACATCAAATAAGTTGCTGCGGCGGCAACATAAAAACACGCCGTCTGTGAATATATCTCAATTCTATTTCAGTACTCTTCATAAGATAATTCAACCCCCTGATGAACTGACAGATGGAAGGGCAGCTCAGGCTTAGCCATAGGGTACCGTTTGGCACGCTTTGGGCGTGGAAAACTTACTATGAGTTTTTACCTGAAACCTCAAACGCCGACATTATAATTATTTGTAGGCATGGTTCAAAAATTTAAAGCGATGATCGCGAAGCGGCGTTCTCGTGATCCCACGTCGACGTCTCGGTCAACTTAACTCTGGAGTTTGCCGTGAAACGTGTTAAATTAAATCCACTGCGATTAAGTTCGGTGCTTGTATGTTGGGTTCTTGATAACAAACATGCTCCAAGCATTTCCCAGAACTGTTCGTTTAACTTACCCTCTATTGGGTATGGTGTGTTGTGTTTATGGTAAAGCCCGATTAATATTACATTAATACCTTACAACAACAAATGGTTAGCAAATGTTTGTATAACAAGTTGTTCTTAGTGCTGAAAGAAAAACCTACTTGTTTGTCTTTTACTTTCTAACTTATTATTATCACAGACAACTTCATCATGTATGATATGCAGTTTGCTGAACTATATAAACTACAAAAGGTAGGTACTTACAACGATTAACCTAGGTACTGAAATCACACGTAAATTCATGTTAATGGCAATGTTTAATGACCCATTAATACAGAAACAGCAGCGTATTAATATCATTAAAATAATTAGTGATTCTCATTACCTGGCGTTAAATTTATTTGTACAAACTGATAACTGAAACGTTGTTTTGATGGTAAATGAAAATCATATTTCAATAGTTGCAATAGTTGAGTTTAATTTATGAACCGTGCTTTCTGTAATATTCGTTTTCACTGATAATAAATGATACATATAGTGTCATAACAATATAGTGTCACGTCTTTTCCAGTACGCGGTGGCACAACTTTGTGTACCTATTTTTCCAGTACGGGGTGGCACAACTTTGTGTACCTACTTTTTTATGGTACCACAATGCGTAGAAAGCGAAAATTAGATGACTGAAATAATTAATATTCACTTGTTCAAGTGTTACAGAGATACATACGTTATTTTTGCCCATGTCCCGTGTTTACTCGCGGTTCAAAAAGTCCTTTTTCGCTGCACGTTTAAACGCCCACAACCATTACCGGTGTCCAAAAACTCGCTGCCTCTACGCAAATGCCGCTCGAATGGCAATAAATAAAAATAAATTGCAACCCCATTCCTAGTATTGTTTTATGGCAAGCAATTATCCATAAGCCGAGTGTTGACTTGTGGCACAGTTTCACGAGTTTTGCTGTATACTTACATTAGTGGTGTTAGTATAGAATAGTCTTATTTTCGGTTCTCATCTTCTGTATTGTATTTGGCCGCTTCTGCTAGAGATCATTTCGACCAAACACTGGAATAGATCATAGAATTATGTTTAAACTTAAACAATAAATAATCATATATGATGGGAGAGGCTGGTAATCTGTCAAACAGGACCTCCTAGTACGGATACCAGTCTCTCACATAGATAAGATAAAACACATAGCACCTAAGTTAAGTTTCACCATGTAAAGCTATGTGAGAGAACAAAATAAACCTTTTTGTATTTTTGTATTTAATCTTTAATCTCAATATTTCAGCTTGAGTTTGAATAAAACATGAAAGTAAAATAGAGAATAAACATTACCTCTACCTTCACTGAACTTCTAATGTTCCCGTTTTTTACTTGCTGACCTTTCATATAAACAATAATGCCACAAAAATAAATTGGCCTGTAGTCATTTGATCTATTTTGCGGTGAAGAGGTTGTTGCCAAGAAAGACGGAAGGTACGAATATGATTTGATTTCAGTACAATAAGACTACATTAAGTACTAATAAAATATAACTCCTTGCATTTCAACTTCCACATGTATTGTATATGGCAACACGACAAAGGAAATTACAATAACACTCGTATTTGTATTCGCGATTGTCGTTTTCATAAAACGTCTTTTACTTTCTTTGTAAGTGGAGTATACATACATTGCCAATGAAAAAAATACCTCTCTCTCCACTAAGTGGGATATTGTCGAACGAGGACAGAATTCCATTATACAGCAAATACTCGTATCGTACATGTAGAACTTAAGTACAGTACGGGGCCATTGTTTGGGCACGTCGGGTCTCATCTCGCTCTCTCTCTCTCTCCCGGCAAGTCAAACGCCGAGTATCATACTCAGGGCACGTGCGTGTCGTCGCGTCCCGCCCCGACGTGCCAAAACAATGGCCTCGTAATATAGGTAATCTCATCTCATCAGAGATGGTACCTACAAATTGTAACATGTTAACTTTCTATTTAGAAATTCGAACTCTGCTATTAGTGAAAAAACTATCATAAATTTGCCATCAACGAATAAAACAGAATACGGAATGAAAGTAGTTGGCCACTAGGCCGACTCTTCAAAAACCTGCACTGAGCCAGCGTGGTGGAGTCTGGCTCAATCTTACTCGTACCCTGGTAAAGGGCTAAACCAATAGGTTAGAAGTTAACGGTTCTATATAACTTTACACAGAACAGAGTCAGCAAATCTACATTTTTTTCACCCTATTCCTAGCCTCAATATGCATCCTTCGTCACTGTTGACAGACGCTTCTTCCGGAATTCCGTTAGCCCCGGAGCAACATTCCGGCACTTAATTTGCTAACAGATGCCATTAGAACTAGCACTATGTAGCACAAAAGTCTCTTGGAGCGATAGAGCACCTACGTCATCAACAGGCAAGAGGAAATCGGGGACTAATTTCGGAAAATAACAAAGATATAAAAATGATCTAGATACCTATCATGCTAAGGGTGCTGGATTAGAATGCCACAAGGATTAATGAAAACGTACAATTCAATGTAATAAGCAGAAGTCTTCATTCTTTGGCACCGAAATACCTGTTGAAACCTTAAGGAAAATTGTGTCTATGTCTATGTCTATGTCTCATTATTCGAAACAAAAAAGGCAAACCTCGCAAACGCGCATGTATCTACGATTTTTATATATGTTGTTAGGTCCCCTGAGAGTGTTTATACTGAAAATTGCAACACTGAAAACCTTGTGCTGCTCCCATGGTGCTCGATAAACTGCGAAATTCTGGCTCTGGTTTCAGTTTTTTGAAAAAAAAAACCGTACATGTTTGTTAAAAAGTGTTTTAAATAAATCAAAAATTTCGCGTCGATGACAAAAAAGAACATTCAAATTGGTACTATTGGTACATATTTATACAAGCTTGAGATACATATATATATCTATATAAAATGTAATCATGATTATTTTGTTAACAGCAGCCCCAACTAAAATGTACCTGTGGATGATGCTGTGGGCTTCACAATAAAACATTTTTGTTTTTGTAATAGTTAGTTACATCTATGTATTGTGTAGTTGTTTTTCGTCCCAAATAAATAAAATATAATTGAAACAAAAAGTAAACTTTAGAAAAAACCGACTTCCACAAACCCTATTTGATTAGATTGAGTTTAATACAAACTGTAACCCCTTATCCCCCCCCTTGGGGAATTAATTTTGTCAAATCTCATATCAGTGCTACACCACGCTACTAAGGAACCCCTGTACAAAGTTTCATGGCTCTAGGTCCACCGGTTTAGGCTATGCGTTGCCTGCCCGTCAGCCACGCATTGTATTTGTACCTGGTATTGAGCAGATCTGGTGGCCATATGTGGTCTTCATCAGCAGTTCCGCATCACAATATTATGCTTACCATGTGCATTTGCACGAGTTATTATGAAAAACACAAAAATCACTATAATACTGCCTATAATATTTGAAGAGTTCCCTCGATTTCTCCAGGATCCCATCATCAGATCCTGACCTGGTGTCAATGGGACCAATGGGAAGGTAAACCCTTTCAAACAAAAAAATAATTTTCCAAATCGGTCCATCCGTCTAGGCGCTATCGAGGCACATACATAAAAAAAAAAAAAAAAAAAAAAAAAAAAAAAAAAATATCCGACGAATTGTAAACCTCCTCCTTTGGGAAGTCGGTTAAAAATAAAATAAAAATAAAATTGGTATTATGGTGGTAGTTTGACTTTTATGGGGGTCCAAAATACTCCCCAAAACAATCAAGGTGGATTTTCAGTATTGTATCAATATGTGTTCCATCTCTTGTATTTCCCAGACCACATCCGCATAGTAAGTTTTGCGACGCAATAATCTCGTTCCAGTTCCCTACTGCATGTTCCAGATCATCTTCTAGGTCCAAAAGGGTTTTAGGCCATACCCGTTCCGGGCTTTGAGTACCAACTTTATTTGCTACTTAGAACTATGGATACGAGCTATATCCAGGTCCCGCAAGCCCACTCCTGCCATGTCACATGGTAGAAGAGTTATTACTGCATTGAAATGTTGTACAGTTTAATTTTAACAATAAATAAATAAATCTTCAAGATCACCGTCAGGGTCCCAAAATGCTTCAGAAGATATCCGTTCAAGGCTTCGAAAAAACTTAGAAGTGGTTAATAGGTTTTCGAAGCCTTGAGAGGATATCTGCCAAAAACCCTTGGGACCCAAACGGTCATCTTGAACATGCAGTAAGAACTCCTCTACCAGGTAAAATGGCAGGAGTGGCCTTTTTTTTACACTTTGTCATTACATTAAGTCTTTGAAAGATACGAGTACAGACGAGGCCATTATTTTCGGGGCGGGACCCGACGACGACGTGCCTCGAGTATGATACTCAACGTTTGACTTGGAGGGAGAGAGAGAGAGCGAGACGAGACCCGACGACACGTGCCAAAACAATGCAATGGCCCCGTACTGTACCTATATGTTTGTCATTGCTGTTTTTGGTTCCCACGACAGCATCTAGTCTGCCGCAAGGCAATGAACATAGTTGTCTGGATCCAAAATATTTATGTTTAATCCCGATTTCACTCCAGAGTCGCCTAGAATGACATGCGTTGCGAGAAAGCCCCAAAGGATAAACGCACATTACATATATCCCTTTGAGAATGCCCTAGGGAAGTGATCCACAGTTGAACTAACCTATAAATTAACTTTCGTCATTTCTTTATTGCGTACAGTTTACGGAGTACCTAATATTTTTTTGATATTCATTATAATTATTACTTTATGGCACACGTAACAATGCTTAGGTAGAATATTCAAATAACAGGTAGACCCTCGGTAGACCCACAGGTTATCTAATAAAGGGTTAGGTAGACCTATGTGCACAACATCAAAAAGGAAAATTTTAATAGTTAACTGGATATAAACAGGTTATGGAATAACAAGTGCGAGTCGGACTCGCGCACGAAGGGTTCCGTACTTTATTTCATTTAATTTCGCAAGACACAATTAATAAGGTTACGCAATATCGTGACGTCACATCTCATTGTTACCTCGAAATAAGATTTGGACAGACAACGATAACACGACACCTATACATACTCGTATTATAGCTTTTGTGGGACGGGCGAATCGGCTATTTTCTGTATTGAGCTGTTAACAGTCTATTCAGTTTATTACTTTACTTTTGACAGGCCATGAATAACCATCTCAAATAAGTACATGTTTGTGTAATAATTTTGTATTTGTTGTATTACGTGTTAATTTTTAGGGTTTCGTGCCCGCAGGGTGACAAACGAGAACCTCGCTGACCGTCTGTCTGTATGTATGGCTGTCTGTCCGTCTGTCACCAGGCTGTATCTCATGAACCGTGATAGCTAGTCAGTTGAAATTTTCACAGATGATGTATTTATGTTGCGACTATAACAATAAATACTAAAAAACAGATTATCATAAATATTTAAGGGGGCTCCCATACAAAGGACTTTATTGCCGTTTTTATATAAAATGGTCACCAGGCTGTATCTCATGAACCGTTATAGCTAGATAATTGAAATTTTCGCAGATGATGTATTTCTGTTGCCGCTGTAACAAAAAATACTAAAAAAAAAAACAGATTATAATAAATATTTAAGGGGGCTCCCATACAACAGACAATTTTTTTTTGCCGTTTTTATAGATAACGGCCAGGCAATTGTATTCCAGGAACCGTTATAGCAAGATAGTTGATATTTTCGCAAATGATGTATTTTTGTTGGCGCTATAACAAAAAATACTAAAAAACAAAATAAAATACATATTTAAGGGGGCTCCCATACAACAATCGCATTTGCTCGTTTTTGCTCGTTATTGATAATGGTAACAGGTAGACGCTTGTAATATTCACAAAGTATTGAGTTATGTTATTCACTTTAAAAATAAATAATAAAATTAAAATAAATTTATATTAAAGGGGGGCTACCATACAACAAACGTGTTATTTTATAGGTAATGGTACGGAACCTTTCGTGCGTGAGTCGGACTCGCACTTGGCCGGTTTATTTCTTAACCAAATTCCGTATCCACATGAAACTTTAATGTCATGAAACTTTAATGTTTTGAATAAGAACAAAATTCCACACAGCAAATCCTTACATCTGAACAAAGGGAAAAAGAAATGAATACATAAGTATTTGTGGAAATTTTTCCTCCTCCGCTTTGCCGTCATAAAATGTTAATAGTGTACTAAAGCAAAGACACGCCGATATAAGTAGGTTGGAGGACATTCTGCTGATCAGCAAGATAGGATATGGAGTACAGAGTATAAAGGATATTATGGCATATAGTCTGCGGATCAGGCATATAAAATCGAAACAGTGGATAACGCGTCTTCTCAGTCCACTAATACGCTGTTATTAATCTTTGCATAACCTATTCAACATCCGCTAAAAGCTTAAATACCATAAACAATATCTTTGATATTTGGCACGATTCAATGCGGCTTTACCAAGAGAACTCTTGAATACCTCTTCTCTACAGAATCGCCGATTAGGAGTACCAATACTTTTTTTTTTAAAGGATATGTACAGTGAGAGGTTACAACGATTTAGTAACAAAGGAATTAACTAAATATTTTAAGGGTATACGTACAAATAAATATGAGACCTTTTGTAGTACATTTAGGATGTGAGACGAGCTGGTATCTGTACGGGCGAGTATGACGCCCGTAACGCGACGGAGCGAAATTAGTAAAAGACGTGCTTCGCTGTTGATTGAGTTTATTAGACTAAAGTTATAAAGTAATGTGCGGTGCGATACGCTACCCGTACATGCTGCCAAAAACAAAGAATATAAAACAAATACTTAAGAAACAGGATGAAATGTAAAACAAATGTAAATGAATATAAAATCACCAATATAACTTAAATATTGAATGGCACATTTGGAACACTGTTAGTTTTCCTCGTTGCCCTTGTCTTTGGGATAGGTTTCATCTCAAATTCTCTTGTAGGAACTGTTACTCCTGTATGATAGACGGCAGTGGTGTGCCGGCGCCTCCAGCGCATGTATATACATCCTGCGGCGACAACTGTGACCATCACCACAGCTAATGTTGTGTATGACACGGTGTACTGGTGTAAATCGTGGGGTGACAACACAGTACTTTGTTCTTTTATCTCTTCAATTCTCTGTTGTAAATTGATCAAGTCCGGGTCTGTTTCTTGTTTCACACTCAGTTTTGATATGTGGTTCATTTGACTTGTCAAATTATTTATGTCTCCTAAATTCTTAATTGGGACTGTAATTTCCGGGTTTATAAATATGTTATTTTGATGCGTCGACTGCGTATAAAACGTTGCGTGACCATGTTTGATAATGCATCCTTGACCTGCCGTAACAATTCCTGCTAAATGTGCTGATCTTGCCATCATATCGTCCTGACATATCACACGTAGTAAACAATCGTCACAGCAAAAATAGAGCCAGCTGTTCTGAGCTTGTAGTGTGACCCATTTATTATTGCATTGTTTCTGTTCATAGACACATTGCGAGCTTGATGTGTTGGTTATTATACTGATTTCACAAGGAACATGATTATTGTGCATGTTGAATGTTGGATTGGATATAGAGCACACAAAATTCTTTGTTCCGGTGTTGATGCATGATGTGAAATCATTTTCTGAGAGGGACATGTAAATTTCCTTTCTTAGATTTATAGCAACGTAATCATTACTAGTTGATACTGTTATTGTTTTGTTATGAGTAGTCATCATAGGTACCGGAATTGGCTTGTATAATGTAAACTGATTGTCACTTGTTAGAGGTAGGTTAATCTCCATGATAAAATAATTATCGACAACTCTCGACTTCACTCGCAGAAGTTTGTAAATGTCTGTTAATTGTTGATGTACATTCTGTACCGGTAGTGACAGATGCAAGGGCAGTTGTCCGGATATTACGTTGAGTTCTTCCAAAAGTTGGTCCTGACTGAGTAATCTTGTGTCTACTTGGCCATGGTGCAGGTTGATGGAAGTATCCAGTAACAGCTGTTGTATGTGTCTCAATTTTGATGTTATTATTGCGGCCACTGTTGTTATCATGTTGAAGTATGCCATGTTCGTTGCTTCATTTAATCTGGTGTCCACTTTGTTTAGATAATTGTCGGTGATGCTCAGATGTTCTTGCAGAAGATTAAATTGTTTGTTCATAGTTTCTTCGTGTCTCTTCAAAATGTTATTGTGACATTCTATTATGGAGGTTTGATTTTTGATTAAATTCAGTAGATGTTGCTGATTTAAGTGTACCATCTCGATGTCATTTTTGTATTTTTCTGCAAACCTTTCATCTAATATGCCAAATAAGGTATTAGCGACATATCCAACTCCATTTACTAATCCTCGGACGGAGCGTCTCGGTATCATGCCGTTGTTTGTTTTCAATAGATAGTTGTTATGTTTGATTTCGTTTATGTTTTGGAATAATTCGACCATAATGCTGTCGCACATTGTTCTGTAGTAAAATTGATCGCATCTTGTTTCTGCATGGTTCACCAGTTTTTCTATGTTTTCGATGCCTTTCCAATATGATGTCATGTTAAAATATGTAACTATCTTCCAGTTATCCAGTACATATTTTATTTTCCCAATCTCATCAAAATGAATAGCCTTGTTTTGTTGAAATGATGTTATGTTTAGGTATTGTGATATTTGTTCACCCGTGGTCTGTTGCGATTGTCCGAAAACTGCGAGGACTGTTAGCAGGTAGCAAAGAAGTGTTGATATTGGTAATCTACGCCTCTTGCGTTTATTGTTGGGATTGTTGTTGTTTTCGCCAGAATCCGCAGTTTGTTGTTGTTGATGTTGTATGTTGACCGGAAGTGGTGCGATTTTCGAAACGGGTCGCTTGAGGACTCCATTTTCTGTTTTTAGTGTTGCAACTCGCACCAGTTCGTCCTTGCCTGGGTGAACTTCCTGTACTCTGCCCAGCGCCCATTTTGCTGGAGGCATGTTGTCCTCTTTGATCAGAACAATATCTCCTTTTGTTATGTTTGGTATTGTTTTGTTCCACTTGCATCTTTCTTGAAGCTGGCTTAGATATTCGTTGGACCATTTTTGCCAGAATTGTTGACTCATTTTCTCGACCATTTGCCATCTGTTGCGTGGGCTTATCTGGTGATCAAAAAGGTTTTTTTGTGGTACTCCTACTATCGGTCTTCCTATCAAGAAATGGCCCGGTGTTAAAACTTCTAAGTCTTCGACATCTTCTGTTAATGGGCTGATGGGTCTTGAATTTAGGCAGGCCTCAATTTGGGTGAGCAGTGTTAGGAACTCCTCGTAAGTTAATTTCTGTTCTCCTAAGACTCGCTTCAGGTGGTATTTTGTTGATTTAACTGCGGCCTCCCAAAGGCCTCCCGCAGTTGGCCATCTCGGGGCAATAAAATGCCATTCTATGCCCATGTTGTTCAGTTCGTTGGCTGCCCCCAAAAAGTTGGATCCTTGATCACTGTACATGTGGTGGGGACACCCCCTTCTTCCCGCCATTCTTTTCAGGGCTTGTATAAATGTTGGTGTTGTAAGGTCGGACACCAGTTCAAGGTGAACCGCCTTTGTTGCCAGGCAAACAAAAATCGCAATGTAGCCTTTACTTGTTCGCACTCCACGGCCTTTGTTAATTTTTAGTTCTATGAAGCCGGTAAAATCGACCCCCGTGTTGTAGAATGGTGGGGCCGGTGTTACTCTCGGAGTTGGTAAGTCTCCCATCAACTGATTTGTTTTTGTTGTGTTGAACCGGCAGCATTTTACACACTGTCGTAATTGTTTTTTAATTGTATTGTTCCCTCCTATAGGCCAGTATGTTTGTCGCAACGTAGCGAGCGTGAGTCTTGCTCCCCCGTGCAAAGTTATGTTGTGCGCATGCCATACTAAAAGTTCGGCTAAGCGACTGTTGCTTGGGATGATAATCGGATGTTTCGTGTTTTCTGGCATGCTCGAATTACTCAATCTTCCTCCCACTCGTAAGATACCTTCTTTGTCCAAGTAAGGATTTAATTTCAAAATTCGGCTTTTGCTGTTTATCTTTTGAAACATGTCCAAATCGTTTATTTCTTGATTGAAATGTTCCCGTTGAACCTGTTTGATAAGAACGGAATGCGCGCGTTGCATTTCTGCTAGCGTCAGCTGTTCTGAGCATCTCTGCCTCGCTTGTCGGTCGCGTGCCGATGTTATGAAACGCAACACCCAAGCGATAGTGTTTGTTATTTTTATAATGGAGCTACAGTTGTTTAATAGCTTTGTTATGATGTTAGGCTCGCCGCTATCAATAGTGGTAACATGAGCTTTTAACTCGATGTCCGTGTCGTATCGGCTCGGCTCGTTATCTGTTTTGTTATGTTGCTCTTCATTTCTGAGCCATTCTGGCCCTTCCCACCAAAGTTGATAAACGGAGAGTTGCGAAGAGTCGAAATTTCGCGGATTTCTCATATGTTCTGGTAAGTCTTCCACTAGCCGTGGATCATTGCTCGACCATTTTCGCAGGTTGAATCCTCCACACCGCAACAGTTCGATCAGACTGTTTCTGGTTGACCTTGCCTCATCGATTGTTTGTTCACCAAATAGGGCGTCGTCAACAAAAAAATTGTTTTCCAGTACTGTTTTTGCTTCAGGGTACTTGTTCCCTTCATCCACCCCCAGCTGTTTTAATGTTCTAAGAGCTAAGAATGGCGCCGCCTTAGTTCCGTAGGTGACAGTGCATAACTGGTACTCCTGCAGATGCTGGTCAGGGGAATCTCTCCAAACTATCATCTGTAGGGGCTGGTCTTCTGGGTGCATAGCAATATATCTATACATTTTTTCTACATCTGCAGTTAACACGTATTTTTGTTCTCTCCACTGAAGCAATATTTTTTGAAGGTCGGCCTGAAGGTTTGGGCCGCATTCCATCAGATCATTTAGACTTTGTTTTGTGCTTGTTTTTGCCGATCCATTAAACACGATTCGGATTTTTGTTGTTACCGCATCCGCTCTTATTACTCCATGGTGCGGGAGATAATATTGCAATGTGGCTTTGTTTGTAAGTGACCTTTTCATGTGGCCCAAAATCTTGTAGTCATCCATGAAACTCTTGTAGTCACGAGCGAATTCAACGTTTCTTTGCATTTTTCGTTCAATTTGTTTAAACTGGGCCACCGCCTGTGGTTTGGATGTGCCCAAATGTTGTCCAATGTTTTGTTTTAAGGGCAACCTAACTTGGTATCTCCCGTCAGGTAACCTAGTGGTAGTTTCTGCATACCACTGTTCTGTTTGATCATTTGTTTCTGTTAATGTTTTTTTGTTCGAGGTAATTTCCTCCTGCTCCCAAAATTTGGCAATTTCATCCATGTTGTTTGTTGTCATGAAGCAGTTCAATGTTTGTGGATATTTTCCACATATAATCCACCCAAACTGTGTCTGCTGGGCGATTATCGATGTTTTTTTGTTTTTTATCAGGCCTTCCATAAGTATATCCGAATATACGTCGGCGCCCAGTAAAATGTCAATGTTTCCTGACACATTGAAGTCAGGGTCGGCCAATGTTAAATTTCTCAAATGTTCGAACGATTTCTTGTCGAATGTTTGTTGGGGCAATTGTTTTGTTAAAGTGTTCATAATCAGGGCGTTTGTAGTAAGTATGTAGGCATTATGTTGAGACTTGCATTCCAGACGTACTACACCCTTGCATTTGTTAGATGGGCTCCCGATTCCCGAGACAGTCGCAGACATCTTTTTTCGTTTCAGATTCAATCTTTGTGCGGCATTTTCGGTGATGATCGATACCTGTGACCCTTGGTCCAGAAGTCCTCTCAATGTTTTGTAAGTTCCATCTGCAGATTTCACTTGAATTTTTACTGTTGCTAAAAGTACTTCATTTTGTTCAGTTCCCACGTGATTGCTACTGAGTCGGTTGTTATGTTTGTTTGGTCCGGTTACAATCGCGTCATGAACAAGCGTGTTATGTGATCCACCGCAGGTCTTGCATTTCTTGCTTGAAGTACAATTCTGACCGCTGTGTGAAAATAGGCAGTTAGTACACACGTTTAGGTTACGTGCATTTTTCAATCGGTCCGCCGGTGTCATTTCTAAGAATTGTTCGCATTGGTATAATCCATGATTGTTCGCACACTTTGGACAAATTATTGCGAAATTATAATGTGTTTTTGATTTATTTTGTTGCGAAACGGATGGTTTCTTGTTGTAGGTATTGTTATTGGAGCTGTTTGTATTGTTTGAGGATACCGCTTGCTGTTTTTCTTGTTTGATAGGTTGAGTATACTTAGCAGTAGGTTCCTTTGACAAGAATTTGTTTTCAAGGTAGTCAAAAAGGCTACTAAGTTTAGGTATCTCCCTGGGGTTTTTTAGCGATTCTATGAAGTCCTCAGATGTTTCTGTGCCGAGTTTTTGCAGCAAGATCAGCAATGGGTCCCAATTTTCAGTGTTGATTTTCAGGTTGCTGATAGCGTTTAATGCCTCCATAGTTGTATAAAGCATTCTTTTGATTTGAAATGCGTTCGGGGTTGTAATAGACGGTTGATTTAGTAAGATATTGGCGTGGTAGGAGAAAAGCATCCTTATGTTGTTGTACCGCTGTTGAAGCAGGTCCCAGCACGACTCGTAGTTTTCAGAACTTATTGGTAGATGCTGGACGTGACGTTCTGCTTCGCCTGTTAATTTTGATTTGAGGTGTTGCATTTTTTGTGCATTGGATATGAAGGCATTTGTATGTACTGTTTCGATGAATAAATCCTTGAATGTTATCCACTGAGAAAAGTTTCCTCCAAAAGTCGGCAAAACTATTTTCGGAGCAGATTTTTCTTGGTGTTTGTGAGCCCAAATTTTTGAGTTGATTTGAGCTTTTGCTGAGTCGTACATGTTCTCGAGTTCGTTATATTGTTGTTCGTAGGGCGACATGTCACCAAATAAATTGTCCATTATCCAGAACAGTTTATCAATGTTTTCCCATCGGAATGTTATTGTTTTCAGCTTGTCTTCCAACTGCCATTTTTCTGTTAAATTGTTGATGTTCATGTTCATTATGGCGCGTTCAAAAGCTTTTATGTTTGTTTTCTGTTCATTTAGCATAGTATCTGTTTGTTGATCGTATGCCTGTTCCAAGGATGTTCCCTGGTGGATTGTTTGGGCAGCAACTCCATGATTGATGTCCTTGTTTTCGCTGGTTTCAGCAATGTTTTGTTTGAACTGCGCGTACTGATTCGCTAATTCTTCTTGTTGTAATGTTAATTCAAGCTTCTGTTTTGAAAATTGAATCATGTTTTTTGTTTGTTGGTATGTTAGGGTGATCTTGTCGTAAACATTTTCCACGAAGTACTCCCCCTCCTTCGGCACAGCTGGTGCCGAAAGCAAAGTATCATTGTCGTTGAATTGTTCCCAATTCCTCTCCAAAGCATCCAATCGTTCATCATGATACTCTAGAGTTTTTTTTCGCGAAGGGCTGTCCTTCTTGAAATTTGTTTGAATTGTTAGAATGGCCTCCACCAGCGCCGATTGCCTAAGCAAAAGTTCTTTTGTCGTCATTTTAATACCGCAATGTTAACGCAAAGTATTAAATGGAACGAGCTCACCGATTGTTCGGCTACTTAGGAAACCGGATGTTGTTGTCCTGGGTCCTCTGCAGCGGCGCCTGCCCACAGTCGGTAGGCGGCAGCAGCAGCTCGCGAGCCTTGGTGTCAGGCTCAGCGAAAACGAATCACAGGAAAATGTTATGTTTGTTATGTTAAAGCACTCCTTTTAATAATCCACTAATCACTATATTCTGTTAAGATTTGTTTTAAACTGTTCACTTCGTATAGCACTAGCATGGTATCGTATCACACACTGGCTCTGGTTACAGTTTTAGCTCGAAGGACCAAATGTACGGGCGAGTAGGAGGCCCGTAACGCGACGGAGCGAAATTAGTAAAAGACGTGCTTCGCTGTTGATTGAGTTTATTAGACTAAAGTTATAAAGTAATGTGCGGTGCGATACGCTACCCGTACATCCGGTTCGAAGGACCAAATGTACGGGCGAGTATGACGCCCGTAACGCGACGGAGCGAAATTAGTAAAAGACGTGCTTCGCTGTTGATTGAGTTTATTAGACTAAAGTTATAAAGTAATGTGCGGTGCGATACGCTACCCGTACAGTATCCTAGCTAGATTATGTAATAATCTGTATTAAGGAATACCAGGCCCAGCCCCTTACATAAGGTGATTAGAACGTGTTTTATATCGTATCTTATTTTAAATCTCCTTTCTTCAGTTAACATTTATATTTAGGTAGGTACTTAAGATTTTACTTTTGTTATTTATTACTTTAACTACTATCATTTAACATAAACATTATACATATGTTATACAAAGTAAGCTTGAAAGAGGGGATGTAAGTGTATGTGTGTGTATAAGTGAGTGTTGTGTAGTGATGTGTTGGTGGTCCGTGTGGTTATGTATTGCAGTGTGCATTATCTATATGAAAGGTAAGTATCTATTATTTATGAATGTATGAATGCTTCCGTTTCCTCATAGGTTAGGTTGACAAGAAAAGACTGGACTTTTTGTCGACAATTTGAATGGGTAAGCCCATATACAGGTAAGCATGAGTTCATTTTGTTGTAAAGAAATGGACCGAGGTATGAAAAGAATCTCTTAGTGAAGGTTACGAAAGCGTAGATTTTTCCCGCTTATTACTAATGAATGTAAGAGACAACTACCTAACAGGAAAGTCGAGGTTTTTAGGGTTGCCTGAATCAAAACTGGAATTAAGTCGGTAAATGAATTGGTGTATGAATAGAATATGGGTTCTATGGCAAAGGAGTTTCCTGCATGACTTCGAAAGTAATTTGATCGATTTCCATTTCGCCAACCATCACTTGTGGGAGTGAGATAGAGTGAAAAGTAGCGCGGGACAGACAGGGACATTTTTACATGTGTCAGGCAGGATCGCATTCTCTCAGCGGGCAGAAATAACCTTCGAGGAAAGGCCGCGTTCCTCCAAGGAAATAACCGATGCGATGTGACGTTTTATCGAAAAACCATTGTCTAACTGAGCATAAATCAATGATGTTTGGCGAAATGCTATAATAAAGAATTCGTAGAATCAAATAACAATTATTATGGGGGTATTAATTATACTAATGTGTGGGGCCGGAAGCAAACATGTCTGCTGCATACACAGACAAACATAGCGTCACGCCTTTTCCCGTTTAGCCAGTTCAGCCACGTCTCTGTACGTTAGTTATTGTTTGTATCATCATCATCCTCAGCCCACATCGACCCACTGCTGGGCATAGGCCTCTTCTCTATAGCGCCAATCTTCCCGGTCCTGTTATTGTTTGTATAGAATATAAATATTACTTAATGTTTCCCATAGCACTTAAAGGTCGACTTCGTCCCTAGATCTTGCTAGATCAGTTGGAAAAGGTTGTAGGATTTGTCGTTCTTAATACGATATCCATTCAAACGATTCAAAAGAACGAATTCATAGAATTCCAGTGATAATGCTCTTGCGGCCTGGAACCGCAGCGTGGAAAGGAAATGGGGGTAGGTGGTGTTTTGAAGAATTTTAATAAGAGCTGGATTTTCTTTTAATTAATGCAACGTGCTTGCACTGAGCGTCGAGGGCTGAAATGTAAATCTGAATAAACGTGCCCAGTTTAGTGCTGCTCGCTCACCTTAGCTGCCTGCTAATATGAATATTATTTATAACTAACTACTCATATATCGTTCTCTGCTGTCATAACCATGGACTAAAGGTAACTTTTTAACGTAGGTAATTAATTATTACCGGTCAGATACATTACAGGAACTAAGATGTAGGAATGGAGATATTTAGTTACAGTGGAAATCTTTAGCTATAGTGTACTGTATCCTAGCTATCGTATCCTAGTCTATAAGATTGTTACCTACTATTGAAGAAGAGTTAGTCAAACCCTGTCTATTTTCCTTTATTTATGTAAAGTGCTATGACACAGACCAATGGTCTCAAAGCTTCTCTCTTTGCAGTGAAGCGCTTATCTTACACATTAAACATTCCTTCAGCTTTTCAGCGATGTCGCAGTTCCGCGTCCATCCACGAAACAAGTTAAATTATCTCTCAATTGAGAAATGTTGGAGTAAATTGCCTTTGTCTAATCTATAAGTAATAAAATTTAATTAAAAAATTTAATTTATATTTCATGTATGTATGTATGTACAAAAAAAATTAAAAAAAATGTATATCCTTATTAGTAAGTAGTAATAATTTAATATTTATCGTTGTGCATATATGTAGGTATATCTTTTGTTAATTAATCCTATCCATGCTAAGTTAGCTGGAAGAGATCTCTTATTAGAGATAAACTCGCCTTTGTACATGCTTTTCAGGGTTCCGTACCCGAAGGGTGCCAAACGGGATCCTATTACTAAGCCTCCGCTGTCTGTCTGTGTGTCCGTCTGTCACCAGGCTGTATCTCATGAACCGTGATAGCTAGACAGTTGAAATTTTCACAGATGATGTCTTTCTATTGCCGCTATAACAACAAATAATAAAAAACAGATTATAATAAATATTAAAGGGGGCTGCCATACAGCAGACATGATTTTTTGCCGTTTTTATAGATAATGGTACGCGAGTCCAATTCGCACTTGGCCAGTTTTTCTAGTTCCAGAAATCTATTAAGAAAAGTTTACAAATTCCTGCATCTTGCCTAAATGCAAACCGCAAGGTGTAAGAAGGAATTGTCACTGACATCAGTGTATCGCATGAAAAAATTCTATAGGACCAAATAACGGTCAAGTGTGAATGTGACATAGACGGACGGACAGACGGATAGTGTAGGCTTAGTAATTGGTCCCGTTTGGTACCTTCTCGTCATGATCTTAGGTTACGGAACCCTAAGAAAGTTTGAGAAGAAAGTTCTAGGCGTGATACGATACAGATTTCGTTTGTCCCATGGCCCACCGCAAAGCACATATTGTACTTAGTACTCTCACTCACAATCCCGCAAACTACACCGCGTTTTGCGACAACGTCTTTGTGAACGTGGCCACTCATCCCGTCCAGATGGAGGCATTTGACTCGCAAATGTGTGGAGTGCGACTGAGATAATTCGGTATTTGATAAGGTAGTTAGATAAGAATGAGAACTTTATTTGTGTATCATGGCATAAAGAGTACACGAACATCTGAAGTTCGAGCATTATGAATACAAAATGGATTGAGAGTACCTATCAGAATTGTAATTTCCAGCAGATATTTTATAAGTATACAAAATGTGTTTTTCTGAACTTTTTCAATTGTGAAATAGTGTGCGTTGGAAGAAGAAAAGTTGTATTAAAAGCACTCGAGATAGTAAATGGAGATATTTAGTTAGAGTGTGCTGGATAGCTCGAAATCGTCTTAAGTTTTCTATGATAGCTTATATGAGGAGGTAAAAAGCAAAACGTGTTTTGTCCGTCGCCTCCAAATGTTGGGAAAACAGAAAAAACTTCTTATTATCTCCTAACTTACAAAAACAATTGGGTGTTTAATTTTTATGAAAGATATTATCTTATGGAGCATAAAACTGTTCCGTTTACTTTTAGATTCAACCTGATTTAGCTGGAATATAGAAAATTTAATTGGACAAAACTTTTTTTGCATGAACTTCAGGGGACAAATCACCTTTTGAATGGATTCGTCATACGTAATGGATTCGTTTTTAGGGTTCCGATCCTTAAAAGGAAAAAAGGAACCCTTATAGGATCACATTGTTGTCCATCTGTCTGTCCGTCTGTCATGACCCCTTTTCTCAAGAACGCGTGGAGGTATCATTTTGAAATTAATATGGATTACTCAAGTCTATGGTCCTTTAGAGCTGTGAAAAAATTAAACTTTTAGGTCCACGCAATCAAAAGATACCGCGGTATTATGTCAAAATTTTGCTGAATTTGTATGAACTCGCGTGGAACTCGCAAGGGAATCAAAACCTATAGGGTACTTTCGGTTGGCCTAGGGTCATGAAATTTGAAATGAAGGTAGGTCTTATAGCACAAGTTAAGGAAAAAATCCGAAAACTGTATATTTCTGTCTGTCTATCTGTCTGTCTGTCTCACCGTCTGTTAAGACTTTTTCTCAGAAACGCATGGAGGTATAAAGTTGAAATTAATATCGATTACTCAAATCTATGATCTTTTAAAGTTGTAAAAAAATTAAACTTATAGGTTAACGCAATCAAAATATACCGCAAAATTGCTTGATATTCGCAAGGGAATCAAAACCTAGAGGGTACTTCCCGTTGACCTAGAGTCATGAAATTTGGCACGAAGCTAGGTCTTATAGCACAAGTAAAGGAAAAAATCTGAAAACTGAAAATTTCTGTCTTTCAAAAAATATTCAATTTGGTTTACATGGATGAATGACATCACACTTTAGTTTTTTATGTGGAAACCTAATTACACGTGTTACGCTCTCCAAGTGTGATCTGAACCCTTGGTGCGCGAGAGCTACTCGCACTTGGCCGGTTATTTAATGTTTATAATGTTTTTTAATGTTTTATGTGTTTTATACTTTTATATGGAAATGCTCTGTATTTCTGGAATAAAAACTTTATTATTATTATATTATAGAGTGACATTGAGTGACAGTAGTTAAGTTTCGTTCAAAAAGTGTTTCGTCCATCGGAAACTGATGGACAAAACGTTATTTGCTTGTAAGGTCGTTTATGGGCCAAGATTTGTATAGGACAGAACACGTTTTGACAAAAATCTAAAACACAGAAACTGCTATTTAGGAAATGGAGCGAATGGAGATCATAGTTTTTTTTTACTTTTTGTGACAAAACACGTTTTGCTTTTTACCTCCTCATATCTCTTCCTCTTTCCCCCTCTTCCTCCCTCAACCCGCCCTCTTGCTGTCAACAGCCTCGCTATAACATTACACAGCTGGACGACCGCAGGGCGAGCTAAGCCCTTAATTGCTCACACTAGAACCCAATTCCGGTATCTTAATTACAGTTCAACTACCAACTACTGCCGCTTCGACTTGACCGTCAACTTTAGATATCCTGTGGCATGATTCTCGCGCATTCGATATACAATATCTACACCTACATCGAGTGATTTTGTAGGGGAATCCGTCAATGTAGGTCTCGATATCCGTATATCGAAGGCGCCAGAATCATGCCACAGATGGTTCGGTAATCCCTTTCACTTTGGTGAATCACTTACTTAAATGATACATTAATGTCAACCATTACATAATAGGCTTGTGGCCTGTCAACTCAACTTTTGTTCCTGAGTTTTATGAAATAACAACAGAATGACTTCATGTAAAAGTGCCATCAAATGCTGTATTTTTTTGCACAAAATTGACTTTATAAAATATATCTGCTGGAAATTTTAAACAATTCTGACAATATCAAGCCATTTTGTACATAATGCTTCAACTTAAGACTTGTTCCTAGATTTATTGGATTACCTTGGCCACAAGCCTCTTCCCGAAATTAATGACATAACCAAACGCCAAATAATGAGTACATATCTAAAGTTGACCGTATAAAGTCGTCGCGCGTCATCGTCACGAACCGTGTTGAGCTACCGGAATTGGAACCCTGACCACAGGGACGTCCCTGATGTCCGGAGATCAACACTAAACGCAACCACTTCATTATTTACGGGAAGGTTTTACAACAGACCTCGTTAGTGGCTCGGAGAGGCGGTATTACGGTTAGTGTGTAATGAGCACTTTGCTTTCCTGAAATGGGCGTCACGGTGTTTGTTTATTAGTTGTTTTGAAACTTGAAATGGTCTTCGCTCCCAGTTTACATAATAAATAAACTAATTAATCATATCTAATACCTATCTACATAAAAATTATAAAGATGTTTTAAGTGATTGAACTAACCGGTTAATCGAATGGCGAAATTAAGTTTCATGTTGTATTTTTATTGTTGATTTATAAAGCCGAATCATTTCCTCCATTTTATAGCAGTGTTTTTCTCCCTTCCACACCCCTCTACGATAAAATCAAAAGAATTTTTCGTTGAAACGAAACAGGGAACCGTATATTTAACTCCGCATCTACAGTTCAGAGCCAAATAGTTTTATCGCGCAACTTTATTTACGAGTTTGTAGTGAATATACGACATTCTGTGACGTAGTTCCGAACATAGCTTTACGAGCGTCAGCGGCCAAGTACGCAAGAACTAGTTAACCTAAACCTCTCAGCCCAATCTCAAGAGTGGTTTGGCGTAAAATCGTACAGCAATGTAGCTCTTCTTGAACGTGGCTTAATCAAGCCAGCTACCCGCATGTCAAACAACAGATGCTTGCAGTTGATTGAGAATAATTCCAAGAATACTCGTTTGTAGTATATTTTTGTGCTCTCGACAATGTGGTACAAAACAATAGTTAGAGACAGTTCAACCAGGCAAATGATACTTCAGTGCTTCGTTCTGGAAAATAATATTCTGAAAAAAATATCTAATAAATCTAGGGTGCCAAATGGGACCCTATTTGTCTATGCTATTAGCCTCCGCCGCGCCGCCGTCGTCTCCTTCCAACTGTCTGTCTTTTTGTCAGAGGGCATTATGTCTCGAACCGATATGTACCTAATAAAAAGTTGAAATAAATTGATAATTTTACATAATATGTATATTTGTGTTGCCGCTACAGCAACAAATAACAACAAAATAGTAGAAATAGTAGTATCACCCATTGAGTTACTATTAAGGTTCACCAAAATTCAAGTTTTAAATGAATTCAGTTAATTACTACCTACGCATAAAATAAATCTGGGTACTGTCCAGAAAACAAAACCAACTGCATGTCGTCGGCACAAAAGATGATCAGAAACATGAGACAATGCAATAATATTGAAAAACAATAATACTACATATGGGTATGAATTTCACCAAATTTAACAACCAAAGTCCTAGAACGTTCTAGCACTGTGGTTCCAGTTATATTCCAACTCCCCAATTCATCGTAGAAAGAAAGAGAGAGAGACTATTGTGTTAAAAATACTAAGAAAAAAAAATGTGCACATATTGCTCTCAACCATACTGTTAAAGTCAGCGGGAGATATTATTCCCTGTCGATTTGTAAAACAATGTTGCCGACATGTTTCGTTGGTTGGTTTTATGATGGTTTTATTTGTATTTATTGCTTTTAGATACGGACTGGCTGCAGCGTTTAGATAACAGGGAATCATAAAATCCCAGTTTTATTGGTTTGATAAAACTGGGATTACTATGGCTTGGATTGTTACCAGTACTAACCATTCGGGTAGTATTTAAACGAGTGACTGTAAATTAAAGTTTTAAATGATAAAAATAATTTATTTACGTTATTGTAAGTGACGAGAAATCAACAGATCAGCAACTTACAAACATTAATTTGAGTAACTTAAAATACAAAATGAGAAGCTTCATAATATTTTAGCGACCTAATATTTATTTGAGTGGCGTTGCTACCTCGTGCATTTATTTAGACTGAGTGGCATTTTATCTTTAATGAAGTGTTTTGAATTATAGGAAGGACTTTAGAAAGACCGCGTCGCAGACGCTTATGCTGATTTTTTCTATGCTATAAAAATTACAGTTTTCAGTCAGAAATGCCTAACCTATGTAGGCAACCAATTCAATTTTGTGAAACTATATGGGGTCGCCTTGCTCCGCTCCACTTCGCTCGGCTCCGGGTGGTGCATAATGTTGTGACCAACACAACCTATCTATAGTTTAAGCACAGAAAGTGACCTAAAGCAACCAAACATAAAAATTAGAATCAAAATAAAAAACATACGACCTCAAATAGAATATCAGTAACAAACTAACAAATAATCATTAATAAAGCAGCTTACAAAACTTAGTAATTCGTTATGTGAAACATAAATTGGAAAAATCGTCTCTATCTTAATATTGAAGTTGCCCTCTTTGTATTTCTAGTCGCTCTCTTAGTAGTTTGGTCGCACGGCTAGAATTTTAAACGCCCACTTTTTGTAAGCTCGTTTTGATTTTATTATTAATTAATATTCGTCGTTAGTTTAGTAATTTTTCGCGCTCTAGTTATTAAAACAGTATCTCATCATCAGTTCGCTCGTTTTATAATTCCCCTAACCATTCTGCATGTACTGGTCACGGAAACATCATCAGACAGTATGTGTAACCGACCCCTACGTTTTTGCGCTCTGGATATGGGACCCAAATTGGTTTCTTTGTTATGATTATGAGGCTCTTGGTCAAAAGGGTACTAACAACTAGAACTATTACAAGAATAATTCAGAATATTGTATCGTCTCTCCTCTGCTTAAAAAGTAAAAATAATAAAACGCTCACACGGAAATCAGTGTACTTAGATGTGAAGTGTACTTAAATGTGAATAAATTTCATGAGTAATTTTTAACAAATAAATGTTTAAAGAAATTGAATATGTACAACTGAATTTCATATGCAAATGAAGGCAAGTACAAAGCGTTACAATTTTTAACATACATGTATCACATTTAGAGAATATTGAAACAAAGCTACGAACATGTGACTTTGCCAGCATTTAATTACATCTCTCCCACGCTCTAAGCGATAAAAACGTCATGTCATTTCTGGATAATCAATAAAATGAGTAGTTGATTCATGTTTCTTATCAGGCAACAATTTTACTACAGTTTTATGACTGAACATCCTTGGGTGGGAACATCGATTTTCGGATCTAGGCGATAATATTGCGATTATGTATGTGTCTTCTATGCGTTAACCTATGATTTAAATAACACGGCAATTTTGCTCCATGATCACTCAAACAACAACATGATTTTGTCATAGTGATACATTCCAACGCTATCTAATGTTATCTTTTAGCTCGTCCAACGTCCAAAAAATACCCTATCTTATTTGCTGTATTTTTCATAGACTTCGAACTTTATCTCGTTGGGATAGGATTTAAACACAAAGGTTTAATCATATTTAATTCGTCTTAAATAGTTTGAGTTTGCGCTGACATCTTCCAACGTAGAGTAAATTGCATTGCTTTTATAAGACACATAAATCATATCTCGCAGTAATCTCATAACAAAGAAAGAAATCCAATCCAATATTTGTGATATCGCTGTTTCTGGTTCCCACCACACAGGGTATCCTAGTGTGGGGCCAGAACCAATGTATGTGCCTGTATGTAAATGTATGTTTTATTCCTCACTCCCACAAGTGAACGTATGCTTTTCACCCGCAATCATTGACAGACTTTTGGTTGGGATTCGTGAGGCGGTTTCACTGCTAATTGTTCTTTAGCAAAAGTTTACGCCAAGAGAATTTCGCTTGAGCTCACCCTTTCAACAGTCCCTTTGTATTCTGCTTTTGGATTGACATCAGGCTGAATGCTTTTATGACTCCGAGTGGGCCTTGGCGAGAAAAACCATACCTATATTAAAAAGATTCAAAATGATAGTTTACATAGAACCACCGTAACAAGTACAATAATTTAACCATAGGCTAACTACGTATAATTACTTTTTTCCATTTTGTATTTGTCCATTCTGTAAACAGGTAGATATATATAAAACAAAAACTGTTTTTAGACTGCAATTAGTTTTTGGATTATTCCTTTGATCTTAACTTACTGCGAGACGGTCTCTGACCAGTGCAGAAGTTAATGTCATACTTTGAATAATATTTAGAACTTACTTATGCTTTAAATATAAGTAAACCTGTAATTAATTCTTGATTAATAAACACTTTGAACTTTGAACTTTGAAGTCTATTGAGAAACGAAGTTTATAAAATATTTCAAAATCTGGGATTGAAGAGACAACGTTTAGCCAATTTTTATGGAGAAAGAAGTCTTACTGCTTTAACGAATTGCGGATAATGTACTTATATATGATAAGCAGTAAATAATTATTCACGCGTTAAAACATCAAAATTTATATTCTGCTATTTTTGAATAGGGCGATCGCCTGGTAAACTTCGGCCATTATTCAAAAGGTCGCTGGATGAGTTAGCTCCGCCCAATGCGTCAAATCTGACCCTATTACTTGAATAGTACTCAAAATAGAAAATATTTAGTTTCTTTGAATTTTCTAAAAAGATAAAGATCCTCAAGTCAAAGCTTGTAAAGCCATAGCGAAATTATCTCTTTTTTTTAGGGTACCGTACCAGAAGGGTGCCTAATGGGACCTATTACTAAGGCTCCACTGTCCGTCTGTCAGTCCTTCCGTCCGTCCGAGCACGAACCGTAATAGCTAGAAAGTTGAAATTTCCACAGAATGTGGATATCTGTTGCTACAACAACAACAAATACTGAAATACGAGAGGTATTACAAATCAAAGGGGGTCCAGAGACGTGTTTTTCATTTCATTTTTATGTTATTGTTTTGAATACTTAAGTTGTGTGTGTTGTACGATGGTAAGGTACCCTTCTTGTGCGATTCCGACTCTCACTTGAGTTCACTTAACCGATTATTTCAAAATTCTGAGGTTGTGATTACAGAGGATTACATCTCGACCGCCGCCGTAAGGTCCCCTTGTTGTGGATGGATGAAGTGGACGTAGGGCTCCCCAGTGTCAACGCGAAGGTCTAGGTCCCTTTCGCACCGCGCGAATTTCGCTGTGGCGAGTGTCTATCATATATATTTTATTTTAGTCTTTATGTTTAGGATATAAGTAAATATTAGAATGCATATTATACATTTACGTATGCAACCTTTTAAATTTATTGTTGTGCACATGGGTCTACCTCCGCTCAGCTATCAACCTCTCTCATCAAAACTTGGTTTGCTGGAAGAGATCTCTTTTTAGAGATAAGCTCGCCATTATACACTTTATATTACCTACCGTGTTTTGTTAACTTTTTTGTGTGCAATAAAGAATTTATGAATTATGAGTGTCCCGTGGCCAGGCCGTACTACCGCGAGGATTGGCGCTGTAGAGAAGAGATCTATGCCTAGCAGAGGCTCGAAGTGGCCTGAGCGGGAGCATGATGTTGATGACACTAATGAAATTGTCTGTCCGTCTGATTGTCCCATAGATCGCTGCTAGCAAGGCTTATACAGAAACAACGTCAAGTCATGAAGGGTTGCAAACATTAATTTAGTACGGCAATTACGTTTCAGCGTATCGCAGTCAGCTAACAATGTTGTGATTTTAATGTGTTATGTAAAGTTACCGCTGAAACATGCGCCAATATGAGATAGCTAGTTAAAATAATGCTCGGTTAAATTGCTTTGTGAAAACTAGTACTCTACGTACTAAAACATATTTGTTTCTACAGTAGTAGCATGTATAATTAACGAAAATTAGGCCTCTTTTTTACTACTCATCTACTCCGATTCTGAGCCTACCGCATCCCCTGTCTATCAGGAATGGTGATGATATCGTCATCTGGCAGTACTATTCTCCAATATCTGCAATTATCCGAATATAATAAATGGTTTCATGTGGTATATTGTAACCATTACTCTAACTTTGCAAGCAACCAATATTATTACCCAATTGCCCGTGAATGATAATATTTTTCTATCTCTTTTCTGCAACTTTTCACGTAAATTATGTTATGTCGACACAATATCAATACTACAGATATTCGCCCTTCAAAGTACACTTTGATATGCCCTACAAAGCGAGTCAGGTTAGCATACTCACAATATTGACTAAAGGAATACTCTGTTACGTATTGTGCGAGCATAAATAAAATCGTTCGTGTCATTCATACATTTTTAACGGCGTGAGATTCCGACAATTCGATTTGGCCTTTTGTGTAGACGAACGAGAATTTCCTTTGGGTATTTCCTTATCCGGGACGCTCGCCTTTTTTCTCAATTCATGTGCGTTTTGGAAGAATTGCACCAAATGGTCCAGACATTATTCAGAGTTGTTGTTTTATTTACCGTGAAACAGAACATTGATACCCTTAAAAACAAGTTATGTTCGCTAACAATTTACTCATCACTCAACTCGACGACGCTTAGATTGTACGCTTGATAAACGAAGTAATTTAGGTGACTTCTCACGACATATAACAAATCGCCTATATTCTATCGTCGAGAAAAACAAGATACACCCTTGGGCTCCTTTCATTCCCAGGCCTGCCATTCCAGCTGGTGCAGGAGTTGGGATGGCTATACCTTACTTACTATAAGTAGTCTTACGCTCAGTATCCGAAACGAAAATTAGCGTTGACAACTGGTCAAACTCTTGTTAAAAAATAATAACATTGGGAAGTTTCTGACCCAAAACCTGAATTTTGCGTACACGAATTAAACCTGTAGTAGTTGTTAGATAATAACGTCCTTTGAAACTGTGCAATATTTTTTTTCAATCTCATGGGAATGCTGAAAAAGTTACGTTTATGTGATGAATTTCGTCGACTGTTGTAGGTATTTTTTTCATAGTAAATGACGCAAACACATGTTTTTTTTCGGTCACCAATGAAACCTATGGTAGTTATAAGATGATTTAACGCCCTCTTTAAAATGCTGCATTTTTTTTTCGTATCTCAATGAAATGTTGAAAAAAAATACGTTTTACTAGTATATTCTGATACGTTTTGTATGAAACGGTTAGGCCATTATATCCCAAGATTCCCATTACCCACAATGATGCGCGCTTTAGTCCATAATAGGTATATAGATGTCTCAGGCTGTTAAATAAGTAAGCCATAATTCATATCTGCCGCTATTTTGAATTAATCATCGATTATTCGCCTGTTACATTTGACCACGCTTTCAGAAGCTGGGGGTTAACTTTCTTGTCTTTCGTACAACACTCGTTTAATATTAATGTAACCAACATTTGGCAAGTACTAGTTATATCCTGTGTCCGCTCAGGGGAGGTCGTAAACCGCCAGCGTGACCCCCTCCCCCCCCCGGCCCCGCGAGGAATGCCTCTGACATTTGTCAGAAGCCGAAAACAACCGAGTGCGAGCGAGTCGCAACCCTGTGTTGCTGTTATGAGATCGGCATCGAGTCAGCGGTGTCTAATGGAATATGTCATACGATAAGTTTCAATTTCGCGTGCGAGCAAATCAATTTTTTGTAACTAAACTTGAATTTTGTTTGTACGTACTATTAGTTATTCTGTGGGCCGCCCAACCTCCTTGTTAGCAAAGCATTGAAACTCCATACCTCTACTCGTTCACTTGAAAATGAGAGGCCCTTGAGTAACTCTGTAGAGAATGTGGTTCACTTACGTCGATGTCCTTTTCGTATCTCTGTATCTGTATCGGATGGCGCGTGTAGTGGCACTTAGTACTCTTTTAGGTTAGGGCTGTTAAACACACGTGCACAGATCGCGCCAAATATGTTTGGCTATGAATGAATTGTGAACTCTCTCTGTCTCTCTCTCCCTCTCTCTCTCTCAAACCACAAACCGGAAATGAGAAAATAGGATATCAAAAATTGTTTTCACATCAAGCTCCTCATTTGCACATTCCGGTCGGAGACAAAGATATTCGAGTGTGGTCTGTGCGAGCCGGTAAATAAGAAACTAATGGCACATGCGAGTGAAACTCGTGCACCAAGGGATCAAGTACCAATCTCCAAGTGTGATCGGATGATCACAGACCTCGTAACTGGTGTAATTAGGTTTCTAAATAAAATAAAAAAGTCCGATGTCATCCAAGTAAATCAAATTACATATTTTTGCAGATAGACATAGATAGAACAGTTTTTCCCTTTACTTGTGCTATAAGACCTTGCTTTACGCCTTTCATGATTCTAATTAAACGAGAAGTACCCTATATAGGTTTTGAATCCATTGCGATAACTATGTAAATCCAAATAATTGAAACAAAAAGTAAACTTTAGAAAAAACCGACTTCCACAAACCCTATTTGATTAGATTGAGTTTAATACAAACTGTAACCCCTTATCCCCCCCCCCCCCTTGGGGAATTAATTTTGTCAAATCTCATATCAGTGCTACACCACGCTACTAAGGAACCCCTGTACAAAGTTTCATGGCTCTAGGTCCACCGGTTTAGGCTATGCGTTGCCTGCCCGTCAGCCACGCATTGTATTTGTACCTGGTATTGAGCAGATCTGGTGGCCATATGTGGTCTTCATCAGCAGTTCCGCATCACAATATTATGCTTACCATGTGCATTTGCACGAGTTATTATGAAAAACACAAAAATCACTATATGTCTGCCTATAATATTTGAAGAGTTCCCTCGATTTCTCCAGGATCCCATCATCAGATCCTGACCTGGTGTCAATGGGACCAATGGAAAGGTAAACCCTTTCAAACAAAAAAATATATTTCCAAATCGGTCCATCCGTCTAGGCGCTATCGAGGCACATACATCCGGACGAATTGTAAACCTCCTCCTTTGGGAAGTCGGTTAAAAAAATACAGCATAAACGTACGTAGCGTTTAGTTGCGTTGACCTAGACGGATGATTTTTTCACAGCTCTGAGGGACTACAGACTGAGCATTGATATAAATTTCAGCTTGATACCTTTACGCGTTCCTGATAAAAAAAGGTCTTGACAGACGGACGGACAACGAAGTGATCCTATAAGGTTCCTTTTTTTAGGAACCCTAAAAAATACCGACATAGTTTTTCCAATATGAGATATTATATAGTCCCCTATCACGCAAAATGGAGTATTGAATCAGTGGTGGTGTCTTTGCCAGCCCGCATGGGAAAAGGCGTGACGCTATGTTATGTGTTAAGTACTTAGAGCCAAAACTGTTTATGCTTATAAATCAAATTTAAATTTATTAGACACACACGAATTAACGTAATAAAGAAGCTCTATTACAATTCACTGAATTTATTGTAATGTTTCCTGAAACCATAATACCACAGTAATTTTGATTGTTTCCAAACCAACAGAGAATTTCGTATTTAATTCCTTCCACTACTTTGATCTTGAAAGGGATTACACTCTGTGTTTGTGTTTCCGAAGTAAGGAAGCAAAAAGCAAACAAAGTCACTGATATTGGAAATTTAATTATATATTTCCGGGAAATCGCTCTGCAAGTATACAATAAGCCCCTGAAGCACCCCAACGGTTGGACATCCTCTTGCTGAAGCACCCCAACGGTTGGACATCCTCTTGCTAAATTTTGCGGTGACATAAGTTTAATCTTATTTTTCTTGTATTATGTACGTATACAAAATGGCGGCTGTATAATTACACGCGATTTAGTTTGCGTTACATGATATTTTCACGATGGATCACTTACGAGTTTAGTCTACTGTTGCGTTTCAATACGATTTCTGTACGTCAGCCGGTTTTTTCAAAGAATCAATTCCAATTTGCTCCTGCCAGTCAACCGATTCAATTTCCATTTCAAAGTGCTACCGCAAAAGTGTTAGTGAGTTTAATTGTTCAAAGGTGTGAATTGGTTTTTCTATCGCGCCCCGTCGAATAGTGAACTATTTCTGTGAATCGTATGTACTATCGTAACAGCTATACGCCGCCGCCGGCGCTGCGTAAAAAAGTTGTCTGCTACGTCGTAGCACCCGTAGACGATAATGCTACGCCGCCGTAGATGATAACTGCTACGAATAGGTTATTGTATGTACAGTTAGTACATGTTGAGCTATGTATATAAATTAATGCTTAATTCAAGTTGTTTTTTTTTTTTTTTACACACACATCATATAATTTAAGGCCTATTTTCTTCCTCCCAGCCGGGATTCAAACTCTGGACCTCTCGCTTGGGCGGTCGAGTTGAGCCTCGCCACGCCAGAAGTCGTCAACTGTGTCGTTAACAGTGTGGAATACTACCATCAAGCTGTTATCGTACGAGGTGGTAGTTACTATTTCGCACGTTTCAGTAATTCATCTCCACTTTGTGTGACAAGGAGGCAGCCTACTATCGCTGATTTTGGAGATTAGGGACTCGATCAGACAAACTAATATCAAAGCTAAACTCAAATCATACTTTATAGAAAAATTAGAAAGACCGAAAATGAGTTTTTGAGAAATGTATAGGTAATACCATTGAATTTTAAAATTATACTATTGAATGTCATGAATGTTATTGAATATTATGTAATTGATTAATGATGTTATTGAATATTTAAAATTATGTTATTGCTTGCTCAGAATCTTAGATACGATAAATAATTGATGAGTTGATCACACCACACACAAACCACAGTGGTTTAAGTGGTGTTCCCGTAAAGCCATGTACAGATTGCTGCAACGCTACATGCAATGCAACATACTAAAGACGTCCACACTGCCGCAATGTAACATGTAATGTAACAAAGTTCCCATAGTGTAGATGTTCGTTTCGTGTTCATTGCATGTTGCGTTGCAGCAATCTGTACATGGCTTAATACATAACTATGTTTAATAAATTCTTGTGTAAATAAATAAATAAAACCAAATAAATAAATAAATAAGATATCAACTGTAGATATATATATGCTGGAAAAAATATATTTTTAGAGATAAGCCCGCCTTTGTACATTGTTATTCTTTCATTTATTTTCTGTATATCTGTTTTGTGGCGTACAATAAATAAATTACAAAATGTATTTATGAAAGTCACCGTAGAATTGTCAAACCCGTTAGATTGCAATCTAACGAATTCAAATACGTTATTTATAATATAATCCACGCTGGCTTCCCAATGGGCCTTAAAGCTTGGTAATAGAGTCCAAAAAGCATGTTATATTGTTGGCGGGTGTCAAGAGTAAGCCAAACCAATATAGGTATATAATAGGTCCCCAACTAATAAACTATTTGATTGAGAATTTTATATGAAATATTGCTAACAAGTTCGCTTTCATTTCAATGCAGCGAGTGAACATCCCTAATTGAAATCGTATGCTATCAAAGTTTGATTTTGATTTTTGTCCCGTTACTTTGTTTACGTCATGTCAAGCGAATTGCGGGGTTCTTGTAATACAGATTTTTATAAATCTAGTACAAGGGCCAATTATATATTTTGTAATTGAAAGTTTTTATGAATGATTTTGTATTTGTATTTGTTTAATTTTATTGCCACTTTTCAACTTTTTAAGTTACGTCTAGTATTAGAAGTTGTTAGCGAAGCAATGATGCTTGTATTTTTTTATGTCTTCGAGAGAATAGATGTCGAGCATATTCGCTGCCTCTGCGTTTTGTATTGATGCTTTTGCCTGGGTATTAGATAACCAAGTGCGTGCGTTCAGTGCGTTATTTCGGTGAATCGTCATATCGTTGATTTGTATCAGCGATGGACTGGGTTAGCGGGGATTCGTTATTTCGACCATTGGTAACATCGGTGAACCATTTTTCGGTTTTTACGTTCGGGCGTCTAACATTATTAGTCTGAGGTCTACCATGACTTTTCGTTCTCAAATGTATCATGAGTACTAATTGTAAGTTTAAAAGAGTATTACCTATATCCCACTCATGCAATGGAATGCAGGGAGATGAAATAATTCATTTCCCTCTAGCGGTAGAGCTGAGAACGAGACGGCATGCAATATATCAGGGACGTGACACTGGGGCTGCAATGTGAGGGGATGAATAAGCAAAATGCCCAGTTGAGGGCAATTTGACGGCGAATGTGTCAGTACATAATGCAGCCTACATTAAATATTGAGCAGGCGTTAGCGGTTAAGACCATGAAATATCGTGTAAATGCTCAAATTTAACATACGGCATACGGTAAGTCTTTTCCTTCACCCATTTTACCCGTGACTCAACCTAAATCAAGAGATTGTTGTAAATATAGCATTAAAATGGAAAACTTTAAAAACTCCTTGACATAAAAACAATTTAAAGGAGCTATCAAGCAAACAACTAAAGAAATGGGTGCTAGTCAGTCATTTTTTAGGGTTTCGATCCTTAAAAGGTAAAAAGGAACCCTTATAGGATCACTTTGTTGTCCGTCTGTCCGTCTGTCTGTCTGTCCGTCCTTCTATGTGTCAAGACCATTTATATCAAGAACGTGTAAACGTGTATCAAGCTGAAATTTATATCAATTGTAAGGAACTGATGTGGTCGCCTAAAGTTGTGAAAAAATCAACCTTCTAGGTCAACGCAATCGAATGCTACGATAAATCGCAATGGACCCAAAACCTACAGGGTACTACCAGTTGACCTACAATCATAAAATTTGGCACAAAGCAAGTTCTTATAGCACAACTAAAGGGAAAAATCTGAATACTGCAAATTTTTGTCTTACTGCAAAAATATTTAATTTGGTTTACATGGATGACATCATCAATTTTTAACAATCTCCAAGTGTGATGAAGTGGGACCCTTGGTCCGCGAGTCCTGCTCTCACTTGACCGTTTATTTATAGTGATATCGAGATGCGAGACATTATAAGAAAAAATATACTACGATTACAAAGTTTTTGAAAAGCTTCATTATTTTATACCCATACATCTTTGAGCACCGTATTTCATTTATTATTTTTCTTTGTATAATCAGCCTTTGTCTACAAGTATAGACAATTGTACCTCCCTAACTATCCTACACTTGTTTATAATGTGCTAATATAAAATTCTTATTTTCAGATACACAATGCACAGTCCCTTCATTCTCCTTGTACTCGCGTGCGGAGTGTCAGTTGGCGCGGCCGCGGCACACTCCGGCGAGTCGGCCGCAGGCTGCGGCGGCCGCCTCAAGGGCCCGTACGGGATCATCCAGACCCCAAACTTCCCCCGCGCCTTCCCCGTGCCGCTCAAGTGCAAGTGGATCATCTCGCACGAGATCGAGAACGGCACTATCTCGATATACTTCACGCAGCAGTACGTCACCAGCGGGCTCACCTTCACCGAGTACTTGTACTACGACGAGACGTACAAGCTGGGCGAGCGGCGCGCCTTCACCGTCACAGAGGAGAACATCACTAAAGTCAAGTACATACAGGTAAGTGGGACAACAGATCGGGGCCTTATAATTACTGCGTGATAAATGCAACGTAATTTTGTAACGCAATGTTTAAACTGAAGTGCTGTTGGAATTAGGTACCAACATTTCAGTGTAATTTTCATATTTTAGGTTGCCTATCCGGCTCGAAGGACCATGAATAATATTATTTAGACCGTGCTTAAATTATTTATAATCAGCAATATACAGTCTAACTAATATTATTCAGCGCCTACAACCGCATTTACACACACAAGCATATTCCAATTAGAGGAGTGGGTCGCGTGTTTTTCCGTTTGGACATGCTCTACTGCAAATGGTAGCACAAAGGATTAATTCAGCTATTTTGTACCAATATTGACGCAAGTATATGCGAATTGGACTGCATGTAGCCAAGAGCGCTATTGAACACAGCTTTTAAGCATTGATTTATCCTCAGGCCTTATTATGATACATCATACCATTTATGACGTTACGGATTATGCTCGTAGCATATGGGATCATTCAACTATTACGTGATCACCGGAAGGGCGGGGGGGGGGGTCGGGTGCTTGTATATACATCGGATTATTTGAGGGGGGGGTGGGGAAGAATCCATGATTACGTCATCTGCGCTTCGTTTCCGAAAATAAATTATATTTAAATATTTACGTCCAATTTTGAAGTTTATTACTGGTAACACTTACTATTAGATAGATGAAACGGGATTTCCGGGATCGGGATCCAAAATTTAGGTCATTTAAGACCCATAGAAACATGACATACGTGTCAGTGTTAATAAAGAGCAAAAAATTTTAAGCACGGACGAAGATTACGTAATCAAGGCGAGGGGGGGGGGGGGGGGTTAAAAAAAAGATTACGCTGTGATCACATAGGGGGGGGGTTAAAAAAACGGCCAAAAATGATCACGTAATTGTTGAACGATCCCTATGATGATTATGCGTGTTCGTTATTAAATGGTAGCAGATAGGTGGTTTAGAGTGGCTACAAGAAGCACACAATCATTTCATTACTCGGTTCTTAGAACGGAGTTAGTATAACCCCGTGGCTGGCACACGGTCATTTCATTACCCAGTTCTCAAAACCGAGTTAGATCAATTCAAACCCTGTGCTGGCACAGAGATGATTACGTTACCGACCCTGTTACTGGCCTAGATGTAGACTTTGCAAAATTAGGGCTTCTTTAATCAGAGGCTAAGTGCTTCGTGAGATGAGATGTAACTTTTAACAGCTTTAGCGTTGGCTTATGAGAAACTTCTTATCGTAACCACTTTTACTTTTACTCATACTTGAATTTTGGTGGAGTTTGTGTAACAGTTGTAAACCTTAAATCCTAGTCGTGCGACAAAACAATACTCATTCTACGATTAAAATCTATTTGTTAATTCTTATCTCTCCATGTAGTGTGGCTACTGTAAAACAGCAGATTTGAAATACTCAGACTTTACCTGAGAATTTAATCAAGGAATGGTATTCGTTAGACTTCTTAATAACTCCGCCTCAGAACACTTGATATTTTTTTAATTACAAGAATCCTTTGCCTTCCCTGCCGAGGCGGTAGATCCTTAGTCCTTTTGAGGGGTAATCTCCAACAGGCTTTGCATACATAATTCATAAGCACATTAACGTTTCTATTAACTACTCGTAATTTCGTCAGGAAATTGTCTACGTGAAGTTACGGAAGGGTGAAAGAGCAAATAAAACTCTCCGTGTTTACTTAATTAACAATTTTTGTGTTCAGAAAGTGCCTACACGCGCAGTGAATAACATGCTGTCGAATTTTAGTTATTTACAAATCAACCAATACAGTAACCATGTTGCCGCCTTCTTTACCCGTATGTGAGAACGTATTATAGTCGCAACGTTACAAGACAAAAGAACTTCATGGTCTATCTAATGGTTCAGGTTCACTTCTTATGCGACTATGCGGGTAAAGTGTTGATGCTTGATAAAAATTAACATTATTTGCCATTTTGCCACACCATCTACCGATACTTTAAATATCACAGAAGTCACATTACGACGTCAGTCATAAAATGTTAAGCGTCATACATTGTACATCGACAGCATAACTATGTTCTCCCGAAGTCATAATGCGCATGGAAGTCTTACTCCGAACGTTCGGGAGACGAAAGTTATATCTATATAGGGGTGGGATATAGAAAAACTGTTTTTCTATGTATTTATCTCGATCCTCGATCTCATATCAGCTCCTGGACAGTCGGAATACGACCTCTTCAGACCTTTGAAGAAAATGTATATGCGCAGTATTACTTTGGGAGTACTGTAATATTTTTGCACTTTAGACATTGTACAGATTATGTTAACACGCAAACTACTCAAACAGATCTACAAATCCTAACAAACCAGAAACATCTACACGGCGAAAGTGTCAAATGATGTCAACATACATTTAACACAGAGGATGTTGACATAGTACTATTGACACTATTACTTCCGCCGGCTCTACAACCCTTTGTGGGTGTTGGCCTCCTCCATGATCTGCTTCCATTTCGCTCTATCACTGGCCTCCCTTCGCCAAGATGTTTTCTTTCCGATGCTCTTCAGATCCTCCACATATTGACACTTTGGCTGTATATTTCTGGGTTGTTTGTGTGCGTGCTTGCTGCTAGTTCAAGTAGCCAATTGTAAAATCGTGTGACTGTACCCGATGTTCCCATAACTGTTTATGTATGAGGACTTACTTCAAAGCGAATATTAATATTATAGCTTTCGATGCTGCAGCATTGGCAGCGTTGGTGAAGCAAATATGTGTGCTTTTAGTGTATATTTATGCCTCTACTGCATATATTATGTATAGGTGTAGAATATGTTGGTGTTGTCACTGTTTTTAGGCTACCGTACCCGAAGGATGCCAAACGGGACCCTATTACTGAGACTTCGCTGTCCGTCTGTCCGTCCGTCCGTCCGTCCGTCCGTCCTGTCTGTCACCGGGTCCGTCTACACGAACCGTAATAGCTAGAAAGCTGAAATTTTCACAGAATGTGTATATCTGTTGCCGCACCAACCACAAATACTGTGAAATACGAGAGATATTGCAAATTAAAGGGGGCCCCGATACAAGAGACGTGTTTAGATACACTAACGCATTTCAAAATGGAGATCTTGACTGAAACTGTTTATTTATTGTCATAGCAACCATGTCATAGACACATATACTACACATTTAAATATGATAGCATATTTCGCGTCAACCCACATGGTTGTGGTAGCTCCGCCGGTATGATGTAGACTCTCAATCCGGAGGTCGTCGGTTCAAATCTCGTGAAGGCATAAACTTTTTAAACTTTCTTTTTGTTTATTTTTTTATTGTTTTGAGTGCTTTTGATTTGTTGTACGATGGTACGGTACCCTTCGTGTGCGATACCGACCCGCACTTAACCGATTTTTTATTCACACGACAAACTGTAAACTATGGAAAGTGAACGCGGCATCAAACATGGTGTGGTTAAAATAAAAGCCGGGGATTTCAACTTCAAACCTAAAAAACGGCCAAGTGCGAGTCGGACTCGCGCACGAAGGGTTCCGTACCATTATTTATTTATTTATTTATTGAATTTATTATCTATAAACAATGAATGACAAAGTTATCTTTGCAGTTTTTAATAGGTAAATGTTTTATATCTTAAAAACTGCTCATTATATTTTGTTCAAACCAATTTTCACAAGATAAACAGCATATATTTTTTATAGATTTATCACTCTCTTACTTTAATAGTTAAAGGGGGGGGACACAATTTTATCCACTTTGGATGGGTCTGTCTCTTTAAAGATTGACTTTGAGGAAAAATGGTTTTAGGAACCTCCACTTCATTTTTGAAGACCTATCTATAAACACCACACACATGTAGGTTTGATGAAAAAAAATATTTTTGGTTTCAGTTTCATGTATGGGGAGCCCCCCTTAAATTTTTATTTTTTTCAGATTTTGTATAAAAATCGTAAAGCGGTTTATAGAATACATCTACGTATTACCAAGTTTCAACCGTGTAGTCTTAATAGTTTTGGGATAAAGTTGCTGTGACATACGGACGGACGGACGGACGGACGGACGAACAGACAGACTTGACGAAACTATAAGGGTTCCTTGTTTCTCTACGGAACCCTAAAAAGGGATCAAAAGATTTAGGTATTTTATTTCTTTGCTTGAATCTCTGTAAAGAGCTCCGCGACGCATTATTATCTTTGCGAGTTCGAATATAATGTTTCTCGGTATACTTTTACGGGCGCAAATTCAATTTGAAAGAAACTAAACTCTTCAATTCAAACTATAATGTCCAATATCTGTGGAGCCACATCGCACAAAGTCACGTGATTCGTATCTAGAAACTTCTCTGGCGGGGCTCCGATAACTTTTTGCTCACTTTGACGGGTCATTCTACTCACCAATTAATTTGTCCATCTCTTTACCAATTAATTTGTCTTTACAAAACAATACATCATACAATGGAAAATAGACAATATATGCACAAAGGTCTCTATCAAGAGATTGTGTTATCATTTTTTGCCCATCAATTCCTGTTCTGTAACTCAAATAGAATATATATGATAGACCATTATTATGTAATGAGACAGCTTTTCCAAACACTAACAAACTGACTTTTTATGTCTAATTTTCTGAATTTTTTTAATTGTTTCCACTGCGTCGTTATTTATTTTCAACCATTTTCATAACTTGAACCAAAATGGCCGCAACTTATTTTAATCATGCGGTGCAAAAAAATGATATTGAGTTACTGCGCATAGGTCAACTTGTAAGACACAAGGTGTAGGTATATTATAGTCTCTTGAAGACTCGCCTGGAAATGTGAAGGAAGACATTCACATCCTCACACATCGTTATCGTTACAATAGCTTGAGAGTGCGCGCGTGCAATACGTCAAAATATGTCAGCCACTGCAATGGTCTTTTATAGAAAAAAAAATTGCAAACGTCAATAGAAAATCACTTTTTCATGGGCTCCAGTATTTTTGTGCCTGCACAATTCAATTTATCTTATCTATTGCCTTTGTTCCTACAAACGAAATTAGGATTAACCTAGAGTTTTAACTCTCTCTTTGGTGGTACATTTTTAACCACGTATTTATATTAATTTCATTCGGGTAGATATTTTCAGCCTAAAAGATCTGCGCAACCCGCAAATCCAAACAAAAACAACAAAAATCATTTATTGAACAAAGGGTGGGTACAATAAATTAGTGTGCATAACATTTTAAGAGTCCAATCAAATGTTAGTTAGTTATACATGTTGATCATAGCAGCAATGTAGCAATAGTTAGTGCTTTCATTGCTAGGCTAGTTAATAGCCTGTATTAATGATAAGCACGCTCTTGCCTTCTGGAGGGGGGAGTGCGGATAAGTATTAAACTAAGATTATAGTAATTGGAGTAATTAGATGTCGTAGGTGACAATAAACATGGGGTGCCCATGTTCCCACTGTCACCTTACTGCAAATGTACAGTACACCTATAATTATCAAAAAGAAGAAATAAAAATAAAAAAATAACCTATGTGTGTTGTGTATGGTTTGTGTAAGGAGAGAGAGAGGGTGTGTGCGTGTGTGGGTGTGTATATGTGTATGTAAGTTGAAGGCTTGAAGCTTACCTACCTAACAGGAGAAAGGTGAGAGAAGCTTTTCGGTATCGTTATGCGTTAGGTTAAACAAGTATTTGCTTATTTTGTGTTTGCATTCATGAAGTGCCAGCGGGTAGATATTTATTTATTTATTTATTCATATATTCGAACAACATCCAAACTTAAGTTCCACGCCCAGTGAATATACAGGTCACCACCTTTATTGTCTCTCCTCCTATGTACCTACTGCAGATACATATCTACTACCGTTTAGCAGAATGTCCTCGCCTCTCCGTATTCCGTCGGCACCCGCGCCGCGCGGTCTTTAGCTTCAGCGAAATCCTGAACAAGACGTGACATTATTATCACAAAATATACTCTTGCGTTATCCATTACGCAGCCTTTCATGTTTATTTACTTGTCTATTTCGGTCGCGTATGAATGGGACCTAATGGGACACACAAATTGATTCAGGTAAATGTAGTCTAGAAGCGTAGCTCGGTGCCCGAAAGCTAAGTTCTTGGGTCTCTGTGATAAGTCGTTTATCTCGCCAAATTAGAAATTATATGAATCATGATTTCATATTTCTATTTCTCATTCGGATAACAACTGAATGTAAAGTGCTGAAATATTCTACGAAATATTTCATAGGACTTGGGTATTTTAAAAGTGACTTTGACTTTCGACTGCTTCTAGTAATAAAAGTAATTGTATATTAAGCATTAAATTTAAATGGACTGTTAAAGTAAAAGCCCCTCTAATCGGGCGTTAAACTCGAGGGGCGGTCTTCATTTGCCGTTAAATCTGAGTGGTTAAAAGAGAAAAATCCGAATATTGAATCGGCATTATTGTACTCATGTATTGATTTTCTTAATAGGAAAACGCTCATAGAAATTTATTTGATGCTTATTAATTAAACACATAAAATATAGCTCTTTCTTCTTTTCTTATTTTCTATTGCACATACTTTTACGGAGTTTCTCCTGGACGAATGTCCGCAGGCTTTTTTTTACAGTCTTACAACGTTTGTAAACACAAAGTTACTTTATGGCCTGGAATCATAACCGACATCTCAAACCTTATAGGACAGTTAAAGTCGAGGTGCCTCTCTCCATGTGACATTTCGCACTTTATTTAACCCTTCATCGACACATCTTATCTATCTATTGCTCTCCATTGTTCGGTTGCTCAACCGGTGTGTGCTTCTGAGCGTGAACCAGTTAAGCAGCTGTTTGTGCATTAGATAATAAGTCGTTAGTCTTACCCTATTACTCATCCCTTTTCCTATCTCCTGCTTATTTATTATTTGCTAAATTAGGACGGTCGTCTGTCAAACTCTCCCCAAAATATCATATTTCACGAGAAGGCATCTGCGACGAAGGCGACGACGAAATGTTTTCCTGATATCTGATATCGATTTATCATTCAGCAAGAGGAAGTGACACAGTTGTTGTCTCTGTCATGTAGATTATTAGGACATAAATGTAATGTTGTGATGTCGCTGTTTCTGGTTCCCACGACACAGGGTATCCTAGTGTGGGGCCAGACGCAATGTATGTGCCAGTATGTAAAAAAAAAAAAAACAATTAGGTTATTTATTTCATTTCATTTTCATTTATACTTTATTGCACAAAAACATAAAAACACGTAACATTTACAAAAAAGTATGTAAAAGGCGAGCTTATCTCTAAAAAGAGATTTCTTCCAGCAAACCTAGGCATGTCAGGAAAAAAACAGATAAAGAGAGAGAAGTCAGTGCACAATAAATGTCTAAATAAATATACTTCAAATATAATACGCATTTTATTTATTTAAAAACTAAATAAAGCTCTGATTTAAGGAAAGGTTATGATGGGGGACTACCTTATCATAGTCAGACTGACTCCAACTCTCTCATACTCATATAGGTACCACAAATTATACCTTACCGATCCTGTGGCCTTACTACAACCTTTTTAGCGATTCAGCTATATCGTCAGCTTGTAACATCACAATGGCAACATTTTGCAATCGAATACCCATGGTAAACTTTGTCCCAAGAGTTCTTTTACCTTATCAGCATTGGTTGAAAGTTGGAGTATGGCGGCCCCTGTTTCTCGTTAGAGCAATGACAAAAGATTGCTTCTTCTTCTTATTTTTATTATTGGCGTCCTAACCTCTTTTGAGGTTAATTTTGCCAGTGTCAAGTGGTCAGGTTCTCATTTGAGAACCTGGAAATTATAATGTCTTGAGATGATGATCGGTCAGTTATTATATTTTTGTGGCTCAATGTGACGTTTGTGAATTCGTACTCTGCAACGTCAAAAGTGAGATTAAGTTCATGAAAGAGTTTATTCTATAACTTACTTATACATGATCGTCCGATTTTTATCTATAACGTTAATTCTAGTAAGAACGGAGCAGACTCCGTAGGTAAAGCAGACAGCGCGACTCTGATTTGCGAATGAAAATAAATCCGGATTGGAAGACCAATATTCACAGTACAGATGAAACTATTTCACTGTGAAGACACATTTTTCTAGGTTCCCTCCCAGCTATTTCCTTCTATTCGTACAGTGTAAGAAAGATGTCTACAAGAAAGTCGTCCATCAAACGTTCGCCGACAAGTCAATCCTCAAGTATTTGTGTGAGCAAACACTATGAATGGCGAGATAGTAACACTATGTAATTTGATCATTTATCAACATGAGTTGGTCGCTGACAGACGTCATGTGACGAGGGTCAGTCACTCGTTCAGACGTGGACTAACCGAGCGGAACAAAAAACCATGCATGTTGTAGGTAATGTACACGTAATTTTAACATACCGAAAGCACAAAGTAACTTTCATTTTAAAATACCTTCCATTCTTCTGTTCTTCTTTAAGGGGGTTGAAGTGCCTGCACGTGGCCCACATGTGCGGGGCCTTTGTGCATGTCCCCTTCTCAAACTCCCTTATTTCAGCCAACCCAACTCCTGCACAAGCTGGAATAGGAGGCCTGGATGTTCAAGGAGCTCATGGAGCTCATGCTCATCATCATTTAAAATACCTTCCATAAATACATATTTGGATAAGGGCATCGCACAAGACACTTAGCTTGAAAATGTTTCCACTTGAGATGAGCCATTACCGCTTTTAGAATAGGTTTTATACAATGTGTAAATGAATTAACGCAAAATGAGAAGCTTTTGTTAGGGACATAATTCTGAGCAACATTCATTATGAAACCGATTTGATCAGAGCAACTTTATTTACTTCTCCATACAAATCAGCTGACCCACTCAGGCCAAAATGTACTACAGTCTTCACAAAATAAAAGGCCCGTTTTGACAGTTCACGTCCATGAAGTTTTAACCTAATGCGTCGGTAATAAAAGCCAACTGTTGCGTACAAGCAAAGCGTACAAGTTGCACCTAAAAACCGCTTCTATTACCTACGGTTAAAACTTCATGGGCGCGAACTGTCAAAACCGGCCTTTTATTTTGTGAAGACTTTAGTTCGAAAAGGCGCTAAGAATCCTTACATATATTTCGCTGCCCAGAAATCGATCTAAAAATGTAACGCATGTGTTTGCTGTCCAATATATTTCATTTCTATCAAATAACACGATTCGGCCCTCAGATTCGGCTATTTTCATATTTCACCAAGATAGGGTCGTCCCAACCTTTTTAGCCATTCCAGATAAGTGACGGTCCACGGAAGGGCTATTGTCGCGTCTTTTTGTTTGAGACCTTTCCGACATTTCCCGAGGTTTGGTGGTAATAATATAAAGCAACAGGGATGTCTGTCAGTCATTGCGAGTGGCTACGGTAACGTATTGTATTGCATACTTACCGCCAGTTTGCAATTAGAATCCTAATACATCGACAATTTTCCTTTCGAAAACTTCCTATTGACTAACGCCTATTAATTGCCACAGTGGCATGATTCTCGCGCATTCGATACATCGAGTGATTTTGTATGGGAATCTGTCAATATAGGTCTCCATCCGTATATCGAAGGCGCGAGAATCATGCCACTGGATCTCACAGATTATTATAGTCGTGTTCCGTGACATCGCCGTCAGCGCCATAATCGATTACAGCTTCTAGAATGTAGTATTGGGCCTGCTCGGACATCGCTCCGTACTGTTACATTTGAGACAATGTACTAGTTCGGTCTATTAGTACTATTAGGACTATTGGGACATGATTTCGTTCGTTCGCTCTCGGCCGTGTTCATTCACCCGGTTCATTTATTCATTAAGCCAGCCCGGGTTCGCGATTCTTTCGCGAGAACAGTGAACGAATAGACCGAATGTCCGATTAGCACTGGGAATCTTTTCCTTTCGTTCATTGCTGCATGGTTTAATAACGTGTCTTATTAACCGAAAGAGCGAGTTCAGAGAACAATAGACCATCTGGACTGGTTGATAAGGTTCCTTTTTTGTTATGGGTCGCACGCACCGCATAAGGTAATGCAGTACAGACAGACAGACAGACGGACGGACAGACGGACGGACGGACAGCGGAGGCTTAGTAATAGGGTCCAGTTTGGCACCCTTCGAGTACGGAACCCTAAATAGTATCCGCTTTGACTAACCATTTGCCCGTATTACCCATTGAAACAGCAGATTTTAGTAAAACGAGGCATTTCGACGAACGTAGCCGACAGTAACTTCATTGTGTACTATTAACGAGACCAACATAATAGCCTTTCATTTATACCACTTTGAATTGCAAATACCTGACGTATTTCAGCGAAAAAAGGGCAAAAACATGAATGCGATACAAAAAGGCTGTTGTAGTCATTATTTACCACAGGCCGCTGGACTACGCAACAACAGAGCATCTTTTATTTCTTTTGCTAGATTGTAAAGAGGGGATTATTTATTAGGTCAATTTAGAACACTTCAGTTTCTATTTAGCACGATAAACATAAACATAAACATTTACATACAGGCACATACAATAATAATAATATTAATTATGTACAATATGTGCATAATTAATCATAAATAACCTTTAATAATCCATTGAATAACTATAGTTTTTTATCATTATGTGCTCCTTGTAAAGTGTGTCTGTAATGCCATAGTATAAAGTAATGCTGTATACACATGCTTTTGGCGTTGCAGACGGAAATGTTTGTTCTAATCTTAATGTTGTAATGTATGTCTGTATGTACTGCTGTTTTGTGTGTTAATAAATAAATAAATAAATAAATACATACATTGCTTCTGGCCCCACACTAGGATACCCTGTGTCTTGGGAACCAGAAACAGCGACATCACAAACATGTAAACATCCAAGACCAAGGGGTTTTTTTTTCTCCCCAGCCGGAATTCAAACCCGGGACCTCTCGCACGGTAGGCAGATGCAACCGCTGAGCCGCTGAGGTCGTGATGACAATGTCAGTAATGTTTTCAACTTCAACTTCAATTTTAGTTCATGGCAATCTGTCTTATGCCAGACAATTTATGCCAGTGTCATGTGATGACGAAACATGTGAGACGCGTAACAAGATTTAAGAAAAGGTGGTTGACTTTTTGAGATCTGATATTAGAAAAATCGACACAATAATGGTTTTAATTATATTCAATATATACAAATATACTTGGAACACATAGTTAGTGTTATTTTTATTTTATTTATTTATCCAAAACAAATAGAGTGCGTCCCTCGTGCGTCCACTCCCATACTGCGCGCGGAGAGAGGCGGAAACTAATTTGACAGGTAGGCATTTTGTCGTTCCATGGTATTGCCAATAAAAATACTGGCAATACCATAGAACGACTCGCACGCTGCTGTTGCTACCGTCACGCCTCCCTTCATCCACACCATAATCCCGGACGCACACTAGTAAAATATTCTTAAAATTACTTATAATATGGTGACTAAATCCTTGAGAGGTTTAAGTGTGACCACTGACTACTTGTTCCCCGCTTTGATAATCGCATTTTGTAGATCTAATATTCAGTAACTCCTTCCACACACGCAATATAATCATCTACCTACATGGACTAATCGATACTCATATCATTATTGTTATCAATGGAATCAGCGGAAATTAGCTATTCACAGCAAACTGTACTCCTGCACCACTCGGCGTATAATTTTAAACCCCAACAAAATAGAGTGGTGTTTGAAGCGTCTGTCTGTCCGTGTGTGTGTGTGTGTCTGTCCCTAGGAATCAAACGGGTGGATAGATTTCAAAAGTAGAGTTATGTTGATTGCATGAAACATCTGTGATAACACGTACCATACCAACTAGGTATTTCTGAATCATAGTTATACCAGGAATAGATTTAGCAAGACTTTGCAAGAAGTTATAAACAAAAACCCCGCAACAGAAAGGGATTATAATCTAATAATGTCGTCATCTGGGCAAGCGGCTGCTATTTTCCAGATGTTTGTTCTCCCATTCTGTCTATAAATCGTTCGTCTCTGGACGGTCTCCACCTCGACTCTTCAATTTCGCCGAAGAAAATTCAATTTTGCCGCGAGAACCTTTGTGGGATAATGAAAACTCTATCGAATTATGGAACCCTGACGATTTCATTGGTTATTTTTATTTAATTCATTTATTCGCTTCATCATGTTGGATGTTTGACTACTCTTCCTCTATACATACCTATCTCAACTTACACACAATATTTATACTACGACGTCTATTCTACAAGTCTACAAGTCCGAAATGAAGAAATTGAATTGAATTTAATTGAATTATACTATATATATTACTGTAATTGGCGCTACACTACACTTTGTAACAGAAAGTGGAATATGGTTTATATTTAGATTATTGCCCGGATTTTACCAACGAAAGAGTAACTTTTATTATACTCGAGAGTATCTTTCATAGACACCAGTGACACCTTCATTTTGAACTGTCATTTGTCATACAAGTTATCCCCGGGATAGTTATTCTCGGTATAACTTTTTGTTGGTAAAATCCAGCCTAAGTGGGTGCGCTGTTAGTCTTTTTTTATACGACTGGTTAAGAAGTAATTGTTAATTCCAGATATGATCCAGCGAGAAAATTTTGGCCAATCATATTTGAAATTTTACTTGTATTAATAGCATCATAATAATAATAATAATATACCTCACATAAAAAGGTATAAAACTAAGGAAATAGGCAGGTACTCTACAAAAACGCTTAAAACCGAAAAACCCGACGTCTAAGAAAGTGCTTATGGAGTATTGATATACCGTCCACTTTCCAATAAAATTGTTTTCCCTTTTCCCTACCATATTTCAGAAGGAACACTAATTGAAAATGTGGAAAAATGGCCCGTTACAGTGAAAAATGGGCCATTTGTATGTGGACCAGCGTGAAGATGTCGGCCACCTACGAGTCCAATATATTACTTGCACAGTCACATGGTTCGTCAAAGTTTTGGGAAAGTCTGTATATTTATATGTGAAGTCTTGGCTTTCTCTTGCTTTTTATGACGGCGCCTAAGGCAAAAACAGCCTTTAGTAAAACGCAAATCGCTCAGAATGACGAGTATTATTGCTGTATGTTTTTTACTAGCTTATTTATCACGAGTTTCAGCGTGGCTTTGCTTTCCCATAAACGTTAATTATTTTATTAAGTTTGCTCGATAGAAAAGTCTCCTGAAGTTGCCAGAAAATCTGTCTGTCACAATGTTTTATTTTACAATTTGGCACCGCATCTGAATTTGTGTTCTTGTTATTTATCTAATCATTTTAAAAATTGCACAGTATGTTCCTCAGTAAGAACCGACTTGAATTGATAACCCCCTCCTTTTTAGAGAACCGACTACAAAAAAAGGAAGGGGTTATCAATTCGGTTGTGTTATGCTTTTTTATCTTTTTTTATGTGTGATACTTTTAAATTGGTATTATTTGTTAATCGATTTCATAAATTATTTTTATATATGAAACAATGGACCTTCAGGTTGTCCCATTTTTTGAAAATTATGAATCGGTTCAGTATTTAGGTTTCTACATAGAAAATACTGTCATCCAGGTATCCAAAATTACATATGCTTGGTTGTAGATGAATTCTGGCTTCAGAAGTCATTCGCATTTCACAGGACAGGACTATCCCCCGGTTTCTGAGACGCTGATCAAAGGTTACGATTAGCTAACAGAGCGATTAACTGATTTCAGCCAATCACGTGCCGCCATCAGCCAATCGTGTACCGCCGAATTACTAATAATTATATATATAATTGTACCGTGGTGAATTATTCTATAAATACACATACCTATCTTTGGAAAGGTCTTTTATCTAGATAATTTTTGAGTGCAATACATAATTTTAACTTAGATTTCTTGTAAGTCAATACTTTTAGGAGAAGTGATGAAGCTATCCACTTCCCGAAATGAACTAAACGGCCAATTTATACAAAACAGTCACGAAAATGCGACTACTAGTCGTATATTCGCACTAGTACAATTGCTGCAGTAAACTTGGTCGATTTATAGTCCCGCGCTGACTGTGGCCGCAAGGATTACGTCCCAGCAATTTTGTTCCAATTGGCGTATAAACCTATATCATTTGACTAGATGCTTCTGAGGATATTTGGATAAAAGCTACTCTGAATGCCTACATACATAACCACACACCCTTTTCTGGACAGAGGGGTAGGTAGAAGCCCTATTCTATACCACTTATTTCGTAATTTCTTTATGCCTCAATTGATGTCCGCGAGGCTGGTCCGAGCCGAGCGGTAGCCAATACCTAATAAGAGGAATATTTGTATGTAACAACGATATATGTTTTGTTTTGTTTTCTAGAAAATGGCGTCGTAGTTTTCGATGAAATCTGCAATATAGGGGATTTTGGTGGTAAAAAATCGATCAAGCAAGGTCTCATAAAAAATACTCGTAAATATTCTCAGAAAAAAGGCGTTTTCCGAGTTTTCATGCTTTTCTCATTGCCGCGCAATAGGATTGGCAATTTCACTTTAGTACTATGTAAATAAGGCATAAATTCCAATGACAATCAAAAAGTATGTTAACTGATTGTGACCTCAGATCACCTGAAACTTTTTGGCGCGTCTTCGGAAAATTTACACACAAAGGTTTCGTTCAAATAAGATCGAATCTAAGTTTATCATCTGCTATTCAACCTTCTTGCTTGCTACTAAGCAAACAGGCCCTCTGTTTTCCTCGTGAGTGCTAGGCACATAATTCAATCTTTCAGCCTACACGTGTACGAAAACAAAATGTCTGTTTGCTTCTCGTTTACTGCTGTTCAAAAACAGAACAGCATAATAATAGATTTTAATGTTGTCTGATGAGTATGTTGTCTTATTGTGTTTGTACCACCAAATGCCGAGCAAGCTCGTTAACCAGATATTGGGGAATTATAAAATGATCGAATAAAAATATAACTGAGCGACTAAATTACTGACTGAGCTAGCTGAGTTAGTATTTTAGTCGCTCAGTTAATATTTCAGTTAGGTTAGGTTAGACTTTGTCACTCGTTTAAACACTACCCTTTCATTATTGTACTACACTTGAGAGCTTATCTCTAACTAGAGATTTCTTCCAGCAAACCATTGGGAAAGGAAAAGGTAGTTATTAACTTATTTCTGTTGTACATTCGCGAAAGGAATAAATTAACCCATGGTTAGTTGTTTGAATATGTTGTACATACCATAGATAACACTATACAAACAAATTATTAACAAATTGTTCCAGCTGCTATGCTGGAGCCGTACCATATAAATAGAGTGAATGGGGTAAATAGTGACTTGCTTTGTTCAAAACTGCATACAAATCTCCTCTAACCCGAACATATCGACAGATTGTCACAGGCACTCCTAAATTCTGAATGAACAATGCCGTACCACCGAACACCGCACAGTCAGCCTAAAGTCAAACTTCCACGTTCAGGGTCTAATGCGTAAACTAGTGTGGGGCCGGAAGCGACCTCTATTACCACATGTTGTGTAGTAATGTTTTACTGACTGTACACGATACAGTGATCCCCAGACGCATATAAAACGGATTTTACAGCTTCAGTCACCGTCAATGCCAACGAAACTACCCAATAACGATGCAACTAACAGAAAATGCCTATAATAAATACTTATTTATACAGTATGTAACAGGCGACATAAAATTGTACAATGCTCTGGGTTACAATAAACGAGGCTTTATCTGAGACTTATTAATTTTTCTTTATTGTTTTTACGCATGCTGAAGTGAAAACATTGAAAGAGAATGCCAACTACATTAAACAAAAAATTACTGAAAGAATTGCTAATTTGTGACATGAAAGAAATCCCACATAAAAGTGAACAGAATTGTTTGCTAAGTCAGCCTGATGTAGCTGTTCTGATCGTCTGTAAATCCCGTGAGCTTATTCATCACTTGTTTCTGCTCCTGTTTGAATAAATTTCACATTCATCCAACTTCCCTTCCCTTTCGCTGTACAGCCATAAAACAAAAGTAAGCCGAAAGTTCGCAGGGTCTTCATTCTGTAGGTCGCAGTAATTAAATTTCATTGCTACTCGCTGAAAGCAAAAAAATACATTTTGTATTCTTTGCGAGAAAAACTTTTCCCACTTTTGCCACACAAATCGTTCAGGATGTTGACCACTTCGAAATGACTGGGCTCTATTGGCGAGTGTTAAGTATACTCTTTGTCTCTCAGGGCGTGGACAAACGATGACGCGCCCGCTCCGTCGCCGCTCCGCGCCCACTCTGACGCCGCTAAGCCTCGCTCTCTGCTCGGATGGAGCGGGCGCGTCATCGTCTGTCCTCGCCGTGTCTCGCCTTGCCCACTTGAGTTATACAGCAAAGACACGTCAGTTCCTTTGAATATTGGTGCTAATTTGGTATTATGGTTGGCGAGTTTCTTTGTGTCGTGTCTTTGTCTTGTAGCTTTAGTCGGCATAGCGTTTCAGGAGCACTTTGATGAAACACTGAGGAGTGTCAATTCCACTTAAAGTGGCACCGAGATCAGAATAACGGCCTTTAGTGGCTTCCACGCCATTCGAGCTCGCTACGCTGCGCTGTTTGTCTGTCTGTTTGATTGATTGTGTGGGGAAACTATACACAATTTTCGTAAAATATCTACTACGGAAGAGAATCGCGGTTTGAAGCGTGGAGCTCTCACGTATCACTGACACGTGTCACTCACACAAACACGTTTTAACACAGTTGGCTTGTACTCTAAAGGGCCCTTAGTGGGAAAGTTTTGGGATAGGACTTGCTTTTTTTATTCCATACGTATTTTGGGGTGCTGAATCCGAATCTGAGGTCAAAATACAATCACACAATTAACTATGACATAAAAGCTTGTCGGCAGGTACCTATATGACACTAACTAGTAAATCTCGCAACAGGCTTCCAAAACGATATATTTTGACGCATTTAATTCTATTAAAATTTTATTTTCTCCTTTTTAGGGCATTTAAATTAAAGCTTTGTTTTAAAATATTTTTTGCTTTTAATTTTTTAGAATGGCATCTGAGACAGGTTTGGTTTATTGGTAAACCGTAACTGCACGCCTAAAAAAAGTTAATAACGCTACGAAAACGAATAGAAACGAAAACTCAAAATGTATGGCCATTTGACATTTGGTGACGCTAGCGTAGCGTGACTAATTGTCAAATCGCATGCATATTCTTAGCGTTTCGTGCGAACGATAATAGCTTTTTGCATCTTGTCTAGGGGGGCTGTAATCAATATGAACGTATTTCAGACAGACACAGTAACAACAACATAGATAAAGTTTGTGACCATTGAGTAATATGCTCACATTAATTTCTTTTAGCAGTATGTAGCACTTAGACGTATCACATGCTGCTAATTCTATAATACATTATATTGCACACTGCCCATCCACCCACGCCATTTACATAATTATCTTACGGGTCTTTCGAGTTCACCACAAGGGTGTGTGTGGGACCCTACTGCACAATGATCATGATTGTTTGGTTCAAAGTAGGTTTCTTATCCCCTAAATTATGCATGTATCCATTAGGTAATCTACATAACGACAGAACACTTCCCATCCACTCACTGGTAAGGAGATATCGCTTTCCCGGTATTTGTGTCTCAAGGATAATGTAAAACATTACAGGGTCGGCCATTTGAATGGGTCAGTATGGCGAAGTCAGAAACTATAAGAGATAATGTTTTGGTATTACCCTGAGTTGCACGAAACGAGTTGTTATAATAGGCGGAAAATAATTTGCCCAGAGCGTTTGCTGTGTGTGTCTCGCTCTCTCACATATTGGCGAGTGTTTCTAATGCTAAGGACATGCTTTCGTGCAACTCAGGAATACACACAGACAGATCTAAAAAATATTTAGAGCTACAATACAAATACAAAACAACACATCGGCACACCTCGGACACTCCATAGAACGCTCGTAAAATAATCACCTATTACTACTACATAACCAAATGGTGTTTGTATACGTGCTAATGTGTGCGTAAACTTTGCTAGGGCTGGTGGCGCGGCAAACGCAGCGCTATTAAAGTATACGCGTGTCCGGCGTTCAGCCCTGTCTATTGATCCTTTAACCAATCTTTTGACGCCAGGGGGGGTGGGGTGCGGTATCTGAATCAGCGCGGGGAAGGGAGTGGCCGTTCTGTACGGAGTACTATTATCTCTTCTGTGACATCGGTTCAGTTCGTTGAAACATTTCCCATAAACTTTTGACTTATACATACCTATACATCATTCTGATTAACCAAGGGCGTTTGTGCACTACAAGTACGTATAATTGTAGGTATGTCCGGCGGCAGGCCAATTTTTTTACGGTCCGATATGGCATGAAAAAAACGGATGATTGGATCCGAGTAAAGAAAGACGGACAAGTGCTACTCGGATCGGTGCGGCGCAGTATAGGGTTGGCTCGCTCTTTGATGTCATCTCAGACCGGAAAAAAAACAGCCCGGGAGGGGGAAAAATTAAATGTCGTACAGTAAAGTTACGTATAGTGCACAAGCTAGATTCTAGATCACCGTCCAGGTTGACAGGTGAGTTTGAGGACGGTGATCTATATTTTAAATTCTAGATCACCGTCCAGTTCTCAAAGTTATTCATACGATATCTGTTCAAGGCTTCAAAAACTTACTTAACAACCTGAAAACCAACTTCTAAGTATTTTGGTTTTCGAAGCCTTAAAAGGATATCGTCCGAAAACCTTTGGGACCCGGACGGTGATCTAGAATATGTAGTAGGGACTAGGGACTACTCTACCAGATGACACAGCAGGAGTGGCCTTGCGGGACCTGGATGTAGTCGGTATCTATGTTCTAAGTAGCACATTCAATTGGGATCCAAAGCCCAGAACTGGGTATGGCCCAAGACTTTTTGGACCCTGGACGATGTTCAGGAACATACAGTAGGAATGCATAAGTTGCTATGCTGATGTGGTCTGGTAAATACAAGACATGGAAAATTTACTATTCTATACTGAAAATCTACCTTGATAGCTTTGGACCCATTATGATCTTAACTGGTTCGCCGACACATCTTATATAACAATATATCGCCATTGTTCGGTCGGTCGAGCGGTGTGCTTCTGCGAGTGAAGGGGAGTAATGATCTAATGATCCTACAATGAAAATGTTATGACTTGGTTTGTTCAAAATTTAATGTAGTTACTTAATCATGTGTGTGCGAATATTCCAATGGTTTTTGACTTACGAGCGAATAACTGGAAAAAGGGACCTTTCATACACCCCCACCGCCCTAGCGGCACAGGTAATGAGAGGAATTTATATGTCTCTTTTCAGAAGACCTGCCCCTACACAATCCTAAAGTTTTTATAACTCCCTAATTAGATCCGCTGATATCGCTTTTTTGGCTTGGTTTTACCGGATTACTCACAGATATATCTGTGGGATTACTAATAAAAAAAAAAATCTATGGCGTGCCATATCGGACCGTAAAAAATCGCACTGCTGGATAGTAAAAAATCGCACTGCTGGATAGTAAAAAATCGCACTGCTGGATAGTAAAAAATCGCACTGCTGCTGGATAGTAAAAAATCGCACTGCTGGATAGTAAAAAATCGCACTGCTGGATAGTAAAAAATCGCACTGCTGGATAGTAAAATTCCTTGTAGTGCATAAACGCCGTAAGCGTGTAAAACCGAAGTTGTTTTGTAACTTGTCCTTTACCTGGAGAGTATTTCAGACATGAGCTGCTTACAATCCTGCCTACATGCCGATCTCAGGCTCGAAGCTGCAATCCGATCCTACAACGAGATGATCGGGATTCCATGGCCTGAGATGAATATGTTTGGTTCAATCTAGATCTAGATCGGCGAGTAAATGTGTGCCGTAAATAGTCAGATGATCCATCCAATTCGTTCACAAATGTGAGTTTTGAGTTTTAAAATGTATCCTGTCCATCCTGGGTTTGCTGGAAGAAATCTCTTTTTAGAGATAAGCTTGCCTTTCTTCATGCCTTTTCTGTATTGTTTGTGTTTTTTTCTGATATGTGCACTAAATATATACGAAAATACGAAATGTCAAATCATACGCATGCATTTCCGGCCGTCGTCGCCGCAACCCCGATTAATTTAAAGGATTTTGTATGTAAACTCTGCGGTGAGCGTCTCGAGTCAAGTGATAAGTTCTGTACCATAGTAAGTCCACTTTTAGAGGTAGACTATAGTAAGTCCACTAGAGGTAGAATGAAGAATGTTAGAGGTAGATATAATGAAATTTTTTAAAAAGTAGACTTACTTACTATTGTGTAGTATCTGTGCTATTGCCTATTTCTAATATACAGAGTTAGAGAATGCAAACTGTCTAGGGCGGCTGATATCAATTACAGATAGACCATAATACTACATAAACACCCCTCGAGCCACTTTTCATGAATATGACAGCTCCATTCCCTCCATGGCCTCTAAATTGTTCTTAATAGGGCATAAATTACTTTGGCAAGACATCCGGCTTGCCACCTAATTCACGCCTTTCCAGTAACTTGTTTGAGACTTCCATTTATTTTCATACATGAAAGAAAGTGCTACCTTTGACCAATTTTATAACGCAACAACTTTACAAGCTTCAATGTAAATCAAAAGTTTTTCACAGTATGTATTTTGAGTGATTTCAGCTCCATACGAATGCACAAGTCGACACCGCTTTGTAAACATAGGGGTTAAGGAAGGGTATAAGATTATGTATAGTTTTTGGTTGATTTTATTAAGTAAAGAGCAGTTAGTATAAAACAAACATCCGGACGAATTGTAAACCTCCTCCTTTGGGTAGTCGGTTAAAAATGGAAAAGTATATGTTACCGTTAGAGACCGCAAATCAGTTAGGGTGCACATTATCTAGGTAATGCGCACATGACCTGGCTAAAGTGCAAAGAATTGATTCATTGCTCACTTTAACTAGGTAATCTGCACAATAACGACCAAGCAAACGGTAAAAAGCATAAAGCCGATTGTTACTTGAATGAAACGTCGAAAATAAAATTATTTATGTGATAATTCTCGATTATTATTAATATCTCACTAAGCTGTCTTTGATAAAATTCATACTTATATCCAACAAGAAAGCAACATCTTAGGTCAATATTTCTACGGAAATACCTTTGGCTAGAGTAGGTTATTGTGGATAAGTTTCAATTGGGTTAGGTTAGGTTGGAACTTATTATTATTATGAGCCTGTAATAACCCACTGCTGGGCAAAGGCCTCTCTCCCCCTCTTCCACTCCATTGGAACTTAGAAGATGTAAAACCGGAGTGAGCGGAACGTATGCAAATAAAACGGGACGAAAGTGTTTTTCTCACTGTCTTTCGCACTTTAACGGTGTACCTTCCGTTAATGTGCACATTAACTTGGTAAAGTGCGAATATTAGCAATTTGAAGTAAAATTTCGCACGTGCACAATACCTAGTTAATGTGCACATTAAAGGGTTTCGCACTCTAACGGTAACATATATACTTTTTTATATAGAACACAATTTATAGTACGTAGACTTGACTTTAACTTGTAGTCTTAAGAAACGACCACAGGTTCCCTTTTCGTCTTCATAAAGTTATGTCGGAAGTTATCTTTCCTGTGCCGTATTTTATGTTTGCGAGTCAGTAAGTAAAGCGTTATATAGTTTGTTGTGTCAACTTTAAATGAAATAGGACCCCTGTACAGAAATTTATCAAAATTCGCTATAATAATATTTCTGTCGCCTTCATAGATAAAATATGACAGGCGAGTGTCACAGTGCCTGATGTTGTAGACATTACATTCATATATATAAATTATCTTCATTATTATTTCACAATTTATATCGTGAAATGAATGTTCAAATAACTCTAAGATTTTACTTCTAGCAATTTACGAATTCGTTTGATAACATCTCTTGGGTTTTTCTCATTTTGTTTCATTAACTTTGAGAGCTCCTTGAACAGCCTATATTAAAAGAAGTCGTAATTGGGATTTTATCACAGATATCACAGATTGGATGATAAAATTATTGATAACGCTTTTTGGTTTTACCAAAATCATCTTCCATCATTATCGGACTTATTTTTTAAAGAATATTCGTAAACAACTCAGTTCAGAAAGGCGTGATAAGGGGTGATTAGGGACATCATTCTGAACAACTTCACGGAACATACAGAAGGTCTGTAATTTCATTAGTCACAAAAATCATCACCACCGTTGACACCATTTTGCTGCCACACAAAGTGAAACGGCTGACTCTAAGCCAAATTAATGTCCCACCTGCAGGGCACGGTATTCGCTGGACGAATGCAATCGCTTCACTCTCCCGTCGCTAACATGTAAATGCGGTCCGTCCGTGTATTAGCATAGGAATTGCGGGATTCTTGTTATTTACGTTGCAGCCCCGCGAAATGCCACAATTTGGTCAAATGTTCACAAACAATGCTCACTCGAATCATCATAATGTGTGACAGAAACGCCAGCGTATGCAGTCTGCAGCCGGGGGGGAATAAAAACAAAAAAACTTCTTGTGTGGTGTGATCTTCCTCCGAGGGTGTGATCGATATTTTTCAAACAAGAATCCTGCACGCGCTGCCGTGTGCGGGGGGGAGATTTTGTCGCGGCAAAGTGTAGGACAGAGCATGGTGAACTCTTGCGCAATTTCACTTTCCCGCGGCAAATCCCGCGCCGCTACCGGTGGAGGCTCCTCTACACATCATGGAATTATCCTCTATTCTAACTACTAATATTCTCCTAATTTGAAATTCAAACATTGCCATCGCCCAGGGAGCACTTATCCAGTGGAGAGCGCATAGATACATTTTCCTTTGAAACACAACTCACCAATTTACGGGCGGCGGGGGACGAGGTAAGAGAGGTGTGATTGGTCAGCCGCTGCGAATCTGTCTGGCGGCCCGTCATCGTACATAGTTGCGTACGTTGATTAAAACTAACGTTTGGCGAGCCGCATTCCCCCGCAGGCGCAGTCAATTGGGTATATAGTCTCTGCCATCGCCACATGAGCAATCAGGTAATAATAGGCTTCATAATTTCATAATTTCTTTTTTGCACACAATTAGTAGAAATAAAACAAAAGTAAATAAAAATAGTGTTCAAAGGCGAGCTTATCTCTACAAATATATCTCTTCCAGAAAACTAAGTTACAACAATAAACTGAACATACTATTACATAAATTGATATGCATTCTAATACATCTAATAAAAACCAAAAGATAATATACTTATACCTAAATAAATCTACATACTTCTATAATTATTCCTACTCAAATACATACAATACTACCTGTAATATTATAGGGAAAGGTTTAGAAACTGAAAACAAAACGTCTGATTTGTTCCAGAAGTGACGTCATGTGGAGGGTGGCATCAAATGCTGTGTTTTTTACACTTAATCGACTTTAAAAAATAGGTATGTCTGCTGGAAATATACAATTCTGAGATTGTCAAGCCATTTTATATTGCTTCAACTTCAGACTTGTTCCTATAGATTTATTTGATTTCCTTAGACAACCAATTGTCAAATCAGTCGCTTAGAGATTCTAGATTTAAAGATTTAAAAGATTTATTGGTAATTACAGGTCACATTTACAGTCTTGAGACCAAATCATGTGAGCGTTAACAGTAACAATGACATACACACATATATTCATATATATATTATAAATTGGTTAAAACTTAAAAAATAAACAAAAAAAAAATAAATACCGACAAACACAATAAGTATCTTATTATATAAATTTACAAATCACAGATTATTTAATTGGACTCGAGTCAAATCGAAAGCACAACCGAGCTATGATTGTTTATGCCCATGGTACAATTAATCATAGATTTGAATTCGTCAAACAATGGCAGTTAGCATTATTCAGAAGCAAACAACAAATATGAACATCCAAACCAAATGCAAGAAGGTTTTTCAAAGTGGTTCAACGTCGTCATATCCCGTGTCAAAGCGGGACAAAATGACCCGCTCCAGGCGTGACATGATCAAAGACAGGACTGAGGCTCGCAGATTTCCTCCCCATTTATAGAGATCAGTCGTTCGTTCACCCCTTTTTGTGGGCTTTGACAAAAAGAACTAGTTGAAATGCGAGAGACTTTTGGTCTACTGCTTTTATTTTCAGGGTTCGATTGGAAAAAAACCTGGAGGTATAGTCGCTCTTATTAAAATCTGTTGATTCAATTGCCTAAAGTGACTTAAAGTATATCCTAGAATAAAAGATAACTTTAAGAATGATGGATGCTCGACTGCTTGGTGTTACAAAGTTGGCTGGTTCCACAGGCTGGTTCCATAATTAGACAAGACAGATTGTGTTAGTATTCCGTATAACTTAATACTATTCAGCCCGGGTCTCTCAAGAGACGGATAAAAAGTCAGATAACTTTTTTTGACACTTTTTGTACGTGTGAAATGTCAAAAAAACCCAGAAAATTGACAGATAAACGCTAATGAGGAATGAGAGAACGGCACTTACTCGACGATTGTCGTAGTCGTTTGATGTGTAGGATACGGATACGGATCTCTGAGAAATCTCAAAGAAACTTTCTTTAAAAAAAAACAAAACTTGAGGCCCTATTTTTCTTATTGCTCATTCATCCTAGATTGTTACTTTTCTTTGTTAGAAAAAAAAAAGTAATTATGAAATAGTTTTAGTTCAAGGACTAGGTAGTGATCTAATGGATGATGTTTTCAACCGAGATTTTCTACTTAAACGTCCGTCCAAAGTCAAGCCTGCGATTTTCAACCTACCTACATCGAGATAAAGTTCAAAACCTATCAAAAAAACAGAACAAAACTATGGGGTATTTTGGGAACGCTAGTTTTAAGTTTACCATCAATAAATAAAAATAAAAACGTAATTATATCCCTTCATACTATGTAGAATAGGGTTTGTGAAATTTTTCTTCTAATATCGTTCAATTTCTCTACATCCCGTTCAAAGAACAAAAAATAACTTTTTAAATTAGCGTAAACTTTTATAACAGTCTGCCGTATCGGGTCGGGAAAAGGCGAAGTTTTAAAAAAACATTATCAGGGGAATTATTAGATTTCTTTATTATAAAAGAAGGGAGATTTTATTTTGACTTTAAAAAACTTGGCGGGTAATTACCGTAACCGATCAGCCGGCCTTGTGCACGCGCACATTACATTTCTGAATCCCGCCTTATGCCGCGTTGACACATTCAGAGTAGACTCGTACGAGCTAGCTCGGAAAAGAAGAATTTACTCGGACGACGCCATCCGATCAGTATTGTATTGACTCGGATCGCATTCTTCAGAAGGATCTGGTTGCCACAATACGAGTTGCATCCGAGTAGGTAGCTCGTACGAGCATACTCTGATTGTGTCAACGCGGCTATAATATTGATATTATTTCCTTCTAGGGTTCCGTACCCAAAGGGTAAAAAACGTGACCCTATTACTAAGACTCCGCTGTCCGTCCGTCTGCCTGTCTGTATGTCTGTTTATATTATTATTCTTTCTTTCTTAATATTTCTTTGATTATAAGGCAACTCAGAAACTACCATACCTTAATTAGTAAATATAGTAATTCATCTTCAGTAAGATAAACTACCATAAGTATATTATTTCAGAATTAGGTCCAAAGTGCCATTTGATTCGTTTCTGGAGGCTCTGGCTCCTGACATACAGGTTCCCATAGTTTAGGAGTTAGAGTCAAGCTTATAGGTCGTAAGATTTATAAAAAATAAACATTATCATTTTATGGCAGAATACCAGCGTCACAGATTCGTCTGTGACATTGCTGAGTCAGGGCCATTTCACTGCCGTGGTACAGTCACATAACCACACAGCTGTAGGTACCTACTGGTTTTTGTTGTTATTAATTATGTGTGTGTCCAATGAATAAATGAGTTATCTATGTTATCTATCTATCTATTTCACTTAATTTTTCATTTCATTTCATGTTACTGATTTTTTTTTTTAAGATAAGAATCAATTTATTCACTGTTAAGATACACACAGACACAGTTTACAGAATAATAAAGAAATGATTGAAATTACAAGTTAGTTAACGATACATACATGTGTATATTCTGTACTGTACTGTATTTATATGGACCTAGAAGTCCTTAATAAAGAAATTTAATTTAATTTAATTGATTTTGCTTCAGCCTCTCTCAAGTCCAAACCTCAGTCTGCTCTAATTAATGTAAATGTAAATGTAGCCCTTTAATGTTCCCACCTAAGGGCACAGGCCTTTACCCGGATACGTGTAAGATTGAGCCATATTTCACCACGCTGCTGGCTCGTGCGGGTTGGTGGGTTCTAAGTAATGTAGTAAATACAAATTCATCTCTGCTTCTCTTCTCTCTCTACTCTCCAGTTTAAAATCTCAGACATGTTCAAGCGTTTGTAGGAGCATCACAGAATGTTTTACATTAAACTAAACTCTACAGGTAGACTGGCATAGTGCATAATGAATACGCTGCGTAGCAAAGCGGATTTAAATAATTCCGCTTAGGGTTGCCCAAATAAGCTGTGCTTAACTCCGGAATACACAGCAGATAATGCGGCCTGTCATTATGCAAGCTCATTATTAAACCATGAAATTGTAGCGTATGCAGTCAACATCAGCGTTGTCCTCTTGTTTACCGATCTCATTAAGAATGATCAGTGTTATGCGATACCCGTAATTCGTGGTTTCTTGATCAAAGATCCAAAGGGGAAATACTGAGTAAATACAGACGAGATTTTTTCTGTAACTAAATATCGTTATTTTACGTGCCGTCTCCCACAATTTTGTAAAAATGTTAGTTTACATTCACGAGTATTACAAAATGACCATAATATGTATATTATGTTTCATAACAGGAACCCTTTCAGTGGCTGGCGATAAACCCAACTCATGCACGTGTTCGTATACTTTCATATATTATTATCTCGCATACTATATATATGTTACGGCCAATTTGATAAATCCGGTCATTATTCATACTGGCCAGCCATTATTCATACTGGCCGCGCGCGTCAATTGGACAATGTTATTAAAACTGCATTTGTAATCACTTTGTCCTGTCATTATGAATAATGACTACCCTTGGGCAAAGTAATAAAACAGATACATTATAGTATTTTCATGTATTAAACCCAAGCTACGCTCGCTGCGCTGGTAGCGCTCCTAAATTCTAACGTACCTAAACCTACAAAAAGTGTAACTGAACCTAGTCACAATTTATCACTCGGACCGGCCATTATTCATACTGCACGGCCAAGTGATTTTAAGCTTGATTTATCAAACGGACCACGGACATCGGGCATTATGAATACAGACCAGTCCACGTGATAAATTCATCACATTGACCAAGGCTCTTGGTCATTATTCATACTGGCCGATCAATCAAGTTGCCCGTGACATATATAATGCACTTATTGTTATTACGGGCCTGTAATTATTATTATTATTATTTATTAAATTTCCAGACGTGATGTCCAATATCAATTACAATATAAAAATAAAATTAAATTAAATAAGATTAGATAAAAATTATGTACAATTATAATGTCCCACTGCTGGTCAAAGGCCTCTCTCCCCCTGCACTTATCAGACAAAAACAAAAATTATGTTGCGCAATGATAAAATAAAGCAAATCGCCGCCGCAAACCCAGCTTACGAATCAGACGAAGAATTTATCTGTTATTCCAGCCTTGCCTACATCAATAAATACAGCAATATTTCACCGAAATCAAGTCAGTCGCTGATGAAAAATAAATCAAAGGGAATTCCAACCTCAACAAGTCGAACAGAGATACGGCGGCGCTTCATCGTTTTCTGATTAATTCTGACTTATGCCTATTTTTCGTTTCATTTATTCTCTGGTTTCTCTTCGCCCTCATCCTCTGCGAATTCGATTACTTTAAATCGAATTATTTGGTGTGAGCGGTTTCATTTAATTTGCTGACCTACTTTAGCAGCTGGTAATTTGTAACCTGTCTTTCTCAGCTTCTTATTCAGGTTTTGCTATTGTGTACAGACTATTTATTTATTTTATAAAGTTTCAGGCATCATGTTTGAGGAGGATGAGAGTTCTACTCGAAAATCTAAAAAAACTGCCAAGTGCGAGTTGGACTCGCGTTGAGAGGGTGGATTTCTGAGTTTTATGGGATATGGGTGCAAACATGTGCTGGTATACCAAATTTCAGATTTTTAGGACTTCGGTAAGTACCATGACAGTTTTGATGACATGCGAACCGTTAATATTATTGAGCATGACTTTATCAAAAATAGTCTTATTGATATGTGTACCAATTTTCAACCTTATCAGTCCAATATGTTCTGAGGAAATTGCCTGTAACAGAAGGATGGACGGACGGACAGACGCACGAGTGATCCTATATCGGGTTCCTCCTTCTGAGATACGAAACCCTAAAAACATATAATACCACAAACTTCGGCTCTCGTACGATTTTTCCCTTCACAGCGAGTATAAGTTAAAACTCGCAACTCCATTTGATATCTGAAGTACGTAGGTGAAAACTTCCACAACTTTTGACGCCACACGATGCTTGGAAAAAGTTGTCTATATTCACCCCACGAAATTGGCTCCGGAGTTTTCCACGGCTTCGTTTCAAATTTTCCTGCAATATTCTCTTTGTAATTTATACCTTTGAGGTAAATCTGAAGTATTATTATATTTTATGTTAACCTGCATTATATTATTATGACTCTCAATGAGTTCAGAGCAAATATAAAATGAACTAAACTAATGAAACAAGAAAATAAGTTCGAAACTAAAACGCTAATATGGTGCAATAAAGTTTTGATTTGATTTGATTTGATTTGAATACTTAAACATCGTGATGAATATACCTTATTCAGAAAAATACATACGTTCGAAGGGTCGAGATTTTACGCAGGTAAATAAACCTAATCATACTTTTCATCTACACACTTGAGGTATTTATTTTCAAAGGATTTGAGGTTTTTCGTCACATACCAAAGATTTTCTCGCCATGTTCAAGAGTCCAGAGTAATTTGTTCGGTCGCCTGCGATTTCTGCTTGAAAACTCCCAGAGATATGCTGAGAAATAACTTCATAAATAATTCTTGGAGCAATCTAGCCTTATACACACGGGCGGACCCACCCATGCTTGGCCGAGTACTCATATTGAGTATCGTATATGTAGAAAGGAGGAAGTAATATAGCTCCTATGTCGTATAGAGTAAGGTAGGAAAGAACGCTGTCTGAATTTATATGAAGTTGGTACTCTGATGCAATTCCCGGGAATAGTACGCGTGACGAGGAATATTACACTGAAGAGATTTTTAAATGGAACTATTTTAAACAAATTTTATTATTTCAAACACTTTATCTCATCTCTTTCCTGGCAGAAGGATGGTGAATATTAACAATATCTCACGTAGGTACTGATTATTCTGACTATAAAGTAGTTAGACGAAAATGACTGACCCGTCACAGAATAACTAATAGCTAATTGTCGGGTAAAACTACTTACAGTAAGTACGGGGCCTTTGTTTTAGCACCGCAGGACGGGACCCGAGGTGCCACGAGTATGATACTCGGTTTTTGACTTAGCGAGAGAGAGAGAGAGAGAGAGAGAGTGACACGAGACTGCTCGTGCCATAACAATGGCCCCGTACTGTACTGAATATTCTGACTAGGTAGTTAGAAAAAAAAGACTGACCTACTGTCGGGTAAAACTACTTACATGTTACAAAATGGAGTATTGTTTAACTGGCTAAACGTGGGCATACTGTGCCTCTGCCACCCCGTATGTGAAAAAAAAACGTTCCTGAGTACATTGACCCTATCAGCTGTTTTCAAACTATGGGAGACCCAAAAAAAAATTTCATTTGCGACCATATGGGGAAAGTTGTTCATAATGATTGGTACTATCAATTCCCAAAATTTTAACGGTGATTTAAAAATAACCGTGTATACATAATATAACATATACTGACTGTTGACTAGTCATATAAATATATGACTAGTCAACTCAGTGCTAAAATATTCATGCATACTCAACTGAACTCTCTTTCCGGGGTCTGTATTGTATGCCAGCAAAAGTCACTCGAAGCTGGTGATGATGATTGATCACGCCCCAAATTCTATTGAATAGCTACTGTGACTCTATCGGCTATCTACCGTGTAATCTCTTAACCAGGCAATACTAGGATAGTTCTTCGTAACTGGTTTTAATTCACTAAAGACTCGACCACTTGCGCTGACCCCTACATCGGTGTCCTGTGCTAAAGTGCAGAGTGATGGTGCTAAAGCTGACTCTCGCACCGCCGCGGTCGGTGTTGTGAGGTGCAGAGTTCAACCAGTTACGCTGACCCACAGTGTGGCGTTGTGTTTGCAGGTGCAGAGTCCCGTGCTAGTGGTGGAGCTGTAACCAGTTACGCTGACCCACAGTGTGGCGTTGTGTCCTCAGGTGCAGAGTCCCGTGCTAGTGGTGGAGCTGTAACCAGTTACGCTGACCCACAGTTTGGTGCTGTGTCCTCAGGTGCAGAGTCCCGTGCTAGTGGTGGAGCTGTAACGAGTTACGCTGACCCACAGTTTGGTGTTGTGTCCTCAGGTGCAGAGTCCCGTTATAGTGGTGAAGCTGTAACCAGTTACGCTGACCCACAGTTTGGTGCTGTGTCCTCAGGTGCAGAGTCCGGTGCTGGTGGTGGAGCTGGTCGTGGGTGCGCTGGAGGGCAGTCAGCTGCGCGCGCTGGGGCTGCTGGCGGTGTTCGGACTAAACGTGACGTACGCGGTGCTGCCGCCGCCCCCGCGCCGCGCCGCCGCCGCCGCCGCCCCGCGCTCCTGCAGCGCGCTCGAGTGCCGGCTGCTGGGCGACTGCAAAGTCACCCACGACTACCAGTAAGCACTATTATATACATCAAGTACACAACCATCCGTCCATAATCCACAGCTCGTCAAACGACCACAAAAGACCGAGAAAAAAAGATCTGGGACTTTTGTGGTCGTTGGATGAGCTAGTAGGTAGGTAGGTAGGTTAAGGTTAAGGTAAAATAGAATCTAGAATTAAAAAATTTAGACAGAATGAATTTCTTTTGTTAGTTTTCGAAAACAACTCGAAGCTCAGTTATTTCATTTTCTCGGTGAGTATTTCTGTCGATAGTGCAACAATTTGTAAAGCGTTACAATGCAATGACATTATCTGTGATTTCATTAATATTTTATTTAACATTCCGAAGTAATCAGTTATTATTCTGAAAGGAATCTGTTATTCTGGAAATTGCAGCAAATATGCAAACATTTTTCATTTTTAAGCTTTTCAGCATTTAATCCGACAGGGATATTGAACAAATGTGGGATTTTTCAGGCTATCCCTTTTATTACATTTAGTATCCTTAAGTAATATTCTGTAAAATAGCAGAGAGCAAACATGCATCCATCTATACATTTACAATATAAATAAAATAAACAGAAACATTTACATACAGGCACATACATTGCTTCTGGCCCCACACTTGGATACCCCGTGTCGTTGGCACGAGAAAAAGCGACATCACAAACATGTAAACATCCAATACCTGGGGTTTTTTTTGTCCCCAGCTAGGATACGAACTCGGGACCTCTCGCATCGTAGGCAGATGGGCAACCGCTGCGCCACAGAGGTCGTCATAAATAATTAGTAGGATAAACCTACCTATACAACAGTCTTGTTTATGTCTAGATGTCTACTCACCTCGTAAATTCACATAACGCCGTAAAGATATTATTTTATTTTTGGCTAAAAATGGGCAAAATTGTGGCTCCTACCCCGAAACGGAAGAATTGTAATGCAGTCACAGATCTAGGTGCAGAGATCATTGTGATCATATTGTGATTTCAATTAAATTGTTCTAGAACGTTCTACTGTGCTTGCTACGAGGGCTACTCCGGCGCAGACTGCGGAGAGGGCCCGCTGTGCGCGCGGGCAGAAAACATGTGCCAACACGGCGGAGTATGCAGGTATTTACACCTGCCACTCTTTGCGCTATGATTTGTTATTTGGCGGCGTATCTATAGTCAGTCTACTCTAAGAAAAACGTGAAAAAGCGCGGCAAATTCAAAAATTCTTATACTTGTAACACCGTGTGTTCTATCTACTCTATCTACATAGTAAATGTGGCGTAGCGGTTATGCTACGGTGGCGTAGCGGTTATGCTACGGTATCGTAGCAATTATGCTACGGTGGCGTAGCGATTATGCTACGGTGTCGTAGCGATTACGCTACGGTGGCGTAGCGATTATGCTAAGTTGGCATAGCGATTATGCTTCGGCGTAGGCCTACTGCTACGGCACTGCTACAAATCAGGTTTACACAGGTAACGACAATTACATAACGCGTATCGTGGCAAACAGGACTATTTCGCGGAACATGTATTTTAATACGTAATTGGTGTAAAACCATTTCCGGTAAAACTTTGATGCATATTCTCGTATTTCCCGTATTAGGGGCATTATATCCGACATTGTATTTTTTCCCGTTCATATTGCATAAGAGCATATACAATACAATACAAATACAATACAAAAATATGAGACTATATTATATAGCATTCCTTCAGTTTTGGTTAAAAATCGGCTGTATAATTCCCAACATTACTGAGATTCGATGTACAATAACAATGTTAAAACACATACTTACTACATTCTCATGTCTGCTCATTAGATTTACCTATGCTTCAGTAAAATTCGATGGATGATTTTAACAAACTAACTACCTAACTATTCCATGATACGGTCTTCAAAAACAAGTTCTTGCGAGTTTGAACCCAGATCCTGATCTGTTTCTCTCAGTCGCTATGCACGCCCGCAAAATCTATCATCTCAACACTGATCCAGATACGATAGACTCGAAAATGAATTCAAAAGTTTTATGTTTCAAAGGCATGCCTAAGTTGGCCTTTCCGTACTTAACCTTAAAGTTCACAAGTTGAAGGCAGACGTTTGCGGAGAGTCCGATGACTATCCAGATTATCCCGTCCCACTTCAGTGAACTTAAGTCATTGCTACAGTTTCTTGTTTCCAGTTTCTAGACGTGAACTTAATACCGTGACAGTATCTTAGCTACAAAGTAGGTAATGCTACTGAAAGGGAAATTATTGCTAAAGCACAACAAGTTTAGTTTGTTAAGTTACGTGAATTCCCTGTGTCCCTCAAATGAGGCGGAGAGAAAAGCTCGGCTTTGTATACTTCTTTTTTCTATATATATGCATGATAATATGAATTAAATAATGAAATTATGAATATCCTTTCCATCCTGGGTTTGCTGGAAGAAATTTCTTGATAGAGATAAGCTCGCCTTTGTACATGTTATTTCCATTTTTAATTGTCATAATGTATTGATTTGTGTGCAATAAAGAATATTGATTGATTGACTGAATTTTGAGGCGGCGGCGTATGCGTTCAAGGTGGTGTCTGTGATTATGTCAGACAAGTATTGTATGATTTTTTTTCTAGCAAGAGACCCTTAGTATATTATATAGCCTCACTCTGAGTTGCACGTTGCACGAAACGATTTTGAAATTTAAAGTTGTCACTTCACACATTTATCGGCGAGAATCTCATAGGATTGTCATTTGTTTCTAATTCTAATTGCTGTCATTTGTTTTAAAGTTTCATGCAGGTCAAGGTGAGTTACTAACCGGTCAAGTACCTTTAAGCTCAAGGTCAAGCTACGAGCTTCATAGTCAAAGGACTTTGCCCTTTGACTAGCCCTTAAATCTATCATAATTCTCAATAGTTACAAACAAAAGTCTGTTCCCTTGTAGTTGGGATGTAATAGTATTGTATCCTAGACAGATGGGTCCAGCCGCTGTAAGCTGCGTTTGCGCACCTGGCTACACCGGCGACCTTTGTGAGTCCCACATCGCGCCACCAGGTAATTGTAATATTACTTTTACCTGTACAGTTATACTAAGGAATAACATAGTAATTCCTTGTGCCACTCAATGAGTTCACCAATGGAATAAATACATCTTAAAAATACTTCCCAGATCACATACTTGTAAAAGGCCTTGCACCTATCTAGTCTGTATGTAACCACAGGGTAAATAAACTGCAGGTACGTTAGATGCACTATGCATGCACCTATTTGGCAAACAGTCACGTGATTCGCATATCAAATAGCTCTCGTGCAAACACAACGGAGTTTGGTAAAGGCTAGATCAGACACTTGTTATGTGTGACGTGAATTTAATGCAAATTGAGTGTGTGGACGGAGACTGTCGAGAATAATATGCTATGCTTTGTTTTGCACTCAAACATTCTACTTGTTTCAATAAGCTGTTATGAACAAGTAAATTAAACATAAATATTTACATACAGGCACGTACATACATTGCTTCTGGCTCCACACTAGGATACTCTGTGTGGTGGGAACCAGAAACAGCGACATCACAAACATGTAAACATGCAAGACCTGGAGTTTTTTTGACCCCAGCCGGGCTTTGAACCCGGGACCTCTCGCATGGTAGGCAGATGCGCAACCGCAGCACCACAGAGGTTGTCGAAAGGGTGTGTGTATTTTGAGCTCATTCAAACGATATTTCTGATGATAACGATCATATACACAAAGCATATTATAATAAAATTAGTAAGTTACATTTTGCTAAACTGTATTTCCTAAAGTTATATTTGAATTTAATACATACCAATATATATATATATTTATTCACAGAGTGCGGCATAGAAGAATGTTCAGATGGCTGCAAACACCAGACCACGTGCTACTGCAGCCCCAGAGAAGAAGACTCGAGTAACTAACACTCACGTACATATTACAAATAGCAAATAAAACAAACGAAACATAGCTTCACACTTTTTTCTATACATTGTGGTTGCAGAATCACAGTTACTTCCCTCCATATATCAATGTTATTTTTTGTTAAGGGTTGATATTAGTCCAAAAGAATATTAAGATAATTTATGAAAATTATACATACCGCTTAATGGGCTTCCACGAATTAAGAAGGCAAGCCGTTATTTTCTACATTTTTGTAATATTTTCTTCGAGGAGGGACAAATTACTATCATCGTCTCCCTTATCAACACAACTGGAGACAGCCCCCAACAACATAATTACAGGAAAATATTATCTAGAGATCTTTGTGTAACTTCTAAGAATTCGCTTTGCATAAAATAGAAAATTCATCATATTTTATATTACTTTCAGCATCTGCCCGCTATGAAACCAGGCTTTTAGTCATGGACCAAACAAATAAAAACATATCTCAAGAAATATTGAAACAGGTAACATAGTTTGTATTTTGTATGTTGTGAAGGAACTGTTATGGCCTACGCACACTGGGACGGCATGGCAAGGTGTTTTATTTTTTTCCCAATGGACATTCAAACGTATCCCTATAGAAATAAGACATAAATTGATATGCTTTCAAATAATGCCGAAGCATCCCGCTATATCGATACGTTTGAATGTCCATTGGTAAAAACTTGCCATACCGTCCCGGTTTGCGTAGGCCTTTAGTCAAACCAGTGAAACTTAAATAGGTACACGTTTTAATGAAAACTACTTTTCACAATTTACAGTTATCTAAACACTTGAAAACATTGAACATCACCATTGAAGATGAAATGACGGTTTTAAATATAAGGTAAGTTCATTGTTAAAATTGAATATACTCTTTGTAATAATACAAAGTATATGTATACTCTCGGATTACATGTCTCGTAGTTTTATCTTACAATTTTAACTGGTACCTCGCGATGCAGACATAGCCTAGTGCAAAGTCCCCTGGCAATTTCATAGTTTAAGGTTTGTACAGTTTTTTTTTTAAGATTTCTAATCTGTTGCAAGTATTTTATAAGAGCAATTAATATATTTTTTACTTATTTACTGGTTCGCCGACACATCTTATATAACAATAGTTCACCATTGTTCGGTCTTTCGAGCAGTGTGCTTCTGAGAGAGAAGGGGTTAATACATTATCGGACGCCCCGTGTTTCGGATGGCACGTTGAAGACTGGGAAGGGCTTTTTTTGTTACCAATGGACATAGACATAGGCATAGACATCGTTTATTGATAATGTTCATTACAAGTCACAAGGGGGTCAGAATACATATAAAATCATGATAGGTTTTAAACTTAACTTATGTACTCTATAATATATCATATGTCTCCATTCATCTTTTATTTAATAAATTATAAATGTCATAATATTATTAATTATTAAATAATGGCAGAATAATGAAATAATAATAATAATAATGTCAAGAACATACTCATTGTATGTTATAGTAAAATTAGTGCAATTGTCATTATAATATTATTAATTATTAAATTAACTGATGTCATAATATTGAAATAAATGTCAAACACATACTCATTGTATGTTGAATTATAATTAATTCTTATATTAGTCACAGTCCCATAAATTCATCATTCATTAAAACGTATCGATAAAGAATAAGACATAAATTGATATGTTTTAAAATAATGCCGTGGCATCCTAACTTGCCATGCTAGTCCCTGGTCTGCGTAGGCCTAGCTGTAGGTCCCGGCTACTGTCACTACTTGGTAGATGTAGTAGTCGTAAAAACCCCTCCACAAACCCGCACTGAGCCAGAGTGGTGGAGTATGGCTTAATCTTAGTCGGATCCCTCGGTGGGGACATTATTGGGCTACATTTTCGTAATTTCGTAATTTCTTTATTGTACTCACATGACAGTAAAAATCGCTTAACATAGAAAAAAATATGTACAAAGGCGAGCTTATCTCTAATAAGAGATTTCTTCCAGCAAACCATGTTGGGTAGGAGACGGAGATGATAGGTAAGGGTAAGAATTGCGCGTACAATAAAACTATTACTTTTTTTTGTAAAACAGAAAAATATCTAAAGCTTTCATTTAAAATAAGCTTTATTCAACTGTCAATTAGGAGAATCTCTAACTAATCTATGATTTGTATATTTTCCACTCTTATTTTAACAAACTTAATTCGTATATCTAGTCTAAGGACTACATTCAGTTTGCATTGTGACTAGATAGCCTAATTGCTTCTTTAATCTCCACTTAACGAGCTACGGCCACCAGCAAGTATTTCTTAGAATCAACTAGTTTTTCAAACGACGATTTTTTTCCATTACAAACAATAAGTACTTATGATTTGCTTGTGCCACGTGTAAGTGAACATTTCAGCGAAGCCACGATCAAGTATTTTTCATAAATAAAAGGAGATTAAAATATATCTTAATTTAGGTAATTTAAAACTAGAGGAAGTGAGCAAAGAAGATTCCTTAAACCCTCAGGTAAAGTTTATCTGCCTGTTTATCTTGAGAATTTCATATTTCACACGGGTATTTACATGAAATGTGTAACTAAAATAATGGAGATAGAAAAAATATACCTAATTTAAAATTTATACTTTATAATTTTTTTATTGGGATTTGAGTCCAAAAATTGCACATGTATACATTTTATACCTACAATTAAGTCCCATACATAGAAGTTATTATCTGCAAAACATCTTTCTCAAAATATAATTATAAAGCCATATCACAATAGTCAATGTGATATTCGGAAAATATCATCCCAGTTTCGTGTTTCAAGAGCGCGCGGTGCAATTTAAATGTTTGTCTGTAATTTACGCCGAAGCGCGGGAACCACTTTAACTCGTAATAAATTACGAATGACTCGAGTATGTTTATATGTTTTTACGGCATATTATATTTGTTTATTCATCTGAATGTTTATTAGGATAATGGTAACAATCGTTAGTCAAATTGAATTAGAGTCTCATTTAAATGTCGCTTTTGTAGCCCCTTACCCTGAGTACGAAACAATTTTGAAATACTCGTAAGTTATACCAACCCTATGTACCGTATGTAATACCAATACCAATACTAATACCCTAATACGAGGAATATTTGTATGTAACGATATATGTTTTGTGTTCTAGAAAATGGCAGTGGCTAGTTTTCCATGTTTGCAAATAGGGGTTTTTGGGGGTAAAAAATCGAACGAGCTAGGTCTCATCATTTTCATGCTTTTCTCATTGCCGCGCAATAGGATTAGCAATTTTACTTTAGTACAATGAAAATAAGGCATAAATTCCAATGACAATCAAAAAGTAAGTTAACCCATTGCAACCTCAGATCACGTGACAAATTTTGGCGCGTCTTGAAAAAATTCACACAAAAAGGTTTCGTTCAAATAAGGTCGAATCTAAGTTCATCATCTGCTATTCAACCTTCTTGCATGCTACTAAGCAAACATGCACTTTATTTTCCTCGTGAGTGTTAGGCACATAATTCAATCTTTCAGCCAAAATGACTGTTTGCTTCTAGTTTGCAGCTGTTCAAAAACAGAACAGCATATTAATTGATGTAAATGCAGTCTGATGATATGAATAAAATGTTTTATCGTGTTTGTACCACCAAAGATCGTCAGTAAAAATCTCATATAATCCTTTATTTCTAGCAAACCCGACTCGTCAGGCGGACGTGTCCTGTGGTTACGCGTATGGGGAGCGCGTAAAGCCGCAAGCGCATTGCGATCGGCGCTTGCGCGGCTAAGTCCAACGCGCACGCGCATAGACCACTTTGAAGTGCACCCGGCGCTTAGCCTACAGGTAAAAAGTTGAACATTTTTAAAGCGTTTTTTAAAGAGATATTAGTATTATTATATCGCCCATCAGTGGGTATTTCCAATTGTTAATTGGCCGATGCGGCCATTTTTATTGATAAGGGGTTAAAGAATTTGATAAATGATAAATGCAAGTTTTTGACATCTAATATGCTTACCTATCGTTACGTCAAAGTATTAGCAACTCGAATTTGAAAGTGTTCTTTCAGTTTGTGAAAACTGAAAAGTAAATACCGAAAACCTTACCATTTCTATTTAGTTTCTTATTCAGAACGTAAGGAAGCTAATTTAAGTTAGGAATGAGGAACGAATATTTTACAGTGAAATAAAGTGTTAACTTCTTGAAAGTTCTCGGTAAGCTTTTGTATAGTTTGTAAAGCCAATCCTACAATCGGATCCAGCTCAGAAGTTTGCTTTGGATAGCTTGACGGACAATACATAAGCTTCTGAATACAAAATACTTACTCAAACAGTTAGCGTTAACTTGAGGAAGTCTCTGCATTATGCAACAGAATGTAAAGGTAACTGTATATTACATCCGTGAGTTAATAAGAAAACTTCCTCAAAAAGTACGACTATTCTGTGCGTAGGAATGACTGGAACGTTTAAATTGCAAAGCTATAACTATGGAATGCAATTAATAAACTTGGAACTTGTAACTTGAAACTACATTCGGCTGCATGCATAATTTGTAGCAACAAAAAAGGAACTAAAAAGAAATTTCTCTTATGTTTCGTTGCTTCCTTTTTGAAAAAAAAAAACAAACAGAGCCCACTACGTAGAAAATGCCTTAGGAGAGCCCATCCTGGAAAGTGTGCTGAAAAGGGCTGATATTTAAGATGATGATAATGAATACTTATTGCCAAAACACGACCTCATTCACAGTCATATTTAAACAAATTGTCTTCTGCAGTATTAATTGTACAATTTACAGTCAGCATCAGATTAACCCTCTCGCTCCGACGTCTATTGTTCTCCATTGTAAGTTTGTTCGTTTTTAGGGTTTCGTATCTCAGAAGAAGAAACCCTCATAGGATCTCTCGTGCGTCTGTCCGTCCGTCAGTCCGTCACAAGTAATTTACTCAGAACATATTGAACCATGATGTATTTCTGTTGCCGTTTTATCAACAAATAAAAAACAAAAGAAATTTTATATTAAGGGGTCTCCCATACAACTAACGTGATTTTTTTGCAGTTTTTCATAGATAATGGTACGGAACCCTTCGTTCGCGAGTCCGACTCGCACTTGGCAGCTTATTTGCACATCATAAGCAATCAAAAATATCTACACAGCCAAAGTATTAAAGTTAAGTCAACATCCTCTGGTTGTCAATATTAAGGTTGTTGACATGTTGTCATAGTGTATATTTCGCTGTGTAATAGGGTAAGTTTTTTTACATGAAAAGATTTAACGATTTTTAGGGTTCCGTACCCGAAGGGTGCCAAACGGGACCCCATTACTGAGACTTCGCTGTCTGTCCGTCCGTCCGTCCGTCTGTCCGTCTGTCTGTCACCAGGCTGTATCTCATGAACCGTGCTAGCTAGACAGTTGAAATTTTCATAGATGATGTATTTCTGTTGCCGCTATAACAAAAAATACTAAAAAATAAAAGACATTTAATATTAAGGGGGGCTCCCATACAACAAACGTAATTTTTTTGCTCATTTTTGCTCGATATTGATGGTAGCAGTTAGACGCTTAAAATGTTCACAATATATTGAGTATATTATTTACTTAATAAATAAATAATTAAATTAATATTTAGGGGGGGTTCCCATACAACATGTTTTTTTTTGCGGTTTTTTATAGATAATGGTACGGAACCCTTCGTGCGCGAGTCCGGCTCGCACTTGGCCGGTTATTTTTTGTCACGACGACGATACGAGAATCTTACTCTTACTTTATGAGAACGCTACTTTACACTGAAGAGCACATCAAATGTTAAGTTAAACTTAAACTTGGGCTGGATCGGGCTTAGCCAAGATAAGAATCGGTATCCAACTTACATACGGACGATCTCGAGAAACTTTTAATTGTTTGAAATGCTGCCGATCGTCTGGAGCGAATCCAAGAGCTGTTCGCGAACATTTATTGCATTTTCTTCATCCGTAAGTTTTGCGATACCATAGTTGGTTATCATACGATTGTAGGGATAGCTGTGCTATTTTACGAATACGGGTCATTGCGAGTGTGATTAAACAAAGAGCTTTGGACTGAATAGTGCCTAGTTGATTAAGATTGTTTCCCGATCACAACGTTTTATATAAAGCTAATTTTATTTTTCGGGGTCAAAAATAAAGGCACTTTAAATCACCGTTTACTTAACATAACGTAACTTTTTTTTTAATTAGGTCCCTCTCTAACTAACCCTTTAATATGTTACGACTAGTTTAATACTAATATGTCACCAAACAGGTACTAATAATACGTAAAATTACTAACAAACTCCACACTTAGCATAACGCGGACCAATAGCGTAGGAAAATGTCTACCAAAAATACCCGAAGACAATTCCGACAAGGGTTACATCATTTGAAATGGCATTTTCAGCGACTTGGGAATCCTGGCTTGGAGCCAGAAGCCGAGGCTGCTAACTGATATTCCTCGTTGACCTGTTTTAACACCTTCTTTATTACTCTAATAGGGGCAAAATAGGAAAACTGTATCTAGGTTTTAGGCCGAAACGACTCTTTTTTGAGTTTTTTTAGAATATTTAAAAATATTTAAACGATTTTGCACTTCAAAAAATAATTATACAGTAAATTATGGAAATCAGACCGAATATTTTACCGGTGTAGAGTTATTATTTGCGATGTCCAGATGAACATACTAAGAGTCACCCTAATAACTTTACTGTACCTATTCATCTGGACATCTCAGAGAATAAATCTACCAATTTTCAAAACTACACGAATTATTAATATCTGTACTATGTGCAATTCTAAGAGTCATCATGAACAAACATATTCACCAACGATTGCCATTATTATTATATGTTATTTTCAGACTCTGACTTTGAACCAGCGTTCAGAAGTATGGGAAGGGTCTGAGTTTTTACTCAGCTGTTCGGCACTTGGGTCTTCCGATATTAGTTTCTCCTGGTACAAGGATGGTGTCAAGATTAACTTCAATGCATCTTTAAGGTACCTTAACTCATATAATATACAATACCGACATACTACATCCTCAAACAGGCTTCTATGCTTGTAGCTTGAAGCTACAAAGTTAAGAGCTACAACTAGACTCTACATTGTCTTAATATATAATTTACATTACATTGTCTGTGCACCTCGCTAGAATAGCTTACAAGCAAGGTTTTAAGTCCCTATTTATAGTAACTGTTGAATGTAAATCTTCTAAAACATATTTTCTCTCAGAAGTCTTCTGACGAAGACTTAGACTTAGAACTCCCCTTATGACTCTATGTGGATATTACTCCGTTTGTTATTTCCCGGAGCTGGTAACGTCAACACGAGAAAATTACAACAACAACAAAAACGATTACAACCACAATTAGAGAACGTACCCATACAACATGACCATTTTACCAAAATACCACGCTAGTACAAAATACCAGGGCCCGAATTCTACTGTTCACAAGCATACGACAAGGCTGGCACAAACTTCAATACGAGGTATATTTGGTATTCTACTAAAACCGGAATCCAATTCACAAGCGCCAGCGTGAAGCCAGTGTACTTCGTATTCTACCGTCCAAAACTTACTTACACTGGCGTCAAACTGTACCCTATACCCCTCGTATTGAAGTTTGTGCCAGGCTTGTCGTATGCTTGTGATCAGTAGAATTCGGGCCCTGTCTTGGCTCATACTACAGTCGTCACGCAGGGGTGGGAGGGGGCCCAACAATAGCAGAAAATGGGTCACGTATTATGGGTACGATCACATACACATCTCATTCTCCTTCAACCACTTTTCAAAGACCAAAACTATATGGCAGGGACATGTGGACGCGCACGGTGACTGAGGACGCGCTGGGGCGCCGCATCTCGGTGCTGGGCGTGTCGTCTGCGCTCGCGCAGGACAGCGGGCGCTGGTCGTGCGCGGCGGACGACGCGGGCCGGCGCCGCTGCCGCGCTCTCTGGCTCACCGTGCTGCGCCCGCCGGACGTGCGCCTGCTGCCCTCCACTATCACTGTTAATAAGGTATCATAATATGATACTTAGGACGATTGGCAGGTTATTAGATATGGTATCCTGATCATATTTATACCCTTTCTGCGAGGTTCATAACGATGAAGACAAGTGAGGAAATCTGAATTCTGTTGTATAAGCCGGCATGTATAGAGTTTTTTTTTACATTGCTGGAAGGCAGGCATGCAGTAATAGTTGCCTTAAGTAAAGAGTCGTTATTCTGGATCACAAGCCTAATCGATGATTTGTGCAATTCAAACTGACCGTTGAATTAAGACAGACATATACCTAAAAATCCTCTAAACAGGGTGAGAACGTCAGCATAACTTGCTTGGCGGGGTCGGGCAGACAGCAAGGCGCCCTCGGCTTCAGCTGGGCCAGAGAGCGGACTCTGTTACCGCTGGCGCCAGGGCGGGAGGTGTGGGAGGATCTGTACCCAGCCGGGAGCGTGCTCAAACTCTACAATGTGCAGGTAAGGTGCCTAGTAGATTGACACTTTCCGTACCAAGAACCCGCCAGACGGGTATTATTTATCAAATATTGTCACGGACGCAGACGATCCGCCTAAGTGTCGAAACGGGACGGGTGGTTTCTGGATAAGTTTCACAATTTATGGTTGGTTCGGGAAGTATTAAACAATTTATAACTCCCCCCGTGAATTGTTATATTGTTATAGTAATAGTTTATTGGAAAGTCACAAAATTTCACAAGGTGGTAGAACAAAGGTTAGTACATTGTGACGCCCTGCTAGGGCACAGCAACGTTTAAGGACAACCAGTTGTCTCTTTACGAATAATAGGATGATTGTCTCTGTCAATGGGGTAGATATTGTTTTTGTTCTAAGTACCCACTAATTTAAGGTTAGTAATTTCACAGACGACACGTGTCGCGTGAGTGTGTGCGTCACCTAACAGCTTTGCGGCATATTCCAACATCCTACGTCCACCTTGTTGTAAAATACTATTAGATCAGCGATCAGTCGCACGCTACAAAATGAAACATAAAAACGTCACGCCTTTCTCCATACAGGGTGGCAAAAGCACAGTTCTACCCACGATTAGCCAGTAAATAAAAAAATAATAAAGATTAAAGCCAAGCTAAGCAAGTCTAGCTGAGGAACATACTGTGCCATTTTCATAATGATTGGATAAATAACACGAACACAAATTCAGATGCGGTGCGAAATTGTAAAATAAAACATTGTGACAGACAGATTTTCTGGCAACTTCAGGAGACTTCTCTATCGAGCAAAATTAATAAAATTACATTTATGGGAAAGTGAATTCACGCTGACACTCGTGATAAACAAGCTAGTGAAAAAACGTACAGCAATAATACTCATCATTCCGTGTTTTGCTAAAGGCTGTTTTTGCCTAGGGCGCCGTGTTAAATGCTTATTAATTTTGTAGAAATCCGGTGAGTTTCGTTGCCAAGTATCCTCCGTAGCCGGCACAAGCAGTAAAGGCGTACGCTTGTGGGCACTGACGCAAGCCGACGCTGCTTGTGAGGCAGGCTCGGCGCTAGGGCTTCACTGGCCCAGGACGGCGCCGGGGGCTTATGCAGGGGCCGCCTGTCCGCCGGAACATAGCGGGGAGACCACAAGGTAGGACCACTTGATTATCTTCTGGAAGATTCATATTTCATAATTTCTTTATTGCACACAATCATTTACATAGGACATTTAAAAAAACATAGAAAACCTGTACAAAGGCGAGCTTATCTCTAATAAGAGATCTCTTCCAGCAAAACAAATAGGGATGAGACAGGTGGATTGCTGAGCAGGAGTAGACCCATGTGTACAAGATGTTAATGTGGACTATCAATATGGGATAGGGAGTGTACGGATTCCGCTCAGGATGGGATAAAGTGAAAGAGGGGGGAGAGGCCTTTGTGCCAGCAGTGGGACATAGTAGGCTAGTAATAATGTTTACATAGGTGTTCAGATTGCTGGTGGCACAAAGGGTGATAATCTCAGAGTGTATTATAGGCTTGCATGAATCAATTTGAAATAATATTTGGATTGCAGGTTTTGCGAGCCAAAGACAATACAGCGTGGTGTAAAATGGAAAGACCCCGACTTTTCTGCCTGCCTGGCAGATTCACTGAAGATGCTATATGATCAGGTATCCTAGAAATCTTTTTGATAGTTATTCAAAGATATTTTTCGTAGGTTTGTTTCTATTTATTTTATTATTTTCAGTATGTACGCATATCCTATGGATTTCTGCGCGAGGATGTAGCTAACATCATTCGGCAATATGGGGACATCCTGCACTCACTTCCCATGCATCCTGGTGTAGGCACTATCCCTCTCCAGCAAGTCAGAGAAATGATTCACTATCTCAACTCACCAGCATCGACAGAAAGACACAGAACGGAATCTGTTCCACGACTTCTCAAAATATTTGATCTGCTCCTGAAGTATCCTGATGCTTTCTTGGATGAAGAAGTAAGTTAGCAAAAAGATATAAAAATCTATACTACTTATTGTCTCTACTGGTCGTTTTTAACTGAAACTCATTCCTACTCGATTACAGAATACATATGATCTCCAAACAGCTCTATTAGAAACAGCGGCAATGAAAGACAACCTAGAAGTATTCTTCCAAGAATTCTCTGTAATCACGAAACCAGTACAGGAAGACAATGCAGCACACTTCAAACTCCACCCAGGAAGCTCTAGAAACCGAGAATGGACGATAGCAGCTGCTACTGTAGAGCTATCAGAAAGTTCTGGAAATAATTCGGTTGCTGCAGTCCTCTATAAGAACTTGGCTGCTAGACTACCGTCGATGCGGTTGTCGATTGAGCTCTTGTAAGTCTTTCAGAAGACATTGAATTGAATATTCTGAGTTTAATTTACAATGTCGAGTTCAATATTCTGCTGTTTATTTTGCAGAAATGGAAGGGCAACAGAATACCATCTATCGTCCCAGCAAATACAGTTTTCAGGCAGAGCAATTGATATGAATTTGCAACATAGAGTAACTTTATATTTTACCCATATTTACAACTACACCGCTATTGGTAAGTGGACTATTTGGGTTTTGTAATCCTCTGACGAAAACTTTTGTAATACTAAATCATTTATGTAAATATTGTAGCGTCCAAATTAGCGTGTGGACTGAGATCATCTTTAGAACCTCAAGTTTGGAGTACGAAGTCGTGTGAAGTTCAGATTCCGGAACCGATGCTTGTCGCATGCCAATGTCGTGGAGTCGGCACTTACGCACTCTTCACTGTGGCTAAGTCAACACTTGTGAGTATTTCTTAGCGAGTAGCTAATTCTTAGTATATTAACGCTCTCTCACCTACTGTGCCGTATAAATTTCACAGGATTTAGGCTAGGAACTCAAAGTTCAAAATCGCGATTAAATTTTCAATAGTCCCAAGATGAAGCGGTCACGCATACTCCGTTCAAAGACTATGCTTCTCTTTACCATCCGCCTGAACAAGTAGGCAATAACGCACAAACTTAAACAAGATAACCTTTGATCTTATCTTTAGTCAGTTATCCTCAGTATTAGATACTATAATATTATACTAATACAGATAGACCACCTAGAACAAAATATGACACCGCCGTAAACTGAGATGCTACGGAAGCTTCTTTAGTTCGAGGCCATTATCGCTTGGTGCAGCACCATCGAAAAATTGCAAATACCACGAAATGGCGCTAAGATATATAGGATTTATTCTAAGATTAGCGCCACCTAGAAGTATGTTAACTGAAACCATGGCGTTTAAAGTACAAATCTGACTCCTCACGCTATCTCTTTTTTACGAAGGGTTACTAATTCTAATTTGTATGGGATGAGCACTCTGTAGTATTAGGAACTGGAGAGTATACCAATCACTGAATTAAACGTACTTTGACCTTAAATCATTCCCACCTCCTAGATTCTTCAGTTACTCGGAAATCAATATGTAAATGGGTCAGATGTCTACTTAGGTCCCAGGCCACGTCTGAATTATTCATTGCATCTCTTCATATGGGTGCTTTACATACACTTTCCAGCAATGAACCTGTGAAAACTGTGAAATGAGGCTACTCTCAAAGCATTCTGATAGACACGACTGTTTTCATAGCAGCGTTACAAAGTTTTGAAATTTTTGCATAGTTTTCCCCGAGTCCAGTTTCCAACAAACACATTAGTTATTCTGTGGTTATACCTAAATGCACGCCCCGTTAGTTCTATATGTAATAAAAAGCACTCCTGAGACATAATAATCAACAAATTAGAGGGTTAATTAATTACGTCGGTAGTAAAAAATCGCCAATCAGGCAAACGGTGCACGAAGAAGTTAGCATCGGGAATTGGGGACCCAGTTGGTTCGTGTTACGATCACTCGGGTCCAGGTAATAACAGGACCCAAGTATAGAAAAAATAACAATCAGATATTTCAGACAGACACCGAGAAGGACCTCCAGGGTGTGGTCCGGGTGACAGTGGGGGTTGGGGGGGCTCTCTGCTTGGTCGCCGCTGCATTACAACTGCTGGGCTTGGTTCCAAGCAGGAAGGCCAAGATGCCGGTGCTGCTGAAAGCAACTACGGCTGGGACGCATTCCGCTGCGATGCTGGCTTTGCTGGAGTGTGAGACTAGACAGGTAAGAATGAGGAAATGATTGATGCAATTTATCCAATTTCTTTTTTAAATTTTTCGTACCCTAAGGGCCCCAAAGGGACCGAACGGGATATAACTTCATTTAATTTATACTTTATTGCACAAAAAACATAAAAAAACACGTAACATTTACAGCAAGATATGTACAAAGGCGAGTTTATCTCTAAAAAGAGATTTCTTCCAGGAAACCTAGGGATGACAGGAAAAAACAGATAAAGAGAAGGAAGTCAGTGCACAAATGACTAAAACTAATGACAAGTATGAATAAATATAGATTTCTACTTATAAAACAGTATCATAATATATACTAAATAAATACACAATATGTGGAGGAGCGCGGAGCTACGGATGCCTAGGTACGCCCGCTATAAGTAGTTCAGAGGACTTACCTCTAGCTGGATCGCGGCTACTGTTCCTAGGCAATGGAGTCGGTAGTTCCGGTCCTGATTATGGGTAGCTATTGCTGGTTCAGGGTGTATTATGTATAGAATAAAGAAAGTGGAGTATTTTAATGACTGTGTGCGGTGCGATGCGGTTTGATAGATACGATATTATGACAGGAAAAGACAGATAATAATAGATAATATAGAACTTAAAGCAGGTAATATACATGATGATGAAGGCGTCTTCGTGGTGCATTATCGAGGACTAGTAGACGATATCTAGCCAGGTGGTAGCCCTCGTTATCGACCCATAGAAGGCGCAGCCCAGGCATCCTAGGCGCTAAACTGGCGCGAACATGCTCCCGCACTTTGATAGGTCGGAAGAACTTTCAAAAGATAATAATATCGATAGCAATGATCTGGGTGTATGGATCTAAAGACATGAGGATCTGATAATGAAGTGAGTAATAAACATATGAGGGAGTGACATTGATGACGGCAGGTATAGGTTGATTGCAAATGAAAATGAGTTATAAAGAAAATAAGAAAAATAAATAAAACTTCGGTCAAACATAAATTGCCCCTTTAGTTAAGAAAACAAGCCATCAATTGGCACATTGATAATTTAAAAATTAAATAACCGCTTAGGTCAAAACATAATGGAGCTCCATGGTCCAGAAAATAATATTCAAATGATACCTTGACATTAAATAAGCAAATATAGTTTCATAATAATATCAATTGAATATATAAATAGTAGCTAACCTACTGATTAGGTATAGGGCAAAGCTTAACGACTGGTCGCTTATAGCTTCCAGTTCGTGATTTCACTGTCGCGACTCGTACAATCCCGTCCGCTCCAGGATGCACCTTTTCTACGATAGCCAAAGGCCATCGCAGCGGTGGCACGTCATCTTGCATCAGGGTTACTATAGTGCCCTCCTTCACAATATTCGCTGTGGAGCACCACTTTTGTCGTACTTGTAAAGTATGTAGATACTCCAACCGCCACTTTTTCCAGTAAGACTGTACCATTTGGTCCAGTAATTTTTTCCGATCAAGAATGGATAGGCGATCTTGTGAGACATCTAATGCGGGTAGGAATTGAAGCGGACTTGTCATCAAAAAATGTGCAGGAGTTAAAACTTCCGGATAAGGGTCTTCAGATAATACGCACAAAGGGCGTGAGTTTAGCAGTGCTTCGACCTGCGTAAGTACGGTTAAGAGTTCTTCGTAGGTGAGAAGGTGATCTCCTACGACGCGATACAGATGGGTTTTGAAACATTTTACTGTCGACTCCCACATACCGCCAAAGTGAGGTGCGTGGGGAGGAATAACCTTCCAAGAAATGCGTCGACAATTAAGCTCATTTAATAATGTATCCTTATACTTGTCTGACGAAGTAAGGGAAAACAAATCGTCTAATTTCGTTTTTGCGCCAATAAAATTCGTTCCATTATCGGAATACATGCATGATACAGGTCCGCGACGGGAGAGGAACCTCTTGAAAGCATCCAGAAAGGTATCAGTGGACAAGTCTGATGCAACTTCTATATGCACTGCCTTTGTTGAGAGACATATAAAAACACACAAGTAGGCCTTTTGTGATCGTTGACCTCGGCGACGCTGGAGAGTTATGTTGATTGGGCCCGCATAGTCTACCCCTGTATTGGCAAACGCCTTTGTTTCGGCAACTCGACATGATGGTAAGTTAGCCATCTTTGGCCATGGATTTTTCGGGTTCACCTTGAAGCAGAAGTTGCAAAGCCTAACTCTTTGTCTGATGACATTTCGCGATGACAGAATCCAAAATTTTTGTTTAATTATAGAACTTAATAAGTTAGAGCCTGTATGACAATTCTTTCTATGATATTCATCAACTAGTATGTTGACCAAATGTTCTTTCTTCGGTAGCAACATTGGATGTTGAACCTCAAATGGTAAATCAGCGTTGTGCAGTCTTCCCCCGACTCGTAAAAGGCCTTGCGCATCTATGAACGCGTCTAAGCCTTTGAATTTTTGTAGCAATATGCCCTTGTGTAACTCTTTCATTTCTTCAGCAAAGTGAACTTTCTGCACAGCGGCGATAAGACGGGTCTCTGCAGCGCTAATTTCATCCGATACTATCTTGTTTGATCTCGGTAAGACCTTTACAAAACGTAAAGTGTAGACGACAATGCGCAATAAGCGATTATAATTTGATATCCTTTGCGCCAATGAATACAAAACTGACGTTTCCTGGACAGTTGTGGTTATCAAAGCGGTGGATATAAGTTCAGGAACTTCCTCATCTGGAGCGGAAGAAAAAGGCCTTATCGGCCAAGCACTTGGCGGTGACGTCATCCATGGTGGTCCATGCCACCAGAGGTCATTGGTTAGCAGCTGTGATGGTAGCATTCCTCGTGTTATGCTATCGCTGGGATTTTCAATACCCGGTACATGGTAAAAGCATTTTGGTTCTACATTTTCATGTATTTTCGCGACTCTATTTGAAACAAATATAGACCAGCGATGCGGTGATGAGTGGATCCAGGATAACGCGATCGTGGAGTCAGAAAATGCAAATATGTTGTCAATGGGATACCGTGGATTGAAGGTGTCGTACACTAGACGGGCCAGTTTAGACAATAAGAGTGCGGCACACAGTTCTAGGCGGGCTAGTGTCACGACTTTGACTGGTGACACCCTTGACTTTGAACACACTAATTCCACAAAGACATTCCCTTGGACATCCACAACATGAAAGTATATTGCTGCTCCATATGCCTTCATGCTTGCGTCGCAGAAGGCGATAAGATTCACTCTACGATTCTCAGTGATGTGAAGATGCCTTGATATTTTCAGATTTGACAGCAAGGGTAGCTCTTCCATAAACTTGAGGTATTTTTCCGAAATATGTACAGGCGTCACTTCATCCCAGCCGAGGTTGACATTCCAAAGCTCCTTTATAAGTAATTTTGCATATACGACCGTCGGCGACACAAGACCCAGCACGTCAAACAGTCTAGCTACAGTTGACAAGATAATTCTTTTAGTGCACTTACTAGGACATTCGGTTGTACTCGTATTAAAGGAGAAGATGTCTTCCTTAGGATTCCAAGATAAGCCAAGGATCTTGAGACTTGAATTTGCAGTAAAGTCGATTGGTGCACAGTGCGACGAGGGCAGGCTAGATAATAGCTCAGGCGAGTTACTGGCCCACTTCACTAGGTCAAACCCTCCTAATTTGAACAAGTCAATGAGCTGTCTTGACAGGTTTGTAGCCTCCTCCGTATCTTTAACAGAAGTCACCAAATCGTCCATATACAGCTCCGATTCTGCGATAGCCGCGGCAGTCGGATAGTTCTCACGTTCGTCCGACGCTAGCTGTCGGATCGTCCGCATTGCGAGATAGGGGCTACATTTTAGCCCAAATGGTACGCAGGTAAACTGAAAGCACCGCAATACTTCAGCTGAATCAAATCTATATAAGATTTTTTGATACTTGCGATGGTCATCAGTAACGCCGATGCATAGGTACATCTGCCGGATGTCAGCAGTGATGGCGACAGGAAAGTGGCGAAATTTCATTAGCAATTGAAACAGGTCCGCCTGGAGATTAGGTCCTGTATAGAGAACATCATTTAGCGATAATCCTGATGATGTTTTAGCACTGGCGTCTAACACTGGTCGCACCTTCGTAGTGCTCTTATCTGGTCTAATCACGGCGTGATGTGGTATGAAATAGCCTTCCTCCTCGGCCGTCGTTAGCGGAGTCTCTTCCAAGAAGCCTTTCTCGAGGTAGTCCTTTATAACCCCATTATAACTCTCATGTAGAGTGGGTGATGTCTTGAACTTGCGTTCGAGAGAGAGGAATCGTTTGTGCGCTGCTCCGCGCGAGTTACCCAAGTTTTGTTCATTACCGTCAAAGGGTAGAGCTACAGTGTAGTGTCCGTTATGATCACGTTTCACGTTTTTTCTAAAGTCATTTTCGCATATCATATCTTCTGGGCTGAGAAAACTATTTTTAGGTACTTCTTCGAGCTCCCAGAATCTTTGAAGGGATGCGTGTAGGTCATTATTACTCAGTGAGAGACAAGTGGTAGATACCACTGCGGTTTCATCAATAGGCGGTGCGGTGGGGGACTGATGTCCCATTAAGATGTAGCCAAGTGTCGTTTCCAACAGCGGTGGTGCGGGATATGGTGCGTCGATGCGCCCTCCTAGAAGGAGGTACGGGAACAGTTGCGCCCCTAGCACTACCTCAATCTGGCCAGGAACGTTCCACTCCGCGTCGGCCAGCGGGACGTCCTGCAAGTGTGACATTTGAGATGTGTCTATAAAGCGAGTAGGTAAGTTGTCCGTTATGCAGTCCACAACTAACACTTGTATATCATATTTGTGTGGGTATACGCGAGATTCTATGGTTAGCGTGGTGTAGCCATGTATGGGACGAGAACCCATGCCTACGCCCTTTATAGCTGAGTTGTTGAGTGGCGTCACTGGCAGCTTTAACTTTCTACAACAAGAAGTTGTCATTAAGTGGTCCTGTGACCCATTGTCGATTAAGCAACGAATTTTTTGCTTAGCACTGCTATTGTGATATGCTAAAACCTGTGCAGTTGAAAGTAGCACATTGCTTCTCGGGGCTCCTACATTGGAGCTGCTAGAGGTAGTGCACGAGGCTAGAGTCACAGCTTCACAAGACAGGTTTTCAGCTGATTTTGGAATGGGTGCGGTAACCGGTGTAGACTTGATTTCCTCTGCAGAGTTCTCGCTAGGGATTGTCACTATGGCCATGCTCGTTGAGGGTTGCGGTTGTGGGCTTTCGAAATGCAGCATACTATGGTGGCGTCGCTGGCACGTTTTGCAAACCTGCTGAGAGTTGCACGTATAGCTAGTATGTGACGTGCTCAGGCAGTTCACGCAGCCATGTTGTGACTTCACAAACTCAAAGCGTTGGTTAACGGTCATTGTTTTAAAGGTTGTGCATTCGTAAAGTTGTGAGTGGTTATGCTTTTCACAGAGAGGACAGTTCTTGTTAAAAGGTTTTAGGGTCGTTGGAGTAGCTACAAGCGAATGTGAGATCTTTGGGTGTGACGTAGGCTTGCCCTGCTTGGCTTGAACGATCTTCTGGGTTCGTTCTAAAACTTTTACCTGGTCTCTAATGAACGACACGAACTCTTTGTAACTTGGCATTGAGTCTCCATTTCTATGTGCATTTTCAAAAGCTTTGATAGTGTCAGCGTCAAGTTTTCTTAATCCAATATGAATGAATATAAACTCATCCATTTTTTTTATTTCCAGCTGATTCAGAGCAGCGTAGGATGTCGTAAACTTGTCTATGAAGTAATCCAGCTTTTGTGGCGTCACTTCAGTGATTGACTTTAGGTCCAGCAGCTGATCTAGGAAGCTGGTAGCCAGTGCTCTATTATCCTGGTATTTTGCTATCAGCGCGTTATATATAGGTAGATAGTTCGCGGGTGTAGGGGTAAGGCCGCTGCAGACATTTTGCGCCTTACCCACAAGAGAGGATAATAAATATTGCACTCTCTCAGTGTCAGATAACTCCGAGTTTTCGTGAATCAGTACATTGAAGGTCTGTATAAACAATGGCCAGTCCCTCAGCTCGCCGTCAAATTGTTTCAGTTGAATGCGCGGTAACTTAACGTGTGAAGCGCGGGCTAAGGTGAAGGTTGCGGAGGCGGATTCTCTGACTGCCTTTTGCGCAGATAGGTGGCACTACCTCGAGAAAGGCTTCTTGGAAGAGACTCCGCTAACGACGGCCGAGGAGGAAGGCTATTTCATACCACATCACGCCGTGATTAGACCAGATAAGAGCACTACGAAGGTGCGACCAGTGTTAGACGCCAGTGCTAAAACATCATCAGGATTATCGCTAAATGATGTTCTCTATACAGGACCTAATCTCCAGGCGGACCTGTTTCAATTGCTAATGAAATTTCGCCACTTTCCTGTCGCCATCACTGCTGACATCCGGCAGATGTACCTATGCATCGGCGTTACTGATGACCATCGCAAGTATCAAAAAATCTTATATAGATTTGATTCAGCTGAAGTATTGCGGTGCTTTCAGTTTACCTGCGTACCATTTGGGCTAAAATGTAGCCCCTATCTCGCAATGCGGACGATCCGACAGCTAGCGTCGGACGAACGTGAGAACTATCCGACTGCCGCGGCTATCGCAGAATCGGAGCTGTATATGGACGATTTGGTGACTTCTGTTAAAGATACGGAGGAGGCTACAAACCTGTCAAGACAGCTCATTGACTTGTTCAAATTAGGAGGAATACAATCTAGAGACAATAGTCAATGGTGCCATAGATTAATTAGTAGTGTGTCACGGTGACAGTTAGTGACATGTGACATGCGGTTTGACAATTATTGTGACAAGTTGTTATTTTCATGAAAGTTTGTTACTATGGCAACGAAGGATGAGTTGCGATATGATGATGCGGATGAATGGCAATGTTTCAGGATATGGAGATAGAGACAATGGTATGATAAAACGACGATTCGAAGGACCAATTTGGAGGAGCGCGGAGCTACGGATGCCTAGGTACGCCCGCTATAAGTAGTTCAGAGGACTTACCTCTAGCTGGATCGCGGCTACTGTTCCTAGGCAATGGAGTCGGTAGTTCCGGTCCTGATTATGGGTAGCTATTGCTGGTTCAGGGTGTATTATGTATAGAATAAAGAAAGTGGAGTATTTTAATGACTGTGTGCGGTGCGATGCGGTTTGATAGATACGATATTATGACAGGAAAAGACAGATAATAATAGATAATATAGAACTTAAAGCAGGTAATATACATGATGATGAAGGCGTCTTCGTGGTGCATTATCGAGGACTAGTAGACGATATCTAGCCAGGTGGTAGCCCTCGTTATCGACCCATAGAAGGCGCAGCCCAGGCATCCTAGGCGCTAAACTGGCGCGAACAATATGCAAATAAATACACCTACATATATACAAAATTAACAAAAATACCTACATACAATATCTATCACGAAGAGAGAGGAAGTGCTCTTTAAGATCATCTTTAACTATAAGCCTCCGATGTCCTTCCATCCGTTCGTCCGTCCATCCATCCGTCTATCTGTCAGCGAGCTCAATCTCACGAACCATATTTCAGTTGCTGCTACAGCAACAAATGATTGATCTACATGAAAAGTTAAAAAAATACGGGTGTCCTCATACAAGAAACATGTTTTTTGTATTTTTCTTGTACCATGGTGCGGAACTCTGCGAGGGAGGGACCGACTCGCACTTGACTGAGTTTTTGGGTGTTGGCTCCTTTCGGAAGTCGGCATTGTACCTATACCTATGTGTCCGTAATATTGAGACACGGTAAAAGACTACTGACCGAGACCCGTATCGATGTATTGATGCTTGTACAGGAGGAGGCGTGTGCGGGCGCGCTGGGCTGGGTGTGCGCGGCTTGCTGGTGCTGCGGCTGCGCGGCGCTCTGTGCACAGCCGCTGCTGCTGCAAGCAGAGCTGGCGGGCAGAACCAGCCACGCCTCCAGCGTCGGACTCCTCGCTGGTATGTACAGGAGGAGGCGTGTGCGGGCGCGCTGGGCTGGGTGTGCGCGGCTTGCTGGTGCTGCGGCTGCGCGGCGCTCTGTGCGCAGCCGCTGCTGCTGCAAGCCGAGCTGGCGGGCAGAACCAGCCACGCCTCCAGCGTCGGACTACTCGCTGGTATGTACAGGAGGAGGCGTGTGCGGGCGCGCTGGGCTGGGTGTGCGCGGCTTGCTGGTGCTGTGGCTGCGCGGCGCTCTGTGCGCAGCCGCTGCTGCTGCAAGCCGAGCTGGCGGGCAGAACCAGACACGCCTCCATGAGATGGTCGGACCACGTCTACGAGATTTCTGGTACCTACTATGTTGTTTTATCACTATTCGGCAGGGTTTTGCAGGATGCAACCGCATTATGGGACAGGACCATAAGGATTGAAGCTATAGAGAACAGACCTATGCCTAGAAGTGACTGGAAGCTGGATTGGACTGACAATGAATTTGATGTTACTCGTGATTACACTGTGTATGGGAAGAAAAAGTAGATCTGCATCTCAGGGAGTCAGCTCTCTGACCCCCTCGCCATCATGATTTATTATCAGAGCTCCAGTTGATCAATATGAATAATGTTTACGCAGTATGCATGTTCCTAGAATACCAAGCATGGTATATTTTACAGGTGTGTGTATCCTGGCATGGTTGACTGCTCGCCTCTGGGGCGGAGCTCCCCTGCAGTTGGGCACAGCAGCGCAGGTGGTCTGTAGTGCTACCTGCGCTTTGCTGATAGTACTTTGCCTAGCTCTAGCCGTCTGCACCACATTGAAACTGCGTACCATCACTCAAAAGATAACTACGGATAGAAGGACCTTTATCAAGAGCAGGTAAAGTGCTGTTCCTATTTGAATAACAGTGAAGTCGGGTTATGGTGTGTTTTCTGTCTTGGGAACTTCTTTCCTATATAAATTTTAACCTCAATCGAAGCTAGATATCCTACATACGTTTACCGTCCTATATCGTCAACTTAATGGTACAGTGATATGGAATGAAAACTCGACAAACGATGTACTAAATCGTTAAGATACTTATGAATTTTGAAGAAGCTCTGTCTTTTTAGGGTTCCGTAGAGAAACAAGGAACCCTTATAGTTTCGTCAAGTCTGTCTGTCCGTCCGTATGTCACAGCAACTTTATTCCAAAACTATTAAGACTACACAGTTGAACCGCTTTACGATTTTTATACAAAAACTGAAAAAAAAAAAAAAATACATGAAACTGAAAGCAAAAATATATTTTTTCATCAAACCTACATATGGTGTCTATAGATAGGTCTTCAAAAATGAAGTGGAGGTTCCTAAAACCATTTTTCCTCAAAGTCAATCTTTAGAGACAGACCCATACAAAGTGGAAAAAATTGTGTCCCCCCTCTAACTTTTAAAGTAAGAGAGTGATAAATCTATAAAAAATATATGCTGCGTATCTCAATATAAACTTTCGATTAAAATTGGTTTGAACAAAATATAATAAGCAGACATAAAACATTTATTAAAAACCACAAAGATAACTTTGTAATTCATACAAACACTATAAAAACAAAGTTATTATTTGCTGGTGAGGAAAGATAGTGAGTGATATTTGGGCTAGGTGTATCAGCTGTATTATGATTATGATGCAGTGCTACTCGGAACCCTACATGGGCGAGTCCGACTCGCACTTGGCCACTTTTTTACTAATGTACCTATGTGAATTTTTCAGAAGAAAAGTAATACGTCACACCTTACAACTACTTATAAGTACGACAGCAGCCCAAGTAGCGGGCGTGGCGTACGCGCAGCCGGGCGAGAGGCAAACCCCTCAAGTGATCATCCTAGCTGCGGCAGCCATCGTCAATGTAAGACTTGCAGTTTGATAATTGATCAACACAATTGTTTACTTTGTAGCCTTCGATTCATACCCTGGCCCAGTGTACGTTCTTCTGGAATCGAGTCGAGACATCCCTATTTAGGGCATGGATACCGGTATTCCGGTATACCGAAATACCGGTATACCGGCCTTTTTTTTCGGTATTCGGAAAAATACCGTTATTTAGGTATTTCGTAAAACGTGATCTATTTTTGTAAGGTTGTTTAAAGACTGCAGAACGCTCGATTTCTGTGGTTCACAGTGTTGTTCATACTTCAGATGAGTTTTCATGTCTGCCATAGCGTAGAAAACTGCTTTAATGACTTACTAATCATTCTTGGATTTATATAAGCGACACTTAAAAAATACCGAAAATTTTCCGAATTTCGGTATATCGGTAATTGAAATTTTCATACCGGTATCGATACCGGTATGAAAATTATTCCGGTATTCCATGCCCTATCCCTATTTCCAGCTGTATTCCTTCGGTGACAAGAACTCATTGGCAATCTACTTTCATTTCGACAACTTAATTACTCACAATAAATCGATGAAAAGGTAGATCCTGTAATGAACTACATTCACGAGAAATTAAGGCATAAAGCGAGTCGGAGCGCAAAACTATGGCCTACGAACTCAAAAATGTTTCGGTTTCATCTCGTCCCGAGACCTCACTTAGGGGTACGGGAACAAAACTAAGTAATACTGAAAGTGCTATCGTGTGTGCAGGGCATCGCGATGGTGGTGTGCTACGTGATCCGCGACGACGAGTGTCTCCGAGCGGCGGGTCGTGCTCTCTCACTCGCACCACAGAGGAATTGGGACCACGAGCCGAACGACGATGGAGACACCTCACTCAGCTGTCAGTGAAATGACTTACTCCACCTTTTTGGTCTCACAACATCCGTAGCCTTGGTCCAATAACATGTCTGTTTTATATTCATATTTTAAATATATCTAACCATCAGTCTCTTACACCCCTCTTAAAAGTCAGAGCTAGCAAAAGTTCAGGAGATCAAAATCCCAACAGATAGCCCTATCGATACTATTGCTTTTGCCTCAACTATCGATCGGCAACACTAACGCAAGACGACGAAGTATTTTCATTCGGTCACGATGACGACGGTCGCCAAACCGACGCAAAATTGTTTGCGCGGTACCTATCATTCAATAGCGTCGGCGTCGGCATCGTATTCAAGCGTCAGCATCGGGATGAAGCCGATGACAGTTGCGCGGTAACCCCACAGTTTGGCCATGATACTAAGTTTCCGACTGATTGCATTGTAGGTGCCTTACCTACAATGCAATCAGTCGGAAACTTAGTATATATTTTGTTATCTTCCAGTATACATAAAACAAAGTGGAGAGGTAGAGAGCAGAGGAGGTGCTGGGGTAATGGAGAGTTCTATGTCGCAGCTGTCACCAATCACCTCCTACTGGCGAGCGTCAGACCTGGAGAGCCCGGCCAGGATGCACAGGTAGCATACTTTCACTGTTTTCAGATTTTACTCCATATTCTGAAATATTCTTCCGTAAAGCCCAAATATGCTGGATGGTGCTCATGAAATATCTCTTCCAGGAGGCAGTCTCTGCCGGACTGCCGAGCAGACATCGTGCGCTGTGTCGAGTACGTGGAATGTCCGCGCCGCCGCGACCCCTCCCCCGCGCCCCGCACGCCCCCCTGCGACCTTGTGCCCCCCGCGGACTGCTGCACCTGCCCCCTCGCAGCCCCCCCGCCTATAAAGAGCTGCCTCAAGAAACCCCACCACGCCTCAACCAACTCCCTGCCAGAAGGAGAACAACCCAAACCCCACATAGACCACGTCAACAGAGAGTGGAACAAGGCATATGACACCCCAGACACTGAGAAGGTGTTGAACAAAATATCCTGTGACTTAAACTTTCTACTGAACAAAACAAAAGCGGATCTGGATCAGATCGAGGAGGCGCCTAGTTAGTGAAGTTTTCGAGATGAGGCTTAGATTTAAGTTGTGTAACATGGAAACAGGGACAAGTTATGCCAACAGTTACGTAATGATGATACGATGTGGATAATGTATTCGCATATCAAAGAACATTATCGATAAGTATATTGCATATTATAGTTTAAAGCGTGACCAAAATTACTGCTGTCTACTGTCTTCTTATTCCTTGTTTCGTTATTTCTAAACGTGATAGTAATACTAAGTTAATTGCCAGATGTAAAGCTACTTACAAAAAGATTTTACCTACTTGTAATTGGCAGGATTTCGCTAAGATACAACAATAATATCAACTTCTTTCTTTTGTCACGGTCATTCATAAAATTATTTCATGACTTTTCCTGGAATGAATTGTGAATTAAAGTTTACGCGTGTGGACTACATATTTTTGTACAAATGAAATAAAGTTTTTACCACTGTCGTGTAATGATTTGTTTTTACTTTAAACCCGTGATACGTTACGTACGTTTTATGATGTTCGCTGAATCAGAAATGCCGAAACACCAAAGCACCCTAGAGATGGAAACAAATGGTTTTTGTTTACCCGTAAGCCGGGCCTCCATGCATTGATTGACGATCGCACATTCATTAATTATTCTTCAACGGACCTTCTGGAAGCAAGTGAACAATCCTCCCCTTATGAATATCACAGTATCGATACTCTTTTTTGGACTAATAAACGGCATTTGTTAATTTTTCAGGTCATAGCCAGGATGAATTATTTTACCGTAACAATAACTTTCGCTAGTTTCGTAGGTATCTACATAATAGGTACAATATTGTCTTTCGTCGGAACGGTGTATTTCGAGAGATATAATAATCATGCTAGGCTAGATGCTAACGATAATGATCTTGGTTTAAATAAACATCAAACTGATAATAAGAATCCATTACCCATGGCCTTTACGACTGGTAAAATGGTGTGACTACGGATCGGTTGGGCTATTACCGTGTTTCAACCTCAACTCGGAGATGAAACCTGCAAAATTACAGTCTGATTTACGCAAATATGCATGTTGACAACAAATCGAATGTAACATCATACGAAACTCCAACAAAAACGAAATGTAGACAAATATTGTCCAATGAACGTTTTTACAAACCCCTGCGGGAGTCAAAGTTTGCACGCAATGTTTCGCTTGTTTGAATAAATTTCGCATTTATTCGCTCCACGTACTTCCCGATACGGTCACAGAACGAAATTGAAATGAAATTCCTGGCATCATTATTATGTGGGTCCTGATAATTAAATTTTATTGAAGACAGGAAACGTATTCGTATTCACAGGTCGTTCAATTGTTTCCGATTTCCGGTTGGAGGATTATACTTATTCCAGTCTTGTTTTGTCTCGAAACCCTGATTGGGTTTTGCGGAAGTACGGATCAGAATTCGAAGTATAGGCGTACAAAGAATTACGAATTGCAGAAACTGAAACAATGAAATTTGGAATCAAAGAGTATTGTCTACCCGATCTTAACAGGAAGGGTCATCTAATACATCTCATGTTTGTCTGTACTGCTGTTTTGTGTATTAATAAATAAATAAAATAAATAAATAAAATAAATATTATAAGAACGTAAGACAAAATAAGAAATACTTAATATATACTTCCGTCGGCTCTAAAACCCTTTGTGGGTGTTGGCCTCCTCCACGACCTGCTTCCATTTTGCTCTATCACGGCCTCCCTTCGCCAAGACGTTTTCTTTCCGATGCTTTTCAGATCCTTTAATAATATCGACTACTTAATTTAAATAGACTACTTATTTGTATAAAATCATTTCTAATAATAATTCCAGCTTGGGTATAGCGCAATCTTGCTCATATCTGGGTAATAACACGTACCCCTCGGTGTGTGATGTGTGATTTAAGGACGTCAATCATATAATTTATCATAGTGTTTAAAATAATGCCAACCTCTGTCCTTAAAATTAAAACGATGAAAATAGAGCCTTGACAGGCTATAGTACTTGAGACTAAAATCAGAAATCTCGTGTAATGAACATGTAACAATACAATACAATACCCTGTCAAGCCGAGATCAAAGATAAAGTACAGATTATTAGGTTTGATTGAATTGATCTTTTAATTGATATTTTGTACATGATTTAATTGATATGCGAATCATATATTTTTTAGACTACAGTCATGTTTTAGAGTTAATCGGCGGCCCTGTCGGCCCATAGAAAACGGTACGTCATTCATTACTGTAAAATTATCTTTACCTTCGACCTAACTAAAATGCAAAGTGTTGCCGTGAGTCTCGGCATTGAGCGAGGAGTTTTGCACTTGAAACCTAACTTGAATTGTGTCTTCATATTGATTAAGATATCATATTAGTTCAACAGTCTTTGATATAGTTACCTTACCTATATTCGCACTCGACATAGAAACCACTAGAAACTAAAAGCATATTCGTGTATTTCATGTCAATCACAGGAACCAAGTTTATGTAAGGGGGGAAATTTGCTAGATAATAATTATTCCGTTCAATCCTTATGTTCCTATGCAGTTATGATTAATAGTTTGTTTAACCCCCATACGTTTACACAGAGATACAACACGTTGCGTTTTTATTTAAACCCTGTATTATGCAGAGTAAAACTTTTATATAGTATATCTATGTATGCACTAAGACTAAGTTTATTCCTTTCCCAGTTTTCACAAAATCATTTATGAGGGTTTTTAAAGCAACGTTAACTGGCAGTAAAACGTTCCATTTAACGGCCGACTTGGTGAACTGTTCGCTCGTAAATCATAGCTGTAATGAAACTACAAAGTACTGAAAATCGGGGATTTCTTGAAATGAAATTGGATATTTCTATAGCGCTACACGCTCGACAATGCGTGTAATGGTTTTGAGGAAATCTATGGCAGGCGACAGGGCGACACTGCAGTCAGGACGACACGCACTTGATCGGTTTTTTTAAAGGAACGCTTGATAGTTGTTTCAATAATGTACAGCTTCTTATTTAATCGCAAGAAATGGTTCTCTTTGGGCCACTTATATGCAGTGGAAATGTGGAAATGTCTCAGGGAAAGATGTTTTCCCTCATTAATCAAACGTAGGCTGTCTCCTAGAAGATACAATGCAAGTTCTTGACTTCAGACTTCAGACCCAACTCAGATAGAGTCATTCACCGATGAAATCAAAGCAAATACGCAGAAATTTGATTAGCAAACCTCTTAACCAAAGATTAGAGAGGGCCAGACAGCCTCCACTACGAACGGACACAGCAGAAATCGAATCACTCTGAGTCGAGCGCTCCTGCGGTCGCTGTTCCCTTGCTGATAAACTAAGTAAGGAATTATATATCGCTTCCGGTCAATCGACCTTTGTTACAAAAACCATTACCGGTAGAGATGCTACATAAAAATGATAAATTGTTATTGATTATATAATGATTATTTGTTTGTCCTGTGGGTGAATTCAATCGACATACGAACAATATTATGTCGTGGACTGTCTTATCCCCTCTTCTGAACTACTTATCTAAACATAAACAGATTTCACTCTGATGTGGAATAATGTCCCCGAACGGTCCTCTAACTCCTTGAAATACACTAGATCCAAGATTACCAGCTGTATTATTAATAATCGAATTACTGTTCATTCCACGCAGCAAAAATATAAACAATATCCAGTACAAACCCTTTATCGATAGTTTTGAGTAGTGTCTTTTGTTTACCTTTTTGCTACAAGATTAGTAATTCGAGTTTAGTTAAAACTATTGCGCTATTTCCAATATCTGACAGGATTGCTGATTTCTCTTTAACTTTTCTGCCGCATTTCAATTCCTGACGCGCAAAGGGTTTGTTGTACAAATAGCTAAGTAAAGCATGTTGTTACAACTTGATCCTGGCTTAATGGACTCGGATTTTCGGCAAAAACATGATTTATAACTCCTGGTCGGGGTCAGACACATGCTTCTCTCATAGTTTTTGTTTCGTGTATTTTTGGGGTTGGAAATGTCTTCTTGGTCTATGTATGATTAATTAGGTATTCATGGTGGTAGCGGGTAACATAGATGCAATGTGTGACAATAAGTGTTCTAGAGTGCTATAGAGTGTGAGTAAACGTTAAACTCGTGTTAATACAACTCCTTAGAATTTTCTTTATAAATTCATTTGTCACATCACAACGTCATCGTGAACTTAAAATTACAGCTGTTCTCGCCTCGCACTTTTTACCTTTGGGTTGGACGATAAGGTGTAGGATTTTCTCCAAGCTGGCAATTATACTTACAACGTGTAAATGAATGAGAAACTACTTTGACATCATTCTGAGCAATTTTCGTTATGAAACCGATTTGACCAGAGCAACTTGATTTTTTACTTCCCATTTTGGCCTGAGTGGGTCAGCTGATTTGTATGGATAAGTGAAAAATAAAGTTGCTCTAATCAAATCGGTTTCAAAATGAAAGTTGCTCACAACGATGTCCCTAACAAAGTAGTTTCTTATTTTGAGTTAATTCATTTACACCTTGTATAATTATTGTGGTAATGCCTAGGGAGTAGATAACTCCCTGCTCTAACATTGGTACTTAGTACATTAGTATTCATCTCGGCCAAGCGAACAGGCGGTATAATATCTTTGTTTATTTTCCCATCATTCTCCCGGTCTTAACAGCTGAGCTCACTACAGATAAAATATTTACCATCATTCACACACACCATTCCTCCCGTGCACACGTACTTTTACTTCGCTCCTCCAAAAATATTCGTTTCACCTGTTATTTACTTCCGTGTTGATATCATACCAACTGTATCTCAACCATGGAATCCCTCGCAATATAATAAACCACCTGGTTAACGTCGAGGATTGTGTTGGAGTGCTTAATTTGGTGATTTATAGTGCAAAAGTGTTGCTCAATTTGTTGCTGTGGGTAAGTGAACATTATACCCGAGCACTTAGCGTTTCAAGTACCGCCTATCGTATCATATTACGCGGTTAGCACCCCGAGATTTACCCAATATTCGCACCATTATCATCAATACCCCGTGGATCAGTGGAATAACGCCTCGGGACTGCGCAGCAGCAACACAGAGAGCACGAGTTCGTATCTTGGAGCGTCTGCCTACTTTTTTACTTTTTGTTTTTTACATCAACATTCTACGGCTAATCTGATTGACCACCACCGCCGGTAGAGGGCACTGTCATCAATCAGTTGAGAATTAATACTTCTGCCCTGCCACCACTAGAGGGCGCTACCGACGCGAAATGGCAAACAACTGCAAGTCTTGCAAATCGGAAATTATTGCCGCTGAAAACATAAAATGTTCTGCTTGCCAACTCCACCTTCACTACAAATGTGCAGGTCTTTCAGAAGCGGACTTCAGAAAAATACTTCCGATGAACAGAAATAAATGGAAATGCGCAGAGTGCAAGTCGGCTAAAGTAAATGCGACGGCAAACCGAGGGGCCTCCCCTGCACTGATGAACCTGGAATCTCCTAGCCACGCATCGATACTCAACGTGGACTCTGCGGCACTTACAACCTACCTGGACAACAAGTTTGAGTCTCTGCGTAATGACTGGAAGTCGGACATCACCGCTGCTCTCGCTAACATGCATGTCCAAATTAAGGCCGCTGTTTCTTCCGAGGTTAAGGCAGCCATTAAATCGCTGAAAGAAGATTTCAGCGCTACCACGGACTTTTTAGCAGCTGAACAAAGTGACTGTAAAACTGAGATTACAGTCACTAAAAAGAAGCTTGTAGAGCTCGAAAACAACTACACGCAACTGCAACTCGAAATGCGAAAACTGGAACAGCGTTTAATGTCAGCCGAAAAACATTCTCGTAGCCTTAACTTGGAGTTACACGCGGTCCCCGAGAAAAATAATGAGAATGTTGTAAAGATATTTAGGGATCTATGCGACGTTATCAACGCGCCTATCACTGACCCCGAAATTCGAGCGTGCCGAAGAATTGCAAAGCTTGACAGTTCCTCGCCCAGGCCACGTACTATACTGGTGACCCTACCTTCTGAGCGTCACCGTGACACCATCATCTCTGCCATGAAACGGTACCGGAAGAATAACCCATCAGCACCAATCGGCTCAAGTCTCCTCGGCGTACCCGGCGACGACCGGCCGGTGTTCGTCGCAGAGCATCTGTCACCCGAGATGAAGGATCTTCATGCAACCGCACGGAAATTCGGCAAAACGCATAAATATCAATTTGTGTGGGTTAAATATGGCAAGATATACGTTAGGAAAGACATAGATTCGCCACATATATTAATAAAGGACAAGAACGTTCTCAGTAAGCTAGCCAACTGTTAATATCTCCATAGCCCATCTATTGCCATGTTACCGATTTGTTTTATTTATATAAATTCCTACGTATATTTTATCAAAACGTAAATGGATTACGCACCAAATTAAAAAGTTTGTATCTGAATATATTAAGTGAAAACTACGACATTATAGGCTTAACTGAAACTAACTTACATAGCGGGATTTATACGAATGAAGTGATAGATGACAGGTACGTGGTTTATCGAAGAGACCGTGAATCTTCCAACTCTATGAAAAAATCAGGTGGCGGAGTCTTACTGGCTATTAAAAAGTGTTACCAAGTAGTTCGCCGATTTGACCTTGAGAGCCCTCTTGAAGATCTCTGGGTCACAATACGTGATAACTCCATGGCTTCAACACTCATGATATGTCTAGTTTACTTACCCGATTATCTTAAGATAGCCGACTTTCGTGATTGGTTTGATAGAACCTCAAACAACATACTGAATCACTGTGATCCGACAAACAAAACAATACTAATGGGTGACTTCAACCTACCTGATCTTCAGTGGTCAGTTGATCCATGCTCTACATTCAGAATGTTTAACACCGGCCCACTGGACTCAAAATCAGAGTTGCTCTTTGACATGTTGGCTTTGGGTAATCTTAATCAATGCAACAATATCAGAAACTCAAATAATAGGACCCTTGATCTCTTTATAACAGACCACACAGACTTAACTTTGGCTGACTGTGACGCTATGTCAAGGCTAGACAGACATCACCCGGCAATTGTTGTAGAGTTATTAACCGCAATCAGCCGAATACCAACCAAGGTTAAAAAGGTTTTTAATTTCAGGAAGTGCGATAACGTGAAGTGCAATCAGGCCCTAAACTCAGTTGACTGGCATGAACTGTTGAGTAGTAAGAACGTAGATGCCGACTTAGAATCGTTCTACAATACACTAAATGAAATCATAAAACTCAACACACCACTCAAGAGAGTCGGCAACACAAGGTACCCTCTGTGGTTCTCGGAGCCATTGAAATTATGTCTTGACGAAAAAATCAAGGTGCACAAGCGCTACAAAAAATATGGTAATCCTCGAGACTACGATGAGTTTAAGCTTTTACGAACCCGGTCTAAGCTGATGATTCAAGTGTGTTACGATAACTTCGTTAATAATGTAGAAGACTCCCTCAAAGACTCGACAAAACTCTTTTTCTCGTTTGTTAAGTCCAAAAAATCCTCTAGTAACTCCATTCCTGAGACAATGACTTTTGGCAACAAGAAGGCGACGGGAGGCCAGAGGGTGTGCGACTTATTTTCCGAGTTCTTTGCCTCAGTATTTGAGACAGACCAAGCTGGCGGCTCTTGCGATGCGATGACTCCCGATATTAACTGTCCCGACACATTATCAAATATTACAGTTCCAGAGGAGCTGGTGTTTAAGAAGTTGTTCAGCATAAATGTGAACAAGGGGGCGGGCCCTGATGGGATCCCACCTTGTTTTCTCAAGTCCTGTGCCGCTACTTTAGCAACACCCCTTACAATTATCTTCAATAAGTCACTAAGGACCGGTACTTTTCCCACCACCTGGAAACTAGCATATATCGTGCCCATTCACAAGGCGGGTGACAACAGTAGCTGCAATAACTACAGACCCATCAGCATACTCTCGGCTTTAACCAAGGTTTTTGAGTCTATTATATTTGAAGTCCTATATTCACATGTTCAGCCTTTCATAGCGCCGCAGCAGCATGGTTTTGTCAGAAATAGATCTACTGTATCGAACCTACTTGAGTACACACACTATATAAGCAAATCCTTTAACGATCGATGTCAAGTAGATTCCATATACACAGATTTCAAAAAAGCCTTTGACAAAGTTAACCATCGCATACTCTGCAAGAAGCTGGCATCCTATGGCATACATGGGGATTTTCTTAGATGGGTAACATCGTACATGCAGAATCGTAGCCAGATAGTTGCATTGAAGGGTTACACATCCCAACCGGTGGGGATATCCTCCGGTATACCGCAGGGATCACTAACAGGACCTTTGTTCTTTATAATCTTTATCAACGATCTTGCTGCGAAGCTTAATAATCCTTGCCTATTATACGCAGATGACCTTAAAATATTTTCCACAATTCGAAATACGAACGACTGCGTCAATCTCCAGGCTGACATAAACACTCTCTCTGACTGGTGCAAAGAAAATCATATGGCACTGGGGATAGACAAATGCTTCAGTATATCTTTCACACTTAATAAGAATAAAATTCACTATGACTACAATATAGATTCTGTAGCACTACAAAGGAAATCCATCGCTCGAGATCTTGGCATAATTTTTGACGAGAAACTAAGTTTCAATCACCACTATGCAGCACTCATCCCTAAATGCAACCAACTCCTAGGTTTTATTTCCCGTGTCACTAAGACTTTCAAGAACCCAAAGAGTTTAATACTCCTTTATAACACCCTGGTCCGCAGCAGGCTTGAATATGCCTCTATTATATGGTCTCCACTTTATAAAGTCCATATTGACTTAATAGAGTCCGTACAGAAGCGATTTCTGCGTATGCTGTGTGCACGCTTTGGTCATCGTCGTACGCTCAGCTCATATGAGACGAGATGTAAGCACTACCGCATAAATACACTTGCAAACCGTAGGAAATTCCAAGACCTCGTCTGTCTTCATAAAATAGTCAGAGGCACCATAGAAACATCACTATTATCAAACATTGAAATCCACGTCCCTAACCGATCTGTGAGAATCCCCCGCACTTTTTCTATCCCCCCTTGCAGAATTAACGTCAGCACCAACAACCCACTGGTGAGGATATGTCGTTCTTACAACGCAGTAGCTGCTAATCATGATCCCAACGGGCCTGACATCTATCACGATTCACTGCCATGCTTTAAATATAAAATTTTAAAATTGTTTAATTAGTTTCAGTTTCTCTTGCTATACATGCACATGTATTCAATATGTGCATAATTAATATTAAATAACCTTTAATAATCCATTAAATAACTATAGATTTGTATTATTATGTGCTCCTTGTAAAGTGTGTCAGTAATGCTGTATACACATGCTTTTGGCGTTGCAGACGGAAATGTTTGTTCTAATCTTAATGTTGTAATGTTTGTCTGTACTGCTGTTTTGTGTATTAATAAATAAATAAATAAATAAATCATGAACGAAATCATAGCGTAGCAAACCAGAATGTCTCAACAGTACCTATTCTGTTAATACCAGAAACAGGAGTTGAAACCCATTCTGTTTCTGAAAGAATTCAATCAATTTCTATCTCGATCCGATCCCATTTTTAGCTTAGTACTGAAAAAAGTTGAAAACTATTATATGAATTAACCTACTTTTTACCGTTATCACATACACAAATTCACATAAATTGTTCCCTACAATACATTAATAACCGGCCAAGCGCGAGTCGGACTCGCGCACGAAGGGATCCGTATCTATAACGCATACCGATAGGACTATCGGTATGCTTTTTACGGAACCCTAAAAAGCATACCGATAGTCCTAGACTTCTAGTATGAGCTGACTGCGATATAATATACTTTATTGAAATAAATTACTGAAATTACCAGAATTGGGTCCTCGATCTCAAACAGACATTTCAAACCCGATCCTGCTTGGCAAGAGATGATCGGGGGTGTTGCCACCTGATGCCACGTATCCGGACCTAGGCGGATTGAATAATTTATATGATACTTTCATGATACTGTAAGAGTTATTTGGCTACCAACTCATACACCGAGAAACTAAATACACTTGACTTAGAGCTAATTTTGCCAACGAAGAGTAACTTTTTACTCGAGAGTATCTTCTACTTTTTCATAGAATGACCTCATTTTGAACTGTCATTGTCATACAAATTATTCCCCGGATTGTTATTCCCGCATAACTTTTTGTTGGTAAAATCCAGCCTTAGAATGATATTTTCAAAATCCAAATATAGAATATCGGAACAAATGGATATGCAAACTGAGAGCCCTTAGCCCAAGAGGGGTGATAATAGGATGCCTGGAAGTAGAAGAAATACTTATACTTTTTGTATAGTCACATATTTCTGTGGTTTGTACCTTAAAGGTACTTACAAAAAATATACCAAATTCGCTAACTTTTAACGGTGAAACAATAATTGTCTTTAATCCCAGATTACGCAGACACAGTTCAAAAATAATGAGAATTTAAATGTGCATATTCCCATCTTGATAGGTGCAATCAAACGTCTGTTTACCCACTCCATCTTGTCAGCCGTCCCTGAGAAGGTAATCGCCGTGAAAAAGATTGTTTTAAGGGCGAAGTGATTTATGTCTTGTCTTAAGATAAGTAGAGCCAATAATCCAGCTGATAACGTTTTTCTGTCATCTTTTTTCGCATTTTCCGGGTACGGCTTTTTAACCGACTTCAAAAAAGGAGAGGGTTATCAATTCGGTTGTGTGTGTGTTGTTTTTTATCATATTTTTTTTATGTTTGTTATATCGAACCGATTCCAAAATTTCTTTCTTTGTTCAAAAGGGAAGCCTGATATTTTAGTCCCATTGTTTAAAAATTAGGAATCAGTCCAGTAGTTAGGATTTTACATGAAAAAACATGTGAAGTTCAATTTGTTTTTACCTGGATGATGATGACATCATTATACATCCAGATTTTTTTTGCGACTTTTCGGTGTTTATAGTCATTGTCACGAGATATATTCTGGCTGCTAAGATCGCATATTCGTTTAAATTATGTTATACGTATAGACTTCACTGTCAGGAGACAGATTTTGTAGGCTCGTTTTCGGGTATTTAGACGACACTGTAAAACAAGCGGGGAGGACCACGTAATAAATAGGTCATGAAGTCGGTTTTTTTTTTAAGTTTTTAACTTGACGAATTAGTTGTATTTATAAACTGTATGGGCTCTCCATATAATGTCGAAATACGATCGTTATAACAAAACGTCGTAATCGTTTAATAAAAGGTTCATACCAAGATAAACATTATTTTTTTTAAATTCCTCTAGACAAAACTTAATTTCTGGTTTTAAAACCACTTCAAAAACTTCTTTAGTTTATGCCCTTTCTAACGGTATAGGTACCACACATTACCCAAGCCCACTATTTGGTGATAACATCAAGATAAGTCGCCAAGGTCGGCTAATCAAGTCCTAAACCTAGACCAAAATAATTAATAATGGTTTTAGTTGCCATGTAGCCAGCTCAACAAAATGTGTCAGATAATTTTCAGACGTAAGGTAGTCTTTTGAATTAATGTTTGGGTATAATGGCTTCCATCTATTTGATAAGATTAATTGATTGATAAGGTCTTAAAAAACGATAAAATGCACATTGCAACTGTTTTTCAGTAGATATCTACTTACAGAAATTACTTCAGCCGAAATACCTGAAGTGAATTTGATAGATACTGCATCAATTATTTTATTTGTAGACTCATGCATTTAATATTTTATTGATAACGAGTACTATAATAGCAGAGACACAAAATAAATCATACGAATATTTGTCTTGAAAAGAATTGCCAATAAAATGGAAAATAGCAAGTAATTTCTTGGCGCGGAAGTCATTTCATTTCTTGGCCATTTCTCATTACGACAATGTTTTTTATCGTCACAGGCAAGGGAATATTATCATTAACGAAACGGTAATGTCTCTGTCGTTATATTTATGATCTGCTGTTAATTCTGTGCCCGTGGCTCATTTCTGTTTGTCGTTTGTCAAAATTACATATACTGAGTAACGGTGGCCGGTTCCATAATATCTGGATAAACTTGACAGATAAATCAGATAAATCATAAATTATCTGTCTACGAATTCTAAGTAGCTATAGACGCTATAAAAGCCGAGAACTATACAGCTACCGTGTCATGAAGATTACGGAACGTGCAATACCTCCATTATTGCACGTTCTCAAGACTGATTTCTTATCTTATTTGGACAAGGTCTGCACCGGCTTTGCATCTGCATCTCCTACGTGAGAAGCAACCGTGAACCATGTGGTCTAGTAGGGTAGGTCTACTAGACCACATGGCTTCTAGCAATGAGATATATATGTGTATACGAAATGAAATGAAATTTGTTTATTGACAGATAACATGGTTTACACAGATTCTACTAACTAAAATAAGGAGATACTGAACATTTTTCGTAAAATAATAGGAGGAATCAGTGACAACCGAACTAGTGAAAACACTGTGTCTCGGTTGTCAAATGGTGCTCAATAAATTACATGTAAGGGTGAGCAACTTACTTCTCACGTAGATTGTGTTTGGTGCTAGGTACTGGGGCGAAAAACAAAAAATAAGGAAATAGAACAATAGGAATGTTGTGTAGGAATGTAAAGAGTGTGGCTGCTCTTCCGAAATGGTAGGATGTAAGATTATACACTTAATTAAAGGTGTTGAAAAGCAGGGTGAGTAATTCAGGTGTTGACTTGTGTCTGCACAAAACTAATATATAATGCAATAACCATAAATAAACTATTGAATAAACAACTCACTCCACTTAACTACTTACATTACAGATCCTAATCAAACAACTCACTCCACTTAACTACTTACATTACAGATCCTAATCTACCTTCCTTACTCCTATCCTCCCTTATAATGTAGCTCAGGAGCTTACACAACAACTCCAGGCAATGTCCTGCTGGGGCCAGTGAATAATGCATGTTGCTATTGCGACTAGTTTCCAGACTGGCTAGTTTATCCCGTCGTCGTAGATCAAGACAGTGGACGATGCTGATGTATTCGTTCGGTGCTACCCGAAGTTTATTAGAGTTCAATACAATTTAAAGAGGGTTTTACAAATGTGCGAACATTGGTGAAAATCAACTAAAAATAACTCATAAACTGAACTATAACTAACTTAAGTACCTTTTTGAAATCGTTTATCCTTGGATTTTATTTTCAAAATCGTATGCTTTACACGCATGTGTCGTTCGATTTAAAAGGGGTTCTAAAGGGCGCACGCTTTTGCGCTTGTCTCTTATGCATTTTCTTACAACTATGCTAGTTGCTAGACCCGTCAGAGGCATTGAAGCTTCTGTTGGGAAGTGTAACGATGACTTTGCTATAACTTCAAACCATAAACTCTTGAGAGTAGCTAAAAGGTTCATATTCAATCAAAATCATGTTTTACTCTTAACAGAGTTTTACGTTTAACAACGCATTGGGAGAAAATACTGTTTGGCAAATTTGTTTCTTGCTTACACCTGACCAACGATCTTTTGGCGTGTGAGTGACGTTTACAGGGGGCGTCACTTCGAGGCAACCTCGTGCAATGATCCTGCATACTTTTCAACCGACTTCAAAAAAAGGAGGAGGTTCTCAATTCGACCCGTATGTTTTTTTTTTTTCTATGTTTGTTACGCGATAACTCCGCCAATTATGAACCGATTTGAACAAATCTTTTTTCGGCGTATAGGTAATACCTCAAGGGTGGTCCCATTGACACCAGGTCAGGATCTGATGATGGGATCCTGGAGAAATCGAGGGAACTCTTCAAATATTATAGGCAGACCTATAGTGATTTTCAACCGACTTCAAAAAAAGGAGGAGGTTCTCAATTCGACCCGTATGTTTTTTTTTTTTTTCTATGTTTGTTACGCGATAACTCCGCCAATTATGAACCGATTTGAACAAATCTTTTTTCTGCGTATAGGTAATACCTCAAGGGTGGTCCCATTGACACCAGGTCAGGATCTGATGATGGGATCCTGGAGAAATCGAGGGAACTCTTCAAATATTATAGGCAGACCTATAGTGATTTTTGTGTTTTTCATAATAACTCGTGAAAATGCACATGGTAAGCATAATATTGTGATGCGGAACTGCTGATGAAGACCACATATGGCCACCAGATCTGCTCAATACTAGGTACAAATACAATGCGTGGCTGACGGGTAGGCGACGCATAGCCTAAACCGGTGGACCTAGAGCCATGAAACTTTGTACAGGGGTTCCTTAGTAGCGTGGGGAAGCACTGATATGGGATTTGACAAAATTAATTCCCCAAGGAGGGGGGGGGGATAAGGGGTTAGAGTTTGTATTAAACTCAATCTAATCAAATAGGGTTTGTGGAAGTCGGTTTTTTCTAAAGTTTACTTTTTGTTTCAATTATATAAACATTTATTGAAGTATGTAGAATCATAGAGGAGGCTAATTGTGTGACATTTTTAGGTATTAACATAGATAGACATTTAAATTGGAAAGATCACACTGATAAAGTTTGTAAGAAAATTAATAGATTTATTTTTGTATTAAGTAGACTTAGGAAAACAGCTGAGATAAAGACTGCTCTAGTTGCCTATCATGGATATGTAGAGTCAGTCCGTCTTGAGATATGGTCTTGTAATTTGGGGAAACGCCACTGATATTAATAATGTTTTTATTGCTCAAAAGAAATGTGTGCGTGCAATTTGTAGTATGGCCCCAACTGAATCATGTAAACCGATGTTCACTAAATTAAATATATTGCCATTACCATGTTTGTATATACTGGAAATAGGAAAATTTGTAAAACTTAACCCAAAATTATTTAAAAGAGCCCAAGAACAATATTGCAGAAATACGAGAAACCTGAATAGGTTAATATATAATCATACCCCACGTACATCACTGTGTCTAAATAATTGTCCCGCTATGTGCGTTAAAATATTTAACAAAATACCCGAAGACATAAAAGAATATTCAATGAATAAGTTTAAATCTGCACTATTTAAATGGCTTCTACAGAAATGTTTTTATTCAGTAGATGAATTTATGAAATACAAAACTTGTATGTAAAATAATAATTATAAGTTAGAGCAGTAAGATTTATCTTTTTCGGTGTAATGTGGACTATTTAATATTTGCATGCTAAAATTAATAGCTGATGAGGAGTTCATATGTATTAACAGACCATCCATTGCCTACCCTTATCTTAGCAAATAAAAATCTTAAATCTTTTAGGAATATTTGACGACCTCTGTGGCGCAGCGGTTGCACATCTGCCTACCATGCGAGAGGTCCCTGGTTCGAACCCGGCTGGGGATAAAAAGCAGGTCCTGGATGTTTACATGTTTGTGATGTCGCTGTTTCTGGTTCCCACGACACAGGGTATCCTAGTGTGGGGCCAGAAGCAGTGTATGTAGATCCGTTTAAAACGTGGAGTTAGCTAAGTAGTTTTGATGAGTAGCATCAAGAATAACATAAAATAGAGGCCAAGAAGTAAGAAAAATAAACGTAATCTGCAACTTTTTCAGCCCTGCGTTTTGGCGAGCCGCCAACAACCTGACATCGTGCTCTTTGCACTCACATAAATTAAATTCTCAGTATTTCTCACATAGTTGGAGATGTTCATAAAATCGCGCAAAGATTCTTTCTCTGCTGTTTGATCAGCGAATCGTGAAGATGCCAAATGCGCCAAAGCTGATTGAACTACACAGAGAGTACAGTCGACAGAATAATGAGCTTACAGTTTTCGACTATTCACATTTATTGCGATTTGATGCGATTTTCGGATTTATCCTAGGCATAAAATTATGATAATGATGGTAACTGAAGGTAAACGTGGTATAACTTAATAATAGGTTGGGTAAAAATAAAAAGTATTTTCGTAATATTTTGTATTTGTATGTTTGTAACTAAATATCTTCGGATCTGGTTGGTTTTGATTACTTTTGATGTCATTGTCTTTTTTTTTGTTACAAACTAAATAAAATAACCTAAACCCAAAATATTGATCCAGTAATTTTACTTACTTTTCTACAAAAGAGGCTGTTAATTTTCGTTTATCGGTTGATACAGTGTTTTGTAGATTTGTTTGTCCCCGCCTGCAATATTTTAAAAACACACAAAATTATAGACCCAAATATATTTCATTGATATCCAGTAAATGGTTTTTTATCTAATAAAATATAATACACGGTACATTACTCTTCACACTTAATTATAGAGCTTGTTTATGCTTCTATAATGGTTTTTTTATGCAGTCGGGTTTTTGTTTTTATTTAAATAATTTTTTATTGTTCGACCCGTTACGGTCTTCATACAAAAACGAAGAAACTTTTTACCCAACCTAATAGTTACGCAGATAAATAATAAATTAATGTTGCCAAAATCTTTTCCTACCGAGGCGAGGGCATATACAGCATGGACTTTTCCTACCGAGGGCATATACAGCATGGACTTTTCCTACCGAGGGCATATACAGCATGGACTTTTCCTACCGAGGGCATATACAGCATGGACTTTTCCTACCGAGGGCATATACAGCATGGACTTTTCCTACCGAGGGCATATACAGCATGGACTTTTCCTACCGAGGGCATATACAGCATGGACTTTTCCTACCGAGGGCATATATAGCATGGACTTTTCCTACCGAGGGCATATACAGCATGGACTTTTCCTACCGAGGGCATATACAGCATGGACTTTTCCTACCGAGGGCATATACAGCATGGACTTTTCCTACCGAGGGCATATATAGCATGGACTTTTCCTACCGAGGGCATATACAGCATGGACTTTTCCTACCGAGGGCATATACAGCATGGACTTTTACCCGAATTCGAGTAAGATTAAACCAAGTAGGAAAAAGGTTTATTTATAAGTATGAGTTTAAAAATCGTTATTAGATTCTAAAGGAATTTATATTTATGCAGGATGACTTTTGGGTCGTGACTGCAACACATTGCTTCTAACTCGGTAAATGATTGCGGTTTCAGCTATTAAGGTAGTATTTAAATAATCACAACTTGCGTTAGTATAATTTAATAAATTATTTATCCTTGTTAATTCTGAATGTTTGGTCACCTTACAATTCATGTTAAAACCTTTTTCAAATAAACTAATCAGAGGAGTAAGAAGTGTCAAAATCAAAGGCCATAAACAATTTAGGACAAAGTCTTAGTCGTAGGGTGACCAACTGACCCTGAACCAAAATAGGATATACATTTTATTATAATTTTTTGTACCAAAAAAATGATGACTTAGCGAGCTCTCATCTACAACATCATAACATTCCTAACCAATAGGCAAACCTAAGGTTGCTTTGTTGCAACATGACCCCGCAGTCACCCTGTATAGTAAGATTTGTTTGACCCATAATTACCGCATTTCAAACATCGTCCTCAAATAGCCCTACCGATACTGAGTAGAGATTAATTTAGGGCAAAGTTTGTTTTAATTCCCCGATTCACCCGGCTATTACAAGGGTCATGACCCGAATAGCGATGATAAACTTGAAGATATAATGGAGGAAGGACATACATTTTGGTTCAAAAGAGATCTGAGATGTCCTGGAGAAGAGAACCAAACGATCTTGTTTTGTATGATTGAGCAAATCCATTTCACACGAGTCGTACGCCATAAAATCCCAAAAGATACAAGAATAAATTTTCGCCACCGAAATTGCAATATTTAGTTGTCGTATCGAACCTGAAAAGAATTGCAGGAAACCTGAACATTTTCAACAAACACCTTTAATAAATCTTCACCTTGCGTAGAACACCACACGAATAAATAAAAGACACGGCTTATGTGATAGATAAAATCCAAGTGTAAGTTGTAAGTGTAGTTTCAGAAAACACTTTTGAAAAAATTAAAAAAAGCCACGATTTATGAAAAAACTGAGTCGTAGGTATCGCCACACTGTCAAGCATAGTGAGTGGTAGTCTCTGGTAGGTTCTTCGGCATGACATGAACCATTTAAACCTATGGGTGTGTAATAAGTTTGAAAATGGAACGATTTCTAGTTTTCATTGCCCGGCTTCGGAAACGCGAACTTTCAAGGACTCTTATGACAGCAGCAAAACCTCATTTCTGAGCTCGGATGATGTAAAATAATATGGTCCATTAGTAGACATTAATGGGCTACATTTAGTTTAGTTTAGTAGCTATAGTCGCCGCGTTGGGCCCGGGGAGTTCATAAAATTTAAATTGCCTAATGCTCGGCCACCCCATTTTTCCTCATTGTTAAACGCAATGAAATCATATTTTTCTTTGTTGGGTTTGTAAGTAATTTAGGTAGTTATATTCTGTTATAATTCGGCGGATTCGCTTTATGTTTTTCTTTTCAGAAGCTAATATATGTTCCTATTCAGAACTTATAAGTATTGTATTTTTCATGGAGTGCATGCGACGTCTTTAGTGCCCTGCCATGCAAAATTCTGCGTGGCATTCGTCGTCGCTTATGTCTCAGTACCTACCTATATGTCCCAGAGTCTGGGCTTCTGACTAAAAGAGCTCTTCTGCGATATTTTAAATTAAATTCCGGAGATATTTGGAAAACAAAAGTATGTACAGTCGTCGACAATGTTACATTATAGTGCTATTTCAACTCACCCGTTTAAGTAGACCGAGTAGGTGTCAACTTACTCGTAATGTACATTATACATACAATCGGCTCATCGGATTTACCTTCGAACCAAAGTGCATAGTGAAATACTCACCTGTGTGTATGTATTATATGGTATTATAGGTACAGAAGCGATCAAGTGTAGTTGCACAAATGCAATACGATCGTAATCCTTTAGTCCTTTAGACGCATGGCAATGAGAAAAGTGGAAACTGTGATGAAACTGATATTAAACCATGACACGCAAATGAAGTTTTTTACCTCTTATATGTAAAGTATTAGATAAACTTATGCTAATCTAGTATTTTGGATTTCTATTGCATATTTAATTAATGTGTTATGTAGTTGTAAGAAACTAAACTGTATGTACCCAAAGAGGGCACCCACGATACCAACAGGCTATGGGTAGTGTGGGGCCACAAGAATTGATGGTTTATTTTCAACTAGGTACTAGGTAAATACTTTGAATACTTGTTCAGAATTACTTAGATCACATTGAAAAGCAGACTACCTACTGCATCTTTTTTCCACTGTCTGACCTACCACCTACCAATATACCGGAAAAAATTTTTAGGAAGAGAGAAGAGACTTTTAGTTTGGCTTTACTCTACTCACAAAAAAAAACTTAAAATTCTCATTACTGTTTGTGATGGATGTGAACTATGTGAACTATTTATTGTTACGTAAGTACTTACAGTACGGGGTCTTTGTTTTAGCACCTCGGGTCCCGTCCCGAACGTGCCAAAACAAATGTCCCGTACTGTACTCGTTGTGCTTACATCTCGTAATTATTATAGTATTCGACAACTTTTCGAGCGTTGAGAAATATATTACAATTCCGTCGATCATCTTATTTATTTAGGACGCAATTGAACGTCCCCAGAACAGTTTTGATTTTCTGATGATCTTCTATAGTATTTATTTAGCGTTTGGTCGCTGTCGTCAACGTCACAACTCATAAAGGTGGCAGCTTGAGCAGCCAATTGGTAGCCTCTTCGTCAGCGGAGTGGACTTTTAGCATAGTGACGCCATCCGACGTGGATATGGTTTATTCAAATGCTTTCAATCAAATCAAAAGCGCTCGTTGATGTCTTTTGTATTAGTTTATTTTTTCAAAGCTTCCATTTTTTTTTCTAAGCCAATCGATTTTTGTAATGAAAATGGATATTTTTTTTGAGAACGTCCTTTAAGGCCGGCCACATACAGCCGGAATTCTTCCGATTCGGAATTCCAAAACGGGATTCAATCCCATACGAATCCCCGAAAATTCCGAACAGAAAACTTCCGTGTGTATGTGGTAGATCCATGGATTTGTATGAGTTTACTGCGTTCGGGATAATCCGTTACGGAATTCCGTATCGGAATTCCGACTGTATGTGGCCGGCCTAGGTGATTTACTTGGTTAGTAGGTGGGGTCCATTCCATATAATACTTTCCTTGGTCGTTTGATTATTCGAAAAAATATATGAATAAAAGTGAAATATACAGGGATGCAACAGAAAGATTTATATTTTCCATCTCAAAAAGTAGTATTTTTAAATAAGTTCCTTGGTGTGTTTAAAAATCTGAAATAAATTCCAGTGATACATCTTGATTGCCTTGAAGAACACGATATGCAATCATATGAAATCCTCGTAACATCACACTATGCTACGATCACTTTCTTTGTCGGAGGTCGATCAATTTTTTGTAAGAATAAAAATAATCTTAGCAGCAAGTTCTATGTTGAGTTAGATTAACCCCCATGCAATTTTGTCGTTGATAGCTTTTAGGGTTCCGTACCCGAAGGATGCCAAACGGGACCCTATTACTGAGACTTCACTGTCCGTCCGTCCGTCCTTCCGTCCGTCCGTCTGTCACCAGGCTGTATCTCATGAACCGAGGTAGCTAGACAGTTGAAATTTTCACAAATGATGTAAGTATTTCTGTTGCCGCTATAACAACAAATACTAAAAAACAAAAGAAATTCTATATTAAGGCGGGCTCCCATACAACAAACGTGTTTTTTTTGCTCACTTTTGCTCGATATTGATCATGGTACGGAACCCTTCGTGCGCGAGTCTGACTCACACTTGGCCGGTTATTTATTTGGTAGTAGGTAAGTATCCCTTTTTTGCATAGGGTAATTTTTACATGTTTTTTGATTGCTCAAATGGACATTTTAATATCTCCAAAGAAGGTATCGTATCTCGTTGAGATTTGGCGAAAACCTTTTCCATTCATCAGTTTTTTCATTCGTAAAAAGCGAAGGTACATCGTCGTCGCACAGGAATACGAAAAGTCGTGTGAATACCTACTACCTAATATGTGAGAAATTAATCTACCTATGCGAAAATTAATTTTCTTCCTGCACCCGAAAGATAAAAATCGTTGTATTATTCGAAATCGGCCAGTCGTAAAGACTGGCTGGCTGGTAATGGCCAAAAGCGGTCGGAAGCAGAATTGCGCCGCCTCTTTGCATTTATAGCACCGAAAATGAGAGATTTTTGGTGGAAATATTGGGAAGGTGGCGAAATTATATCCGGTTTAAACTCTTATAGGTATTATTAGCACTATCGCAAAACTATTAGTGTTGCTAATTTTATCATCCAAAGTATCTGCCTTTAACACAATTTTGGTCTTGATCTATTTATTCTTTGTGACCCAAATTTCACGAATAGCAGTACAGTAGCGAAGCGACTTACCTACCTGTCATGCATGTCATTCATTATACTCGCTTGCTTGCAAACTTATTTAAGTACCGATTCTACTTCCTATCATAACAAAACAAGATAAGGCAGCCCGCCCAAGTCATACTTACTTTTTGTAGGACCGATAATCGGGCAGATTTTTTTCGGTTTTATTTCGGACAGACTTTTTGTAGGACGTGTGCGTTGCGTTATTACCTATTGGGTCTATTTATTAGATTATTAGACTACGCTGTCTACCGTGCCCTGCCTCCCGGGTTCCTGTCTCCCAGGCAGGATGCCGAGTTATCGCGAGAAATCGTTCCCGTCTGACTCGTGTGCAAATGTAAAGGAACGGACATGGAACGAGACATCGTCGGTCCGGACATAGTTCCTTTAATATAGACATACTCCGGCAGCAGTCGGGGATTTCAATGAACTTGTCTAGTTCCTTGGAGTATACTAGTCATTCGGACTCTGAGTAAGTATAGTGTTTTATTATGGCTGTTTAGTTTTGATTGCCTTATGTCCCTTCAGTGAATGAGATCGTAACGGAGCAATTATTGCACTTTCCTTTTTTATCTGTTTCTTCTATAAAATGGTTCCACAGTGTGCTAGTTTTTCTCCGTGATGACAATTTAAAAGTACTATTCCATGACAAAATTATTCACTTTACAGTTTACAACTATATTAATTCATATATTCAAATAAAACTACACTACAACTACACTACACACAAATCAACCACTGGTTATTTTGAATAATTTGGTGATTGAATAGAACTTTTTAAAATGGCATCACGGAGATAAACTAGTACATTGTGACCCATATTAAAGAAGAAACAGGGGAAAAAGGAAAGTGCAATTATTGCAATCTAAACGGACATTTAAAAAGAAAACACTATACTCCGAGTACGAACGACTAGGTATAATCCGAGGAACTAGACAGGTTCATTGAAATCCCCGACTACCTATACTCCATGGACTATACACACACATAGCGTCACGCCTCTTTCCCGTACGGGGTGGCAGAGGCACCAATGTGCCCACTTTCAGCCAGTGATTCAATACTCCATTTTGCGTGACAGGGGACTAGCACATCGCCGCGGACATATAAAGGAACTATGTCCGGACCGAAAATGTCTCGTTCCATGTCCGTTCCTTTACAGAACAGGCTTTCCGCACGACTAGCCGGCAGGGCGGCAGGGAGACAGGAGATCGGGTACACACGATCGCCCTGTTTAGGGATCCTGCCTTCCTGTTTCTTATTACACCTACCCTGTCCTGCCAATCGGGCTTGAAAAACAGGGTAGTGTAATAAAGAGCTTATTACATTACGCTGTCAGCAGGGCACGATTTGTATAGAGACGTCTCACTCATGATAGAACGACTAGAAAGAGACAGTGAGTCAGACAGGGCCCTGCCGACGACAGCGTAGTCTAATAGGCCCTTAAGCGCTTAGAGCTGGCGGCAGGGCGGCAGCTCTCTCACTGTTTTGTCTGTCACTGTCAGCTGTCAACGTCAAAATACACAGGTCGCGTTCCGTGACGTCGCCGTCAGCGCTATAATCGATTACAGCTATAGATAGGCAATCAACCGGAATTATTCCACTTTTTGGAATAATTCCGATATCCTTCCAGAATTGTTCCGAATCCTTCCATTTTGATGGGAAAATATGTGTAAATATGGGAAAATAAAGATATTTTAAAAAGATATTGAATTGAAACCTGCACCAAGTCATAAAGATTTAATGATTTTGCAAAAAAAGCTTTTGGCAATCTAAAATATCAAATATCTCGCTTAAGGAAAAAATCCTCATGACATAAAATGTTGGTATCCTTCTTTTGACGTGTTCAGGTTTTAATTCGATATCTTTTTAAAACACCTTAATTTTCCCATATAAACACTTATTTTCCCACCAAAATGGAAGGATTCTGAATTATTCCAGAATTATTCCAACTTTTGGAATTTTTCCAAACTGGGTGATTCGGAATAATTCCCAGCGCTTTCTATATTCATGGTTTTGTATCGCCAAAACTGACTCGGAACAGCTTCGTAGACGCTGTAATCGATTTTGGCGTGACTCGGAACAGGGGGACAGACTCCCACCCATTCCATTTCACAAAAAGAAAATATTCGACATACATAACCTCTTCGTAAGTTTATTTTTATTTATTTTCTTTTGTTACTGACTAAAATAATGGACGGAATATCAAGTTACAATAGCTTCATAGCAGTGCACAAACCCCAACTGATTTTGTCCGGAGTTCCCGAGCACTTTTGGCATATATTGTGTAAGAAGTTACGCGATCAGATATTTGACTCTGGCTTATCGTTTCAACTTGTTAAAATTGACTACGAAGACAGCGAGCGACTTCCCTACGATCCACTATGGTCGGTGATTGCTATAACAGACATCGACCGCTCGGATTCCAGTCACATTTACCTTATCGATCATGCTTGGACGTTCAAACCCAACTCCGTGAAGAGTAACCTTAGAAATGTACCCGGTCTTCTGGAGAGGATGTGCAACCTCATGCAAGTCGAAGCTGACACCACCAACGAGAAAATAGAACAAGTCTCAACGCTTGTATGGAAATACGCACATACCTATGCCATTGGAGGCAGTGAATTCTCAGTGGAGGATAGGGTGCCTGTCTGGTATGTTTTAGACGAGCTAGGTTCTGGAATTACACATGATGACAAGCCTAACTTCCGGGCCGTACCATTCATTCATATCCCTGATCAAATGACATACACTCTGCTCTTTCCTATAGAGAATGTAGAAGAAGGGGATGCAATCACAAGAAACTTTGTTGAAGGTGATTATCCTGATCCTGGCCAGAGAGCAGCAATGCTAATTCCTTGGATGCAGTATGAAAACTTCTTTGACTCTTTCACTCCGGAGGAACCCTCTACTAACTACTTCCTCGAAGGGCATATTGTGGAGACGCTACCCAATTTGGAAAGCTTGCAAAACAGGACAAGAAACTCAGGAAAGCTGAAGGTGTACTCTGAGTACAGATTCATCAATGAAAACTTGACTTCCAGCGACTTTGAAATAGTAGACAATGAAGCTGATGCAGACATCCTGTGGTATCTCAACCATTTTAAGAATTTCAAAGAGCTCAGTGTAGCATCACCTCACAAATATGTGAATCAATTTCCATTTGAATATGTCATCACAATAAAAGATCTTATTGCTATTGTCTCTAGAAGATGTGCTGATAAAAGTGGACTATTATACAATGATGAGCTGGATACTTACCCTCTTTGGTTGCCTACAACTTTTAACATGAAAACTGAAATGCCCAAACTTGTGGCAAATTACATGCAAAGGAAGAAAGCTGGTTCGGACAACCATTGGATCTGCAAACCTTACAACTTAGCTAGAGGTCTCGATACTTACATCACAGATTCACTGGATTTCTTGTGCCGTCTACCACTCACTGGTCCAAAAGTTGCCCAAAAATACATTGATAATCCTGTATTGTTTGACCGACCAGACATAGGTCTTGTTAAGTTTGACATCCGCTATGTCATCTTGCTGAAATCAGTGAGCCCAAATGAAGTGTACATTTACAAGAACTTCTTTCTGAGATTTTCTAACAAAGTGTTTGCTATGGACAACTTTGATGATTATGAGCAACATTTCACTGTGATGAACTACAGTGAGAATGCAGCTTTGTACCAAGTGCTATGTGCTGACTTCAAGGAAGCTTGGGCGAGGCAATACCCTGGCTATAGTTGGGATGAAGTTGAATTGAAGATCTTCCAGATGTTTTCAGAACTCTTCTCAGCAGCAGTGATGAAGGAGGCGCCTTGTGGAATCGCACAAAGCCCGCAATCTAGGGCTTTATATGCAGCGGATATTATGTTGAGCTGGCGTAAAGAAAAAGGTGATAATGTCATGCAGCCAAAACTGCTTGAAGTCAACTGGATGCCAGATTGCCAGCGAGCTTGTGAATACTATCCTAACTTTTATAACGACATATTCTCTGTAATGTTTCTGGACAAAGAAGCTGAAACGTGTGTAAAAATTTAATCAGTCACAAATATTCAAAGATTTTTTGTCACAAAATTGTTAAATTTCTTTGTATTGTTAAGTTTTTAACTTTCCAGCATTTACATAACTGTAATCTGTATGTTAGGTATGTTATTTATATGAATGGATTTTAATAAACCCAGTCAAACAAATAAGACAGCAGCAGTTACTTACTTCCATGATACATTTATTCCATTTATCACTTTCGATTGCTTGCATAATAAATCTATATATATTGATAAATAAATAACAGCTACACATCGTGCTCAGTTCTTCTGCAGTATTCTCCTGTCCTCGTCTTGGATGGAGCCGAAGGGGTTTTCATCCACGTGGGGCCGTTGACTGAGGAGAAGGAGGCCGACGAGGAGCATGATGAAGACGGCCAGCATCACCCAGTAGCGGCGGTAGATGCCGCCCGCGCGACGCACCCGGGACGATGGCAGGGAGTTTCTGGAAAACGGAAAATCACATTCAAATTTTGGTTTGCGTTTCTCAATTTTCGGAATTTATTAGAATTTGTGACGTGTCAGTCAGTGCGGGAGGGCGTGACGTTGATCAATATTTAATTTCACATACTAAAGTTGGTCTTTCGAGTCAGCTGTGCAGACAGCCTTTAAGAGACCGGTGACCGCGTGAATTTCCCATACAAACGTAATACAAAAATTATTTGAATTTGAGAACTAGTTCAAAGCATTTAGACTGTTAATCGGATTAATACAGTGTTTACGCAGGCAGTCGTATACCAAGGTTCTTATTCAAATTACTTAAAAATATTTTTAAATTGGTTGAAGAGGAACCCTGGTATACAGACCAGGAACCTGCGTAAACAGTGTATAAATCCGATTAACAGTCTAAATACGTAAACTATTTCTCAAATTCAAATTATTTTTGTCTTACGTTTGTATGGGAAATTCACGCGGTCACCGGTCTCTTAAAGTGTCCTCCCATTAGAGGGGTCTGGGTTATGATTCTCGCTCCTTCGGTATACCTTCGGTATAGATTCCCATACAATCCCACTCGATATAGGTAGGTGTAGATATCAAATGCGCGAGAATCATAACCCAGACACCTCTAATTACTCTAGATCAGATCACCTAACCTAGGTGTCACTGGTGTCTATGAAAAAGGTACAAGTTATCCCCGGGACAGTATGCACAAAGCCCCCGCACATGCGGGCCACGTGCAGGCACTTTAACCCCCCGGGATAGTAATTCTCCGGATAACTTTTTGACGGTCGAATCCAGCCTTCGCCTGGATTTTACCAACGAAAGAGTAACTTTTACTCGAGAGGAGCTTCTACTTTTTCATAGACACCAGTGACACCTAGATCAGATCACCTCGTTTTGAACTGTCATCTGTCATACAAGTTATTCTCGCATAACTTTTTGTTGGTAAAATCCAGCCTTAATTGATCATCTTTTGTATTTAATGGTCAAGGGTGTGTATGGTCAGTATGGTCACACTGTCCGCCCCACACCCCAGTCACACTGGTGTGACTACGGATAATGAAATTCTCCGTAGTCAGACTGGTGTGACTACGGATCGGTTTGGCATTTCTTTAGGATGAATCACTTACTTCCACCATCTATTTATCCACGCGAATGTGGACTTCTGTTTGTATTTATTCTCGTCGTGATCAAAGTTCGCTGCCGGCCGCGACAAATCGCCGGACTTGAGGCCTTTCCGTGGGGCTTGCCCCCCTGTAAAATAAACATGCCTTGTTTATACATTTATTATTATTATTTATGATACACAAGCAGCTCCTTGCAGTCGAGAGATTGCATTCTCCTGGCCGAAAAGGAAAAAAAAACATTAAAATTAGGGGAAATTAAGTTCTCATCCCCCTGCAATAGACATTAATAGGCCTGACGACTGTATCAAATAATCAAAGGGAAAATACATATTAAAAGGATTTAAAACACGAATTTAATTTGATTAAAAACATTGAGACATTTTTAATAAACAAAAAATAATAATTTAATACTGCATTCAGCCATTTTGATCGAAACAGGAATCATAGCGCATGACGCTGCATGACGTCATGCATGACTATGTAAACATCACTGTTTTTTTGTGATTTATGCTGATAACTCATTTGGACATTGACATGTTTACTTATGCGTGACATCAAAGCCGTCGCCATGACACCTGAGAGCTTTTTTCGCGCACTATTACAAAATATTTATTGTGCACTAGGACTATTCTCTCAGAACAATCTGTCCTATCTCGCCTAGGTTTGCTGGAAGAAATCTCTTTTTAGAGATAAGCTCGCAATTGCCTATTTACCTTTGTTTTAAGTCTATGTATCACATTGTTTTCCGTGCAATAAAGAAATTATATTAGAATAATGACTTTAAACTTCGTTAAACTTTAGTTTATTACCGAAATAAAGTTTTTTTCGTAAATAGTAAATGTGTACCCACATTACGGAAGAGGATTGCAAAATCTTTTGTGATGCCTATTGACGTCTTGGTAGTCACTGTCGAAGTCAAGCACTTTTTAGTGCTTCTGTGAGCAATAGGGTTAACGCCGATGTGTGCATATCACTTCACATTACACTGCTCTTGTTTTATAAAATTGTATTAATATTTTTAAGCTAGACTAATATCGACATCATATCAGCCTTCACTCCATTGTCCTTTCCTCAAAATCGGAATTGGTCAGGCAATGTGTCAGCAAATTGTCACTAATTTAACTTTCCACATTACTATTTGCCATGCCCTGTAAGGGCCCTTACACACGACGTTTTTTCTACGTTCGTTTGTATCGATACAAAGGCAAGTTGAACGCTCAGCAAACGCAAGGAAGCCGGCACGTTTTAACCTTTGCACACTATCCTTGCGTTTGTATCGATACAAACGCCACGTCTCTCGAACGCAACTAGGACGCGCTGTAAACGCGCGCTTGTATCGCGCCTCTCCTCACCCCGCCGCTCCCCGCTAAGTTGCGGTGAGTTTGTATCGATACAAACGCGCGCTTACGGCGCGTTTCAATTGCGTTCAACTTGCGTTTGTATCGATACAAACGCGCGCTTACAGCGCGTTTTATTTGCGACAAGAAATCGTGTAAAATCTGCCGAAACGCGATGAAAACGCGCAGAGGACGCGCGCATCAAAAACGCGCGTCATCAGAGCGTAAAATAAACGTGTGTAAGGGCCCCTATAGCTGTATAGGCTATACAAGTTTTGTATATCACGTTTAACTCCGTACATACATACCCTGCAAACTATCATTGCGCTTCACTGCGTTGTCAAATATATTGGCAGCTTCATCGCCAATTTGTACAATGGAATGTGGATTGCCGTTGGCGGACCGGCTCGATTCGTCGTCGCTAGCGCCCACGGGGGTGCCTCTCTGGCCATCCACCATACTGTCGTAGTACTGGGAATGGTCGAGGGGCGACTGACTGCGCCGCCCGGTAGCACCTTTCATGTCTTGGTCCTCTGAGAGCTGTTGAATATAAACTCAAAATATAAAACCAACTCAGAAAAGTTAATTTAAATTATTTGCTTTAACCCGTGAGGAAACAGACAAAAAAATATGGTTATTATAAGATTGAAGGACGAATCTGTGTGCTTGTAAATTATTTACCTATGTACTATGTATGTGAATTCTGGTATCTATGTTCGTATTTGTATGTAGTTATTTATTTATTTAGCGTTTGGTCGCTGTCGTCAACGTCACAACTCATAAAGGTGACAGTTTGAGCAGCCATTTGTATGTAGTTTATTTTATTTTTATTTTACTTATGTATTTGATGTTGTACACTTGGATCTACCTATTGTTGATCTATTTCTCCTTTCTATCCTGGGTTTGCTGGAAGAAATCTCTTGATAGAGATAAGCTCGCCTTTGTACATATTATTTCCATTTTTAATTGTCATAACTCATAATGTATTGATTTGTGTGCAATAAAGTATATTGAAATTGGTATGTCTGTGGCACATGCCAATATACATGATAGAAAACGAGTTGAGGTCTATACACACTTAATTTTAACTTTATTTGGCTGGCTCGCGTTAAGACCCACATGGGTAAAATTACTCAAACAATAGATATGGGAGCGAGAGGGTTAACCCATTTGCGCCCACTGTACTAAATAAAACCGGCCAAGTGCGAGTCAGACTCGCGCACGAAGGGTTCCGTACCATTATCTATATAATTGAAACAAAAAGTAAACTTTAGAAAAAACCGACTTCCACAAACCCTATTTGATTAGATTGAGTTTAATACAAACTGTAACCCCTTATCCCCCCCCCCAGGGGAATTAATTTTGTCAAATCCCATATCAGTGCTACCCCACGCTACTAAGGAACCCCTGTACAAAGTTTCATGGCTCTAGGTCCACCGGTTTAGGCTATGCGTTGCCTGCCCGTCAGCCACGCATTGTATTTGTACCTAGTATTGAGCAGATCTGGTGGCCATATGTGGTCTTCATCAGCAGTTCCGCATCACAATATTATGCTTACCATGTGCATTTGCACGAGTTATTATGAAAAACACAAAAATCACTATAGGTCTAATCGGTCTAATTTTCCAAATCGGTCCATCCGTTTAGGCGCTATCGAGGCACATACATAAAAAAAAAAAAAACATCCGGACGAATTGTAAACCTCCTCCTTTGGGAAGTCGGTTAAAAAAACCGCAAAAAAACACGTTAATTGTATGGGAGCCCCCTTTATATTAAATTTATTTTGTTTTTAGTATTTGTTGTTATAGCGGGAACAGAAATACGTCATCTGTGAAAATATCAACTGTCTAGCTACCACGGTTCATGAGATACGGCCTGGTGACAGACAGACGGACGGACGGATATCTTGAGATTTTAAGGTACTTTCCCTCCAGGGCCCATTCGTTTTTTCCACCCTGTATATGTGTGATCTGTAACTGTATTTTTCATGAAATACCCAAAAAGTTTTGTTCAAATGGGCATCGTAACACCCATTTTTTTGGCTCAACTTTAGTTCCTGACCTATTGACTAGGCTGTCAAAACTTTTTTAGCGTATAGTTGGGGTCATTTAATCATCTTCCTGAAAGTTTCAGGTAACGGAAATTAGTAGTTTTTAAGATATGATTTTTTGAAAATCTGAAAATATTGTAAAATTATGTAACAAAACGCAAAAAATATGTCAAAATCTATGGTCTGTGGTCAAAATACATTAGTTACGTTTCGTTGTATGCATATTTGAAAAGATGAATCTATTTTAAACGTAAAATATCACTTTTGATAAATTAAAAGTTGTAATTTTTCTGAAACGGAGTGCATTTGGGGTGTTGTCTGTCCGAGTTTTTGTTGGTTGGGCGGCCATTTTGAATCCGATTGGATCAATTATAGGTTACTTCCTGTTTGAAAACTAAAGATAGGTTTGTTAGGTACACACTTATAAGCAGAACCGGGAGCCGGAGCGAAGCGGAGCGGAGCGAGGCGACCCCCTACTTCTGGCAACCCCCCCTCCAACCCCTCATCCCCTCCAACCCCTCATCCCCTCCAACCCCTCATCCCCTCCAACTCCCCCGCCCAACAATGCAAAAAAACTTCAAAACTCAAAACTTTAAAAAATCATATCTCAGCAATTAGGCACTTCCGCGGGGGGGGGAGAAGTAGGGGAGGCATCTGCCCCCCTCCCCCTTCCCCCCCTCTCCCCCTCAAGGTCAAGGTCAGTAGGTCAGGATCTAAAGTCCTTATATTATGTAACCTCCAAAAATTAAAAAAATCATAACTCAGAAACTATACAGTTCCGTTCGGGGGGAGTAGTAGGGGGGGCATCCCCCCACCTCCCCCCTCCCCCCTTCCCCCCTCCCAAGGTCAATTTCAGTAGGTCAGGAACTAAAGTCCTTCCATTTTTTTATTAATTATTTAAAATTTCTGAATTTTGTAAGTATGACGTCACCACTGGCATAATTAGGTAAGTTCCTTTGCATTCAATCATGCTTTTAAAAAGTAAAAATACGTTGACGTTTGACAAATGTCAACAAGAGTTAATATTTAAATAATAAGTCGTTGTTATCCGATGTCGGTAACGAGTTATAACATTTTAATTTCTAAAATTGCCAATAACCAAGAATTAATAAGAAGTAATTAGTAAGTATTTAACAAAGAGACTAAAGAATCCTTACTTCCAAGTGATCTTCACAGCAATACTGTGTGTACACCTTGAAATATTCCGCCTTAGCTTGACGACACCATTTTTGACGCAAATCTTCTCGAATGCGTACAAACAGTTTAGTTGGGCTATTTTTCGAATTGTTTTTGCAGTTTGGAACGAAGCACTCTCTAGATCCCATGATTATTTTAGTATTATTCGGATGGTTATTTGTTGCGATGCGAAGGTTATTTTCAGCGGTTATTTCTCTGTTTGACACTTTTGACAGTTGTTGTTGTTGACAAATGTATTTTTTTTAATATTTGTAGGCAATGGAACTACCGCATTAGAGCCAACGATGACGTATTTGAAAGAAAATGAAATTAACAGTTTTTGCGATAAATATTAATAATCCGTTTTAATTTTATTTATTTAAACCCCTTATAGTAATCAGTATCCCTATTCCTCTAAATGGTTTTCACTTTACGACAATCGATGCCTCCCTGATCAATGCCCATTATCATCTTATGTCAGAATAACTTTGTAGCTAGTTGAAAAATAACATTTGAATTGATTCAAAGCTTGCCGCGCTTTTAGGGCCTTTAGTACCTACTAAACGCCGCCGTAAGCAGCACTGTCTACAACCTACTCCTACTGGAAAACGTGAGACACCCATCTACAATTTCCGTACAATGAGGTTCACTCACTCATTATGTCAATGTCATGCAGACTGCAAAACATCATTTCAACGCACCAAAGAGTATTTAATTAAAACATCACTGGCAGCCAAACTTGAAGTGGCCAAAAGGAAAAAATTAATTTCTGAGCTCTGAGATTTGTATGAAAACAAAAGTAATTAAAAACTATTAATTTTATAATTATTTTCTAAAAGTTCTACAGACTAAATAGAGACGACGTAATTCATCAATTAATATTTAAAGTCTTTGTAGAAGTCCGGGGACGACATTGCCATATCATTTAAATTTAGTTTCATTAAAAGAAGGCTTACCTACCAAAACAAAATGGCCTTGGTATAAACTTTTCAAGCGTGTTGTGAAGACGTATCTTGTACCGAGACCACTTTCAATTTGTAATATCTCTCGTATTTCAGTATTTGTGGTTGGTGCGGCAACAGATATACACATTCTGTGAAAATTTCAGCTTTCTAGCTATTACGGTTCGTGCAGGCGGACCCGGTGACAGACGGACGGACGGACGGACGGACGGACGGACGGACGGACAGCGAAGTCTCAGTAATAGGGTCCCGTTTGGCACCCTTCGGGTACGGAACCCTAAAAAACGACACCTCTTTCAACCCTCACTTCAAGAACACTTTTTAATTTATTGATGAATTAGGCCATGGGATCAAAGTTGGCGCTGTTTACAATGTAGGATGAAAAAATGAGCATTTACGTTGTATTTTACCGCCATTTTTTTACATTTGTCGTTTGGTTGTTTTTGGGTGATGATGAGGTAAGTGCAATTACTTTGAATTTTCTTTTATTCCCTTAATGTTTTTCCCGTTATTTCATATCGAATAATTAGGTAATATGTACACCTAAATCAAATATTCAAGTGCTGTGAATTTTATTGCCATTTTGTAACATTTATGGAACAATTTAGTCGACTGTCGTTTTTAGGGTTCCATACCCGAAGGGTGCCAAACGGGACCCTATTACTGAGACTTCGCAACTTTTACTCACAAGTGGTAGCCCAAGCCCAGCTCTTGCCCAGTTCACACCAGCCAGCTTTTCTCTCAAGACATCTGCCACTGGAGACACCAGGTTTGACGGCGGGAACACTGGGGTTGCACACGATGGGCACTGGTATCCTGCAGGGGCTGTAGTGCGAGGCAGCGAACGGTACCGGGACTCAGCACAGGTCCAGTGAAAAACATCTGGAAATGTGGATATAATTAGGCATTATGACAGGCTATGAATTGAAACTAGAATCTTACATACAACAACATGTAGTCTATTAATGTCCCCACCGAGAAGCAGAGGCCTTTATGAATAATTTGAGCCATACTCCAACACACTAGCTCAGTGTGGGTTGATGGAGAGGTGTCATGACTACCACATACTATCAAGTAGCAATAGTAGCCGGGATCTACAGTGTCAAGTGTTCAGCTTAAGGTGTCACTCAAGTCCCAGAACATCTGATATCTCATTGGGCATGGTCAGCACTGGGATTTGAACCTGCATCTTCTCATAGAATCTTAGGGTCAATAAAATTATGTTTGCTTTTATATTTTACCAGAGGTCACAATAGTATTATAATTAGAAATAAGTATACTCACGGTAGCAAGTGAGCCGTATGCATTCTTCATCATCAAGTGTTTTTGTGCAAATCTCACAGATAGGATTGTAGTCACTATCTTGAAGCCATTGCAAGTATGACTGGATGATACACTGTAAACACACAAATTCATAAGAATCACAAGGTAAAACAACGGTTACTGTTATGGACCCCACTTATTTGTAGAGATAAATGATAATTGTGGTGTAGTGTAGGCAACGTAGGAACAATCTACACCTACGCGATATCCCATTGGAAACCACTTATTTAGCGGGAAGCTTGTTTCAACGGGAGTCAACCTAGAGAAAACGTTTTTACATATGCAGCGCACGCCCAAAACTTACCTTTGGATGGTTGGTGACCATACAATACTCGCAAACATTGACTCTGTGCTCGAAACAAAACTGATTTGTAACCCGTCTTTTAGGACACTTGCAGAGTCCCATTTTGATGTATCTTTATTGCCAATGTCAGCGCGATATATGTAGGGAATAATGCGTTGAAATAACAGCTGCAAAGCTGCTGAAATATGGAAAAATTAAACAAATACAGCGGCCGCCACGTAAAAAGAAAAGCCGAATGTCACCCGGCCAGCGACTGAGCTGTCATCATATCATACGGTGCGTTCCGGGATATCGCTGTCAAGCGCTATCGATTACAGCGAGCGTCTACAGTCGGCTTGTATTGTAAGTGTAACAGAAAGGTGGTCATATTTTAGAGGGTTGTTAGGGGCATCATTCTGAGCAACTTTCACTTGAAACCGATTTGATCAGAGCAACTTAAATTTTCACTTCTCTCAGGCACCGAGTTATCTATTCATTCCATTCCAAGTTTTATTCTGAGAGTAGTTCAGTATTATACCTACTACTGCAAAATATATGTAGTTCAGAGCCCTCTTTTGGCTTTTTAAGAAAACAGTCTACGGCATAAGCTGGAGATCCTCACTCAGTACAGATCATAAAGCATAAAAGGGCAGCGAAGATTCATACAAGAAGGCAAACGGTAATATTCATTTATTTGGATTTTGAGTTCGAACGTTGTTTTTTGAAATCATTGATAATGTCGTCCGCACCATTCACAGCGGCAAAGCATAATCCACTGACTCACTGACTACAGCACATAAAATAAATAAAACAAAGCATTACATAATATACAAGTATATTTCCGGTGAACATCTGGATAACTATCTTTTCATTTTCATTTCGGGTCACGCACGAGTTCTTAAAAACTAAACGTCCTTATTCATAAACATCCAATAAATGTATTCTAACTAAAATGCCGAAGATTCGTTTGTCTCTAGTGTTTGTGTGAAAAGGACAAAGCACAATTTTAATAATCATAGGCTTGATAAGTTTTATGGGAAATACAGTAACAATTTTATAAGAATATTAGTAATATTATTAAGACTACATTATCTCTACCCAAAGATAATGTAATATTTAAAGAAACATTTTAAAGTTGTAGAAAAAAAGGGGAAGAAATGCGACGATGGCCGCGAAATGTCTCTACCTATAGTTATGATTGATTATGTTGATCACTGTTTAAATCTTCATAAATTAAAGATAATGACTGAGGACTTTCATCATTTTTAGACCGCAGGAATCTACCACAAATTCTATCACGCCCTCTAGCGAGCTATTCGGTATCTTGTTTTTTTTTTTTAAATGGACTATATATTCGAAAACTTCTCATTCCCCGCTTGACTTCTTTAACGACACACGCCGCGGGTCAAATTAACAATAGCGAACAATGTGCGAGCGAGAGGGTTAACCGCCTGGCTGCAGCCATTTTTTTTTTTTTTTTCGTAAAAAAAAATACATTAAAATTAGTTTGACAGTGGGTACCAACGTCAAAAATTAGACATTCATTGACGTCTTGGTACCCACTGTCAAAATAATTTTAATGTCATTTTTTTTTTTTTATATAATTTTAATGTCAGTATTGTTCCAAGGACTGGATTGTCCTTACGCTACCCAGCGTGTTAAGGTCCAATCATATACAGGGTGTTTGATAAATGGAATAATCGACAATCTCAACCACTACACAAATGTATTCAGTACAAGACTCTCTACTCACAAAAAATTTTTACCTCATCCAAGCTGAGTACTGTGTAGGTAGCAGGAAAAATTACGCATCGAGAAAGTATTCGAATTGAAATGTCAGGGACTCTTATGTACAATGTCTTAAGGTTTATTTCATCTGAACTCGAACATTTTCCGATCTGGTAAATATTCCTGCTTGACCCACTGTACTGATCGGTTTTACTGTTGTCCACAGAGTCCGTAAAAGTTGGCATTTACAAACCAATGCATTGTTAATTAGAAAACGTTTAATTTTCAAATCACTTTACGCTACAGTGAGACGTAATGGTTCATAACGTAACCACTATGCTGAATAGTGGGTGCGTAATGGTTCAGAAGTGAAATATAAAGAAATAGCTCTCTTACGTTGTGTTACAATCTACTATTGTCGCACCATACTCCAAACACCCTGCATAATATTAAGATTCTTACCTTTAGATTTACAATAACACAACAACACACAGTGCTTGTAGTCTATTCAGCGATTGCACGGAGTATAGAAAATGTGGCGGACAAATACTGTAGAAAACAGCCCTCCTTATAAATAAAGTCAATATTACATACACAGGATCATTATGATATCAACATGATTCCTGATGAATTAAAATAATCGGTTAAGTGCGGGTCGGTATCGCACACGAAGGGTACCGTACCATCGTACAACAAATCAAAAGCACTCAAAACAATAAAAAAAATAATCGGTTAAGTGCGGGTCGGTATCGCACACGAAGGGTACCGTACCATCGTACAACAAATCAAAAGCACTCAAAACAATAAAAAAATAAACAAAAAGAAAATTTGAAAAAGTTTATGCCTTCACGAGATTTGAACCGACGACCTCCGGATTGAGAGTCTACAATCTACATCATACCGGCTAACCACAACCATGTGGGTTGACGCGAAATATGCTATCATATTTAAATGTGTAGTATATGTGTCTATGACATGGTTGCTATGACAATAAATAAACAGTTTCAGTCAAGATCTCCATTTTGAAATGCGTAAGTGTATCTAAACAAGTTTCTTGTATCGGGGCCCCCTTTAATTTGCAATATCTCTCGTATTTCAGTATTTGTGGTTGGTGCGGCAACAGATATACACATTCTGTGAAAATTTCAGCTTTCTAGCTATTACGGTTCGTGCAGACGGACCCGGTGACAGACAGGACGGACGGACGGACGGACGGACGGACGGACGGACGGACAGACGGACAGCGAAGTCTCAGTAATAGGGTCCCGTTTGGCACCCTTCGGGTACGGTACCCTAAAAAAACGACGTTATTCAACAGATATACACACGTAAATTACTCATACACGTGTGTGTAGTGTAGTTAGAGATCATCATACAAATATTGACACATGGAAGACAAGAAATTAAATTACAATACAATCAACGCATATGTTCGTACCATTTAGTCGACGCTGTACAAAGCAATTTTTTTTTGCTAGGAAACCGCAAATCGGTGTACTGTACAGGATAGCCGATTGGCACACAATCCCATACAAAAAATTGATGACGTCATTACTGCCCCCCCCCCCCCCCCTCCCTCCATGGGAATAGTTTTGAGAACTACCGCTCAACTCAAAATGATTGTTTTAACCTACAGTACCCGTGTGCCAAATGGATATCCTGTACATCGATTTGCGGCTTTTTTATTGTATGTAGCTCGCCCACTAATCAGAATCAAAGTATCGTTTGAAACGTTTATATGTAATCCTTGTTCATTAGAACAGTGTTTATCAAACTCGCGTAAAAGGTACAGTACGGGGCCTTTGTTTTAGCACGTCGGGACGGGACCCGAGGCGCCACGAGTATGATACTCGGCGTTTGACTTAGCGAGAGAAAGAGATAGAGAGAGCGAGACGAGACCCGACGTGCCAAAACAAAGGCGCCGTACTGTACGTGTATAGTATGGTACAGTACCAAGAATATTTACATAGATTATAGTAGATATAGACAGTCGTTGGAACGTGTGCACTCCTTGTCGAGTGAAACAAATCACTTACACAATAATATCAGTTCAGTGGTAAGGCAATAATTATATCCATCATTAACCATATACACCTAAGACTCAATATGCGGAGAGGCCCTACTAGACTATAAATCTAGAAGATAAATAGGTACACACATTTCCGCGCCACTTTATGCGTATGTTATTCTTACACAAGTGCTAGTAATAGCAAGTGAGTACACATACGTCATTTTGAGCGCCCAATTAAGTAGTCATAAATATTATTAGGTAGAAATCATTATACACATTATGACACCCGTATTTTTTCAAGGGTGAGTGAATGGAGTGAGCATCTAAGGTGAAGATGGCTGTGAGATAACGTAGAGACCAGAATTTAGCATCAGTCAGGTGTCCCTCCTTTACTTTCCTTATACATGGATCGAGGGCTCATTCCACCCTTTAGCGATCGGCCCAAAATATCTCGAGGATTGAACAAATCCGTTCATAACAACATTCACATCAATTCGAGTTATTCGAGTCCGAGTCCATACGGTTTCTGTAGTTCCGTCTGGCTTTCTTCACGCGTTGTCTGAACACTATGGCCTGGTGGTCGGGGTCGTCGGAGACGTCGGCGGCGGGCGCGGCGGGGCGCGGGGCGCTCCCCACCCCACTGTCGGGGGTGTGCGCCTCGGTCGCGGGCCACAGGCTGCCCTGTAACCACATGAGACTATCAGCAGGGGGTTTCACTTCGCTGAGTAGGTATCTACCTACGGCCGGCTGTACTCGCCAGTCGGTCTTTGTCACATGGTCGTCGCTCGGCTCTCGGTGCGCGGGCCAGCCGCGTGAAAACAATGACGCCGAAAACAACTGAGTGCGATTCGCAACCTGCGTGATCGGTATCGTGTCAGCGGTGTCTAATAGAATATGATCGCTCGTGACATACGATAAGTTTCAATTTCGCATGCGAGGATATGCAGTAGCATAGACAAATATTTTTTGCACCTTAATTTTACTTTTGTTCGGGAGTGAACCTTCTGTACGTTTAGTTATTCTGTGATATTACACTGTAGTTTCCTATTCTTGTAATGACATGTAATAAGGACGTAATATCTAACTTATCGGGTTATACTCCGGCCGGTTACTATTTTTGAAGGTCGGACTTTCGACATAACCCGTTAACCCTTTCAGTCGTGAGATTGTCATTCTCCTGGCCGAAAAGGAAAAAAAATGACGTTAAAATTATGGGAAATTAAGTTCTCATCCCCTTGCATTAGACATTAATTGACGTCTTGGTAGTCACTGTCAAAGTCAAACACTATTTGCTCATATATTTTAAAAGAGGTACGGGGGAGTTTCTTGCCCTTCTTTGCTCCATCCCTAAGCCCACAACTTCCGAACGGGCGGTAGTATACAAAAATATTAATATTATATTGACGTAGAGTTCCAATACCTGGGCCACTGGGTCACTGATGTGATGATCTTAAAGATAATATGGACATTGAGAGGGAACGCAGGTCGCTGGCTGTCCGCTGTAATATGCTGGCCCGAAGGTTCGCTAGGTGTACGAAAGCAGTTAAAATCACGCTTTTTAAAGCATACTGCCAGTCATTTTACACCTGCAGCCTTTGGGTCGACTTTAAGCAGCGGGCATATAGCGACCTGCGGGTCCAGTATAATAACGCTTTCAGGGTTCTGCTGTGGCTGCCGCGGTTCTGCAGTGCCTCTGGCATGTTTGCGGAGGCGCGTACGGATGACTTTTACGCTATAATGAGAAAACGAAGCGCCTCCATGCTGGCTCGCCTCCGCGGCAACACCAACAGAATCCTGAGTGTATTTATAGACCGGTGGGACTCCCCAATGTTGAGTCGTTGGGTGCAGCTCCACACTACGAGATGAGATGCTCGCGTGTGTGTGTATTTTATTTTAATTTTATGTTTGTTACTAACTCTAGACTTTAAGATATTGTTACTAACACTATGGACTAAACGGTCTGGAATAAATGAATATTGAATTGAATTGAATAAGCAATCTGTATGATTTTATGGTCAATAAAAAAAACTTTGACTTTATCGGTACATGAGAGCGAGTCGGGGCTGCAGCGTATCGCAGGTGCAAGCGAGACTATCGATCGCTCTGAATAACCCGGCTGAATCAAGTCGACAGGTATGACAAGCCCTCACCTCAGTACTGCAGCTGCTCTCCAACTCGCTCTCATTGGTCTCGTTCATCAGCCGCGCCACGGTCCTGTTGTAGGTGGGCGTCGGCCGCTGCGGCGTCAGGCTGGCGGCAGCGAGGCGCTCGTGTGGCGCCGCGTCGAGGTGCGGCGGCGACTCGCTCGAGTCTGACCGGTGCAGGCTGGGCCGGTTGGTGCGTCGCGACCTGTGAACACATGAGATATGTCATAGACATAGACATAGACATAGACATACGTTTATTCACTGAACAGAGCATAGATACATCAACAAGATAATTTAGAGATAGGAAATAGACATTACATTATAGAAGAAAACATATTTACTAAACAAAAGAGAAAGATGATGTACGCATGCCTCGCCAGTGAAATGGCTCCAACTCAGCATAAGGCTACAACAGGGTTGCAGCGCTGATTTTCAGTCAAAACCATTTGATGTCCGTGCAGGCACCTCTCAACGATGTGATGTATAGGTAGATATATAAATATACAATATAAATATGAAGTACGTAATAATAATTATTATTAAGTGAGAACAGTAAGTGTCATATTAGCTTGTACATATGGTGCGGCAGAGAATTTAGATAAAACTTTAAGAAACAAGAGGAAATTGGCTGTTTTATACTCGTAAAATGGTAAAGTCGCAAAAGCAGAACGAGATAGAACGAAACGTGGGAATAGCTCTGTCCCCCTCCGCCATCATGAACACCAGCACCGTCAACGACTCCATAATATAAAAGGCCATGGGCTTACAATTACATTGCGAATGAAAAATGAAAAGTACCTATTCAATTATATTTGGATAATAGTTTAGGTAGATTTGTAATTTAATTACAATAATATGTAGTTTGATTGTTTTTTTTTTTTTGATTGATTGTAATTTGTTATTAGATTATCATTTGTTGTTTGAAAATAACATGTCATGTATACAATGGATTTATTATGACATTATGAGTATTATAATATATATAGGCTAGTTTGCCTTTTGTAAGGCTAAAAGATATCTTTTATAATGTTTTTTGAATGTTGTCACAGATTTGAGTTCACATAGAGGAGGCGGTATATTGTTCCAACATTTAGAAGACAGGTACCTAAAGCTACCCCTAAAGGCAGCTGTTTTATGAGAGGGTATTTTAAGTTCGCTCGTACATGACCTGGTCCGGTTGGTGTCACGCCATGCAAGATTCTTGAAGAGATACTCAGGCTTGGACCTCTTAATTGTGTTGAACAAAAGCGACACGAGAAATAGCTCCTGTCTACCCTTCATCTTTAATATGTTCGCGCTGTTCAGAAAGGGAGTGACATGTGATCGTGGGCGAATTTGGAAGCAGTAACAGGCGCACGCATTCTGAACTCGTTGTAATAAACGCTGTGATCTCTCCAATAGGCAAGGGCCGTACAGTATTATTCCATAATTTAGTTTAGACAGGACCACCGATTCGCACAACATAATGCGAAGGTCAACCGAAATAAGATTTTGAAACTTGTAGAGGACCCTCAGCCTGAAAAAACAATTTCTAACAAGCTCGGTATGTCACGTACCGGGGGAACTATGAAGCCGTCTATAATACGTAATTTTGAAAAAGTATACAGTAATTTTGGCAGTTGAGAAGCACAATCACTTGTTCCAGCCAACAAGTTCCTATTTAGTGAGGTGGTACCGATGTTTGTGGGGAATCTTATTTAAAGTGAATCTGTTTTTCATTGACACCTTACAGTCTATTCGTGATAAGAATGCAGTGAAATTTAAATTTAAATGTTACTACACTCACAGGACAGGACACAACCTTCGCGTTCGAAAGTTTGCCTTCAACTGGTCGCTGTGAACTTGGCTTGATAATTGGAAATGATTTGATTGGTTACGGGGCGTGGCTAGGCCGCCGGACAGTGATGACTACTGCATTCTTATCACGAATAGACTATAGTTTAGAAACTATACCCCATTCCCGTTGCCTGAAAATCGGCAGCCAGTTACTATAACTTTAGTCAAGTGGCACCGTGCGTGGTCCAGAGAGTGACCTCTTTACCCCTTATTTATTTTGCTCTGTCGTTATAATCGCTTCTCCTTCTTCCTTCTGACGACCTCTGTGGCGTTGCGGTCAAGGCTTTTATTCCCGGGCGAGAAGTCCAGGATTCGAATCCAGGCTGAAAGAAAACACCTGGTCTTGGATGTGTAGTTGTTTGTGATGTTTTTGGTTCCCACGAGACAGAAATCCTAGGGCCAGGAGCAATGTATGTAAATGTTATGTTAAAGAATCTTTTTTTGTGTCACCTCCTTCTCAGCCTAGTATCTGGCAGGGTAGAATTACTGTCACTCTCAAGCGGATCTCTCGAGCCGTTCAGCGGCGTCGGTACCACGCTGACGAGGTTGTTGGGAATGTTGTTGTGGTTGTGCGGCGATATCGGCCGGCTGCTGGCTGAGTGGTCGTCGTCTGAATCCACCTCCGCTATCCGAAATAGCGCTGAGCTTTGGCCTCTGTAGCCTGGGAATATGGAGAGAGAGTTTTAGTTAGTGCCTTGTTATCACACTGGCGATTTGCGAGCGATTCGAAAGCGAGGCGATTGCGCAGCAAGTTCGTCGCGGTGACGCAACGACGTCCCGCGTTTTGGACACGCTACTGTGTGTGTGTCCAACCACGTGTGTGTGTGTGTGTAGTTTGAGTGTCCGAAACGCGGCGTTCAGCTAGCTCGCTGCGAACTCGCCCCGCTATCCACTCGCTAGTGTGATAAGGCCTTTACAGGTTATATTATTATTAATAATAATAATTTATTTCGACATATGGTCCAATAAATCCAATACAAAGATGAGATTATAAGTAAAATAGAAAGAAATAATCTTAAAAACCAAAATAAATGTCAACTTAAAAAACATAAAATGAAAATATAAATGGGTTGCGCCAAGTTCCTTGGCACATGAATCCCGCGTGGTGGGGGTAACCTCTCTAACACCCTCTGCGAGAAGGAGAAGTTATCCCCACCGCGCGACACTGCGGTGCCACAAAACTTGGTATGGCCTTCAGCCACTGTCTAGGCTAAAGTATGCATGAGAAACGAAAGGTGTTATATCCAGAACTTCACACGTGAATGAGACAAGATAATTATTCAACCGGCTACTTAGATCATCGCAAAGAATTATGGTTTAGTAAAATTTATACATTTTAGTTCTCTAATCGTATGGTGTTGGTATTCAAAGATACTGAAAACATAATATGCTGCTGTGTATACGGACCTGAACTTGTGCTAGGTAGTGCTATATTGTCCTCGAAGTTATTGAAGCTAGGTATATCACCCACGTCGCGAATCATTATTGAACCTGCAACAAAAACAGTCTTATTAAGTTTTCGACTAAAGTTGTTTACTGGGTGTTTTGTTTTATTTTCTGAAGATAGTTCTTACCGTTACTTCTATTTGTTGGTTTCCTATAAATCGAACATTTGCTTTTCCGCTTCCCCGCTCTGGTCAAGTTCACGCGCCGGCGCGAAGGTCTT
>OY735272.1:3439921-3470323 GCA_963457715.1 Argyresthia albistria
TAGCCCATCGCCGCAGCTGTAGAGTAATAAAGGTTTCCTTACCATGTTATCCATCACCGTTAGAAAAAAAAACGACAAAACAGGGAGCGATTTAATACGTCTTTGCCTCCTTTCCTCCCACGCTACTCGACGAGTTTGTGGGTAGAGCTCGTCTAAGCTGAAATGACGCGCCCCACTCCTTGGTTTCAGGAGTGGAGCGCGTCATTTCAGCTTAGGACGAGCTCTATAAAGCTATTACGTAAGCAAACAAAACGTGTTAGCAATTAGCAACACGTGTTCTGTCGAAACCCGGGACACCATGAAAGGTCCGATTTCGGTATCGGCTGAAAACTCAGTCTCAGCGTGCTCTACAGAATAAATACCTGAGTAACCCGCGCCTGTGCGAGCGGCCAGTCTTCGGGTAGCGCGAGGCGACGAGGCGAGCCAGTCGGTTGGGACAGCGCTGGCTTCGGGTCACCTGCTGGGATACTGGAAACAAGCGTTACGTTCACTTATACTTCCCATCAGAGTGGTGGTAGTGGAGCAGCAGCATGAGACGACGACACAGAATCTCATAATATAGATCTGGGTGTCGCTATATGTAACTTACGTACTTACTTACTTGTGTGTATGTAATTTGCTAGCCGATAAAGAGGTGCAAAGCGTTACGATTTACCAAGTTAACGTGTTCAAGCTCGCATCCGCGGTGGCGTGCACAGTAGCGATCAGTTAATAGGCCTGTGGCCAAGGTAATCCAATAAATCTAGGAACAAGTCTTACGTTGAAGCATTATGTACAAAATGGCTTGACATCTGACAAAAAAACTGATCGCCACAGCGGACGCGAGCTGAACACGTTAGTTTGGTCAAGCCTTTAGTAGGTACCCAAAGAGTTCCGATCAACGTGTCGAACCTCTTAGGTGCCTCAGAAATGGACAAACGTTTCATGAGAACACCAAAAACGCGTTGCTAATCTACACTTAGCGTCACAAATATCGCACCTTTTTGAAATTCTACTCTGAACAACATTGATCTTCTTTGGTACCCCCGTATGAGGACATTGTTAGTTGTCATTGGGAAGGTAATGATCACACCTTTCTTTGACGCTGAGTGTACAGTCCGTGATAAGAATGCAGTGAAATTTAAATTTAAATCTGTTAATTAACACACACTCACAGGACAGGTCACTGTGAACTTGGCTTGACAATTGGAAACGATTTGATTGGTTACGGGGCGTGGCTAGGCCGCCGGACTGTGATGACTTTACTGCATTCTTATCACGAATAGACTATAGTAAGAAAATCCGAATGTATCATCTCAATACCACTCACCCCGCTTCGGCGGCAGCGGCAGAAAGTCGACAACAATCTGCTCGCTGTCCGACGAGTCGCCCGCGTTGCTGTTCTCGGAGCCGGAGCTGGAGCCGTCGAGAGAGTCACTCTCCTCGGCGAGACACTCCAGTTCCCGCTGGACGAGGGAATCGAAGAAGGCCATCATGCGCGGGTCCTCGTTGGTGGACTGGTCGACGTAGTTGTGCGATATGTACTGCGGAGGTGATACGAAAGGGGATTGGACATTTTTGTATGGAGAGTGTACCCGGTGCCAAAAAATCTAAATGGCGGATGGCACATGGCACAAAAATTACAAAGCCCTTTACAAGCTCGAAGGATTGGGGCTTGAACTGCAGAGATATGTACTGCGAAAAGGATTGAACATTTTTGTATGGAGAGAGTACCAGGTGTCAAAAAAAATCTAAATGGCGGATGGATGGCACATGGCACAAAATGTACAAAGCCCTTTACAAGCTCGAAGGATTGGGGCTTGACATGCAGATAGCACTTGCGGTAATGTCAACAAGAGTCGAGACCCGGATATCAACACGTTTTTCGACTGGTGATTCTTGCTTTCTATTACTCGGATCGCTTTTATTTTGCGAGCCTTTATCGGTATGACTCGTGTCCGACATGTTTGCTCGGTAAGCGCACTTTCTGAGCTGTACGGAATCGTATTAGTAAGCTGCAGGTCCGTACAAACTTCCAGTCGTCTCGTCGTCGCTATGTGGTCTACCAGGGCCGTAGTTGATATGACGTTAAAATTACGTCATTATGACGTTTAAAAGCCTTAGTTGTCTTTTTAGTTTAGTGCAGTTTCCTTCCAAATCACCCCCAATGTCTGTTAGTTCGAATGTGCGGGTGTGTAATAGGGAGACATACCCTATAGCGGACAACATCTCGTACGTGCGTGTGTGCATGCGTCAGTTAGTGTATGTATGTGTGTTTATAGTCACCTGCCCTCTGTGGTGTACCAGGGACACATACCCTTATAGCGGACCACATCTATACGATAATGTACGGTGCGTGTGTATGCGTCAGTTCGTGTGTTGTGTCACAGATACTATAATCTATAATATTATACTAATTATACAGATAGACTACGTAGAACAAAATATGTGACCGGCGTAAACTGAGATGCCACAGAAGCTTCTTTAGTTCGAGGGTTTTATCGCTTGGTGCAGCACGATCGAAAAATTGCAAACACCACGAGATAGCGCTAAATTTATTCTAAGATTAGCGCCACCTAGAAGTGTGTTAACTGAAACCATGGCGTTTAAAGCAAGGCCCCTGGCTAAGGCTCTGTGGTTGTATACAAATTCAGTCCCTTTCTTTGAATTTGCAACCTTTTTATACGACTAAATATGAAAGTCAGCATTTTGGTTGCAATGACAATGCAGAGCCATCATGTGACTCCAGGAACCGTGTACTACTGAACTTGTTCACTTAATGGTGTTTTGCAACCTTTTTATTCAACCAAATAGAAAAGTTCACTATTTGCCCGTAAGTGACGTATCGTAATATACTTTTTAATTTTATTGGACTTTCTAAGCTATGAGCTGTCACTGTCCGTATTATTATGTAAACATAACCACGAATTATTTTGAAATCATCTATCAGTTAATAGAAAAGTTTATTTTATTGTGTTTCTTGGCTAAATTATCGTCCATCTATCTCCACCCAATAATCAATAAAGTCTTGTGCTTAAGTGGCTGTAAGTGCCGCGTATGTAACAGGAAAAACCATACGGGATACATATTATTTCAATCGGTGAGTTTAGCCCAGATTTCTAATAGATATCTCCATGGACCTATTGTGGAAACACGTAAAACCTATGAACTTTATAAATCTTCCATGGTTTCCTACGCTGGAGTTATCTATCTCGACCTTTTATCAAATTTCTGAAATGTTTTTATTCCGAAGTATTGTCGATAGAGATGGGAACAAGATGACATCTTTTGTAAATATCGATAAATTTATTCCAGTCAATTCATGGACTTCAGAGTTGACTTTAGATACATGGTCATATTACATACGACTTCTACTTTACTCATACATTACCATTGCCGTTAAATTAAGAAAGAAGAAAGAATTTGGTTTATAAAAACGCTTTTGTAGTTGATGCCCTTAAATAAATCAAAGCTGTCATTTTGAGATATTTCTCATACCGGAGAGCGACCTAATAATACGGGCCTAAGGTTTTGAAATCAGATGAGATCAGAAATTATCTTGTATTTATCTTGATTACAGGCTCCAACCTCGAGATAAAGTTCAAAACCTATGAAAAAAGCAGAACAAAAGATTGTTGTGGACACTGAAGTACTTAAAATTACAAATTAATTACAATCAGTGTAGTGGACAACATGTTCCGGAAAACACAACGAGACATTGAGAAGAGGCAGCTGAATGTGAATTAAATTAAATAAACCTTACGTATACGAAATTAATCATACTTTCATTTTCATCACAACTTAAAGTTTGGCAGAAAATAAAGATTTTTGGCAATATTTTCTGACTACTAAGATTTCATTACTAAGATTTCATCAAATAATGATACTTCCTTGTTAATTTTTCAGCAATATCTTCATAATTTTAAATACGCTGATGATAAATAAAGTACTGAGGTACCTGACATACCTACATAGCTGCCCCCTTATTCGCTAACTCAGTGATAAGCCGACTTATTTTGATATTCTTTGGTTACACATTAATTGAAGGACACCAATAGCTTCTTAATTTTTACGGATCATTATTGAGTGATCATCACTGACTTAGCGTATAAGGGGGCTGAATTTTGTTTTGGTCAGATGCAATCTAGAGCAACCTTGATATCTGTCAACATAGGCAGATTCATTAAGTATTTGTAGTTGGATATTTAAATATAATAAAGAGTTAATAATGGTCCGCATGGATTTGATATGCACATTACCATTCTGCGGGGCTTCTCATGATTCATCATCATTTTGATAGTTATTAGCACATACTATCGATATATTTTATCGTCATTTTTATCGTATTCCCATCACTTTCGTGAAGCAAGACAGGCAGATAAGGCCGTATTCGATTGCGTTTAGAGGACGTTTAAACTGACTTGACATTTGTCTCGCTCTTACACATCAGTTAGGGCATAAACGAATGTTGAGATAGACTCGTTTCTGATAACTGCTATTTTTAGGCTACTTCTATGCTTTAGTTATTGTTCTGAGGTTTAAAGTACAAACTACTATTACTATTACTCCTCACGCCATCTCTTTTTGACGAAGGGTTACTAATTCTAATTTGTATGGGATGAGCAAGCACCCTGTGGTTGTGTATAGTCACCTGTCCGCTGTGGTGTACCAGGGAGACATAGTCCTCGTGGCTGTAGATCTCACGCGGGTTGTCGGAGCCGCGCGCCTCCTCCAGCAGCGCGCCGCGCATGCCCGGGTACTCCATCGCAGACCACACCTGAAAGACCAAACCAAGGGTACGTTCGAAAACGAGTACGTAATAATCACTCCGAGTGATGAGAAATTTTATCGAATAGTTCCTTTGGGTCAAGGCATTTTCGTACTTAAACTTTGACAATAAAGACTTCGACAAAGGAACTATTCGGTGAAACGCATTCTAGAGCGTTCGGTAACGACTCGAGTGAAACCGAGGGTAACCAAACTGTTACCTGACATCTGTCAAACAGTATTTTCGAACAGCCTGAGCTTAGAATTTTATTTATTTATTCAGGGGTTACAAACAGGACAAGTTACATTACAAAAACAAACAGAAGACAAATACACATTCAATTTAAATCTAACTTCTCCCTTAGGGTATCCCACTATCCCATTTTCACTCTGACAAGTGTGATTTCTCACCCTGGTTCAGCGTAGTTGAAAATTACCTGACAGCTGTCAAACTATCTCTATCTCTTTTCATTTTCCGAGTGAATTTTTAACTAGATCCCGAACGTGGCTGAAGTTACCGTGTAGCCGTGTTACTACAAAAAATATTAAACATAGTTCAGCCTCGAAACAAACGTCAATTCCCATACAATTTTGATTTAACAAGTGTTGGACAGGAGTTTTTTTTTTTTAAGTAAGTCCATATTTTTAGAGTATTTTCAAACGAAAAAGGAACCCATACAGCATCACTTCGCTGTCTGTCCGTCCGTCCATCCGTCTCTTAGGACGTTTTTCTCGGGAACACGTGGAGGTATCAAGTTGTCATTGATATCAATTACTCAGGTCAAATAGTCCCTTTTAGCTGTGAAAAAAAATCAAACTTCTAGGTCAACAAACGCCTTACCTTGATGATCTTCTCAACGCCGGAAGAGGCTATGAGGCAGTATTGCGGATTGTACCGGACTTGGTTCACGATGGACCGGTGGCCGTAGAGCACTATGTGCGGCGGCTCCACAACTAGTTCTAAAAACATAACAACATTTTACGGGTTATGAGAGAAGGACAGGAGCTCGCCCAGGAATGAAGAACGTGACCTATACTGAACAGGAACAGTGGACGACTCGGAGACTGTTGGGAGAAGACGCCATGCATTGAACGATACACGCAACAAAAAATCCTTTTGGAATGGCTACCGTGTATTTCAAAATTACAATCGAATTCCGAGATACAAGACTTTCTGAAGTAATCAAGCTACAGTACAGGGTGTGAGGGAAAGGTGTAGTCATATTTTAAGGGGTCTTCAAAGACATCATTCTGAACTTCTTTTACTGTGACACCGATCAGAGCACGGACCGCCCGGCACGTACGTAGCGGTCCTGTAAGTAGCCTCGTGCGATGGGCTAGCCCCCTCACCGTCGCTGCCGGGCGGCACGTCGGGCACGCGCCACATGTACAGGTTGAAGTCGTCGGAGCCGCCCGGCACGTAGCGGTCCTGCAAGTAGCCTCGTGCGATGGGCTAGCCCCCTCACCGTCGCTGCCGGGCGGCACGTCGGGCACGCGCCACATGTACAGGTTGAAGTCGTCGGAGCCGCTCGGCACGTAGCGGTCCTGTAAGTAGCCTCGTGCGATGGGCTAGCCCCCTCACCGTCGCTGCCGGGCGGCACGTCGGGCACGCGCCACATGTACAGGTTGAAGTCGTCGGAGCCGCTCGGCACGTAGCGGTCCTGCAAGTAGCCTCGTGCGATGGGCTAGCCCCCTCACCGTCGCTGCCGGGCGGCACGTCGGGCACGCGCCACATGTACAGGTTGAAGTCGTCGGAGCCGCCCGGCACGTAGCGGTCCTGCAAGTAGCCTCGTGCGATGGGCTAGCCCCCTCACCGTCGCTGCCGGGCGGCACGTCGGGCACGCGCCACATGTACAGGTTGAAGTCGTCGGAGCCGCCCGGCACGTAGCGGTCCTGCAAGTAGCCTCGTGCGATGGGCTAGCCCCCTCACCGTCGCTGCCGGGCGGCACGTCGGGCACGCGCCACATGTACAGGTTGAAGTCGTCGGAGCCGCTCGGCACGTAGCGGTCCTGTAAGTAGCCTCGTGCGATGGGCTAGCCCCCTCACCGTCGCTGCCGGGCGGCACGTCGGGCACGCGCCACATGTACAGGTTGAAGTCGTCGGAGCCGCTCGGCACGTAGCGGTCCTGCAAGTAGCCTCGTGCGATGGGCTAGCCCCCTCACCGTCGCTGCCGGGCGGCACGTCGGGCACGCGCCACATGTACAGGTTGAAGTCGTCGGAGCCGCTCGGCACGTAGCGGTCCTGCAAGTAGCCTCGTGCGATGGGCTAGCCCCCTCACCGTCGCTGCCGGGCGGCACGTCGGGCACGCGCCACATGTACAGGTTGAAGTCGTCGGAGCCGCTCGGCACGTAGCGGTCCTGTAAGTAGCCTCGTGCGATGGGCTAGCCCCCTCACCGTCGCTGCCGGGCGGCACGTCGGGCACGCGCCACATGTACAGGTTGAAGTCGTCGGAGCCGCTCGGCACGTAGCGGTCCTGCAAGTAGCCTCGTGCGATGGGCTAGCCCCCTCACCGTCGCTGCCGGGCGGCACGTCGGGCACGCGCCACATGTACAGGTTGAAGTCGTCGGAGCCGCCCGGCACGTAGCGGTCCTGCAAGTAGCCTCGTGCGATGGGCTAGCCCCCTCACCGTCGCTGCCGGGCGGCACGTCGGGCACGCGCCACATGTACAGGTTGAAGTCGTCGGAGCCGCCCGGCACGTAGCGGTCCTGCAAGTAGCCTCGTGCGATGGGCTAGCCCCCTCACCGTCGCTGCCGGGCGGCACGTCGGGCACGCGCCACATGTACAGGTTGAAGTCGTCGGAGCCGCTCGGCACGTAGCGGTCCTGCAAGTAGCCTCGTGCGATGGGCTAGCCCCCTCACCGTCGCTGCCGGGCGGCACGTCGGGCACGCGCCACATGTACAGGTTGAAGTCGTCGGAGCCGCCCGGCACGTAGCGGTCCTGCAAGTAGCCTCGTGCGATGGGCTAGCCCCCTCACCGTCGCTGCCGGGCGGCACGTCGGGCACGCGCCACATGTACAGGTTGAAGTCGTCGGAGCCGCCCGGCACGTAGCGGTCCTGCAAGTAGCCTCGTGCGATGGGCTAGCCCCCTCACCGTCGCTGCCGGGCGGCACGTCGGGCACGCGCCACATGTACAGGTTGAAGTCGTCGGAGCCGCTCGGCACGTAGCGGTCCTGCAAGTAGCCTCGTGCGATGGGCTAGCCCCCTCACCGTCGCTGCCGGGCGGCACGTCGGGCACGCGCCACATGTACAGGTTGAAGTCGTCGGAGCCGCCCGGCACGTAGCGGTCCTGCAAGTAGCCTCGTGCGATGGGCTAGCCCCCTCACCGTCGCTGCCGGGCGGCACGTCGGGCACGCGCCACATGTACAGGTTGAAGTCGTCGGAGCCGCCCGGCACGTAGCGGTCCTGCAAGTAGCCTCGTGCGATGGGCTAGCCCCCTCACCGTCGCTGCCGGGCGGCACGTCGGGCACGCGCCACATGTACAGGTTGAAGTCGTCGGAGCCGCTCGGCACGTAGCGGTCCTGCAAGTAGCCTCGTGCGATGGGCTAGCCCCCTCACCGTCGCTGCCGGGCGGCACGTCGGGCACGCGCCACATGTACAGGTTGAAGTCGTCGGAGCCGCCCGGCACGTAGCGGTCCTGCAAGTAGCCTCGTGCGATGGGCTAGCCCCCTCACCGTCGCTGCCGGGCGGCACGTCGGGCACGCGCCACATGTACAGGTTGAAGTCGTCGGAGCCGCCCGGCACGTAGCGGTCCTGCAAGTAGCCTCGTGCGATGGGCTAGCCCCCTCACCGTCGCTGCCGGGCGGCACGTCGGGCACGCGCCACATGTACAGGTTGAAGTCGTCGGAGCCGCTCGGCACGTAGCGGTCCTGCAAGTAGCCTCGTGCGATGGGCTAGCCCCCTCACCGTCGCTGCCGGGCGGCACGTCGGGCACGCGCCACATGTACAGGTTGAAGTCGTCGGAGCCGCCCGGCACGTAGCGGTCCTGCAAGTAGCCTCGTGCGATGGGCTAGCCCCCTCACCGTCGCTGCCGGGCGGCACGTCGGGCACGCGCCACATGTACAGGTTGAAGTCGTCGGAGCCGCCCGGCACGTAGCGGTCCTGCAAGTAGCCTCGTGCGATGGGCTAGCCCCCTCACCGTCGCTGCCGGGCGGCACGTCGGGCACGCGCCACATGTACAGGTTGAAGTCGTCGGAGCCGCTCGGCACGTAGCGGTCCTGCAAGTAGCCTCGTGCGATGGGCTAGCCCCCTCACCGTCGCTGCCGGGCGGCACGTCGGGCACGCGCCACATGTACAGGTTGAAGTCGTCGGAGCCGCCCGGCACGTAGCGGTCCTGCAAGTAGCCTCGTGCGATGGGCTAGCCCCCTCACCGTCGCTGCCGGGCGGCACGTCGGGCACGCGCCACATGTACAGGTTGAAGTCGTCGGAGCCGCTCGGCACGTAGCGGTCCTGCAAGTAGCCTCGTGCGATGGGCTAGCCCCCTCACCGTCGCTGCCGGGCGGCACGTCGGGCACGCGCCACATGTACAGGTTGAAGTCGTCGGAGCCGCTCAGCACGTAGCGATCGCCGTCGCCCGCGAAGCAGCAGCTCTTCATCGTGCACGAGTTGTAGTAGTCCTGCAGGCGAATGGGGTTGCTGAGTGGCAAATTACAAACAAACCACGTGATAACATAATGAGAAATATTGAAAAACAATAAACATCCACATCGCAAAATTACCACTTCGCAATATGACTGTTTTGTGATACGTATGCTTCGCAATACTTCTGCTACGCACTACCTACGTCCATTAAGCAAAATGTTACACAAAACGACCATTTCGAAAAAATACCACTTCCTTCGTAGGCATCTTGGTCGCGTTTAACCACACGCTCGAGCCGTGTCGCCACACGTCACTCCACACGGTCTACTGACCTGACCTGGTGGTCTACTGTACTGACTTGGTGATCTACTGTACTGACTTGGTGGTCTACTGGCCTGGTGATCTCCTGGCCTGGTGGTCTCCTGGCCTGGTGGTCTACTGGCCTGGTGGTCTACTGGCCTGGTGGTCTACCGGCCTGGTGGTCTACCGGCCTGGTGGTCTACCGGCCTGGTGGTCTACTGGCCTAGTGGTCTACTGGCCTGGTGGTCTCCTGGCCTAGTGGTCTCCTGGCCTCGTGGTCTACTGGCCTGGTGGTCTACGGACCTGGTGGTCTACTGGCCTGGTGGTCTACTGGCCTGGTGGTCTACCGGCCTGGTGGTCTACTGGCCTGGTGGTCTACTGACCTGGTGGTAGAACTCCGCGACGGGCTCCGCGCCCAGCACGCGGTAGAGCACGGGCGGCTGCCGGCGGCGCAGCGCCACCACGTGGGAGCCGCGCGCGTTGAACCGCACGCTCATGCTGTTCTGACAGGCGCTGTTGTTGCGGCTGCCAGAGTAGCGGATCACGGGGCTGTGGGCCGGCAGTTGGTTCGATTATGCACTCAAGTGTCTTGTATCTTCTTTAACTCAAGTGTCTATCCTCAATGAAAGCTATTTTCACCCTTACTTGGTAATTAAGATCAAACCTATGAAGAACGAACAAAATAATTGGCCGGCTAATCGGCTAGATTGGCGGCTGTATCTTAGCTAGGACAAGCCTACCTTACGTTCAAGTAGTAGGGAGCTCATATTTAACAGGGTAAAGAGTAAATAAATAGTTAATACGCACTGTTTCGGCGAGCGCAGGTCCCACAGCGAGACGCCGTCGCGCGCGTTCGCGGACGCGACCATCGACGTCTGCTGCGGATGGAACATGACAGCGTGGAACGCCTTGCGACTGCGCGAGATCACCAGGCTCTCTGCAATATAACACACTATAACATAGCATACAGGCTACATTGCTTCTGGCGCGACAGTAGCATACAGGCTACATTGCTTCTGGCGCGACAGTAGCATACAGGCTACATTCCTTCTGGCGCGTCCTACTGTCGCGTGTCGTGTCGTGTCGTGGGAACCAGAAACAGCGACATCTGTAGCGCGTAGCGTCACCCCTTTTCTCATACGGGGTGGCGGAAGCACTACTGTGCCAATGTTTAGCCAGTTAACCAATTTTGCGTGAGATTAGGGCTAGCCTATTGCCGCAGTTGTGAAGATTGAAGGTTACTATGTTCTACATATATCAACATACACAACAAAAATAATTTAATCCATTTTTATTGGACTATAGAAGAGATCCTTACCTTAGTTAGACAATAATGAGTCTTACCATGCACTGAAGACCTTGTGTCAAATAGCAGCAGCCTTCCATCATTCCCGGCGGTGGACACCACCCGTTCATTGAAAGGGTCAATGCTGAGGCCACACACCGCCCTTTGATGCTGAAGAACTTCGACAGAGCATTTGTTTTCCAGGTCATGGACTATTACCTGTGCAGAGGTTATACAGATACAGTTAAGCATATTTTAATGTCACTTTTATATTTCCAACTTCAAGGCCTGACTACTCTGACTAGTGATAAAATAATAATAAAAATAAAAGTTTTTGGGCAGGTTTCTTTCTGAATTCAGAAACCTGAGATATCTAAGTATCTAAGACAGATTTAACCCTTTTGCTTACTATCCTGGCTGAAAACGAAAAATATTTGAATTAAAATTAGGGGAAGTTGTGCTGTCATCCTTGCAATAGATATTATCAGATGTCTTGGTGTCATCATAGGGGGTGTCTTTGCCAGCATCTAAGAATTAACCTTTAAATCCTTTAGCACAATACTAACTGCCTCATCTGGCTTACAAGACTGCATGATCTTGGGACTTTTTGTGGATGTAGAAACTGCCATTTTGAGACAACATACAGTCAACTGACTGCACCTGGATTTGTGACTTACTGCATTTGAGCAAGGTGCAGAGTTAAGCTAAGTCTGTGGAATTGCACTTACAATATCATCATTTCCACCAGAATATATCCTCTTGTTGTCACTGGTGATGCCGAGGCAGAAGATGTTGGACTGGTGCTGTGCCTTCAAGGACTCTGGCTGACCTTGGTCCAGGAGGGCCTTGCCAAATTGCCACACCATGACCCTCCTGTCATCCCCACCTGAAGACAACTCGGTTTTATAAGACACTGGAGACTGTAGGAATGTTTGCAATGGAAGGAGGGTTCTAGTCAACTTCTTCTTCAGGGGCTTAAGATGCCGGTTAAAGTGTTGATAAGGGGGCGGAAGCTAGCTAGTTTTTTTTTCCTTGGCCCCCCCCCCTTATCTACACCCCAACCAAAGTGCCTGCACCTGGCTCTCTTGACCAGGAATTTTGAGCAGGTCCCGTATGCCTGCTCTTCTAGTTTAGCCATCCCAACTCCTGCCCAAGCTGGAGTAGGAGGCCTGGATGTTCTAGCCAATAAAGAATCGGTCTGTCGTGATCCAGATCTATTATGTGTGATTTTGCATAATTTTGAGATTTGATACTAACTGTAAATTATTAGATAGGTAAGTTAAGCAGTAAGTACATCGGTGCAGTGGATGTAGTCCTCCGTAGCTCTTGATAATATTATTATCATGTCGTGACAAACACCTACGGCGATAAAGCAAATAAAATTGTTTACCTGATATGAGTAATTCGCCATTGTTGGAAAACTCAATCGCGTTTACACATCCAAAATGGCAAACCAGATCACGGCGATAGAGGTTCTTAGCGATATTCAAACGGCTGCTAAACAATGTGGATCTGATTCTCGGCAGTAGTCCTTGTTCTCTCTTCGTTAGATAGTTCAGCGGGCTAGCGATATTGGCCATTTTCAGTCGATTATCACCATTTTTTCTGACACGAAATGCGAAAAACTTCCCTGCTCCCCGATCAGCTGTAAATTATTTATTTTTAAAACATTACAACGCTCCGTTTCACATTCAGGCCCTTTTTGTTTTTGTTATAATAATATTTTCCTATTTTGAAAATCGACTTTCTAACTTATATACTTTATTATATTTTAATTAGTTATTTAAACTAATGATTTTAAGGTAAATATTTAAGTTTATTCCATTATTTCCTCTTGACAAAAAATCTAAAACCGCCTGTAACTTTTGGAAAGGAACGCAAAAGTATTTTTTTTAGGGTACCGTACATTAGCCCCCGCTGCACTGTCCGTCCGTCTATCTGTCCGTCTGTCTGTCTGTCCGTCGTCAGCGGGTCCTACCTAGAGCACGAATCGTAATAGCTAGAAAGTTGAAATCACAGAATGTGTAGGTACCTATCTATCTATCTTTTACCACCGCCGAACGCTCTGGGGTAATTTTCGCTTCGCATCACTGACCCGTTGTCGAACGTACCCAATAAAAAATTTAAACGTCAAAAAATCAAAACAATTTGAACACGTGAATTTCTAAACTCTATTATTTTTTTGTGATATTAATAGAAGTTTATCGGAACCCGCTAGTTTTACCAATTAATATGGTAGTAGCCGAAACAATGAATAAACCTACATTACAGATTTCAGGTATGTCTTACTAATTACACTATTCTTTCTATTCAACACCTAACCAACTTCGATCATATTTATTTGCATTCATTACACTAACTTTCCCAGTGTCTGACTCTGAGTCCTCAAGCGCCGAGGAATCTGCAGAATCAGAGAACGAAGTGGAAATGGAGTCGGAGGTCGAGGCCTCTGCAGAAAGCGCGTCCGGCGACGAAGACAGTGCTGCAGAGAATACTCTCATGACCAACGAAGGATGGGCAGACTCCGTAAACAAAATCCTGGGGTCCAGCAAGCCGAAGAACAAGAAAACCCTGGTCATGTCCAGAGCTAAGAAGCATTCAGAGGTTGTGAAGAAAGAGGTGGTAAAGCCGAGTTTTGAGGTTATAGGCGATGGTGAGGCAAAAGTGGAGACAGAAGTAAAGACAGAAGTAGTGGTAGAACCAGTGGAAAAGAAAAAAGTAAGTTGCAGCGATAATAATTACAGAGAAGAATCTTTTAAATTCCACATTGTTGTAAAATCATGTTCGAAGGCTTAATATTTGTATGCCATTGCATTAAACATAGAGATCCTACTTTACTTACTTTGAAATCTTTATTGTAAAGCTTTTGACTTGACTTTGACTCGACTTGACTTATCATTTGTTTCAGAAATATGAGAAAGCTTCAATACGGGTCAAACCAAACATTCTAGAAAAAGACAGAGAGCGCCTTCTATCAAAGATAGCCACCAAAGGTGTAGTTCAACTCTTCAATGCTGTAAGAAACCAACAGAAGAGCATAGAGAAGCAAGTAGATAGAAGCGACCTAACAGAAGGAAAGAAAGAAAAGATCTTGAAGAAATTTGACAAGCGAGCCTTTTTAGACACTCTCATGGGACAAACCAAGTCAGTTGTTGTTGATGAAGCCACCAAGAAGTACAAGGATGAAGTCAAAAATGAAGAAAGACCAACTTGGAGTGCTTTGAGGTAATAATGGAACAGCTATAGTTTGCGCGCGATAACGTAACTATAGAGGTCATTGACCCGCTAAGAAAATGTATGCAATTTGACATTTGCCGCCACTGCCGCCTCCGCAGAAAACGTCAAATCACATACATTCTCGCTATTGCCATGTTATCGCGCGCAAACTATAAAAGTGAAAACTTCAGTTCAGCTAGATTTTATTATTTAGAAAAAAGCTTCTAAAATTAATGCTTTCTTTTATTTCCAGGGATGACTTCATGACTGGAGCCAAGATGAAGGACTGGGATAAAGAATCTGTTGATGATTGATGTATAGAACAGACCAGATTGTTATAAATAGTACCTTTAATAAATCTAATTATAATTAAGTATAAATATTACAACAAATATGGAATGGGAATATCCTTACAATTTCATATTTACAATTTATTATTTAATTATCTTTCATGATTTGCACCACTGTTATAAATATAACTATGATGTAGCAATAAAAATAATCACAGTTTTTAAATTCAACATCTTCAAGTAATTTTATGTTCATTTGATATACATGGTATATGCGTCATTGCCCACACTATGCTGAGTGATTTGCTTGGGCAGTGTGGCGTATATCTTCACAGGAAGGTTCCAGACCATGGTCTCAATTGGCACATTCAGGGGCGCATTCCACTCGTTGTCTTCAGAATTCGGCAGTAGCTTCTCATTTGTCGTCACAAACTCGAAGTGTAGACGCCATTTTAGAGAAACTAGAAAGAATAGAAATAAAACATTATTTGCCATTTTGGTCAATAAAAAAATGAATGAAACATTTGATAAAACAACCTAATTCATGCAAGGGCTTCAAAAAAAACATCATACCTATGGGCCTATATTTCTGGTGTCTCCTGTACTGTATCCCCACAGAATTATAAATGCGATATTTTTCTAGAGTCCCGTACGTAGGCGCGAAAAATATTTAGAGTGCTCGCTAGCGCGAATGGTCGTTTACGGCAGTTTAAGCGAAAGGTCGCTTGCGCGAAGGTACGTAGTCGCGAAGAACGTTTACTCCTTTAGTAACTAACACGTGCAGGGTGGTGGGGTCCAAGTATATCCATCCATAATAACCAATTTTGTTGCATCAGCGTTTTCACATAAACGTTCTTCGCGACTACGTAATTTCGCGCAAGCAATCTTTCGCGTAAACGACCATTCGCGCTAGCGAAGCACTCTAAATATTTTTCGCGCAGCTTGCTTCGCGCCTACGTACGGGACCCATTTTTCTAAGTGTGCGCTCGGCATGCTTCGGTTCTGGAGCGAAATAAAGACGGTCCTCAGTATCTTAAGGTCTCACCGTCATCACTGTCGAAGGCGGGCGTGATGTGCAGCGGTATCGGCAGTATGAGCTGCGCCCGCGCAAGCCCCGCCGTCACCTCGTGGTAGCGCGCCGCGGTCAGCGCGCGGCTGCTCACGTCGTTGCTGGCGACACCTTTTGTGGATTTCGGTGACGACTTGAGAACCTCTTCGGGTTGGAGGGATACTGATACCTGGAGAAAGGCAATGGTATTGTTAAAATATTCATATTCATTTATTCGATGCATACATGTGGTATCCACATGAGATGACAAATATACATTAAAGTCAGATCCAAAACATGCGCCTTGCTAGGGCATTGCAAGATGTTTTAAAATAAACATAAGATAACTTCGACTTTAGTAGGATAATGCCCGATTTCACCAACAGCTAGGGGACACTTAACTCTTATTCTTAGCCCGGATTTTACCAACGAAAAGTTATACCGAGAATAACTATCCCGGGGATAACTTGACCGACAAATGACAGTTCAAAATGAGGTGTCTATGAAAAAATTACAAAAAATAAACTAGAAAAGTACAAAATTATTAAAAAATAAAATTTCAACATAATAAAAAAACAAAGAGAATATTCTTTATGGTTCAACATGGTGGTCGTCACTTTCCTAAAAACTAAACAGTTAAATCAGCGTTACAGTCTAGTCATGATAAGAATGCAGTGAAGCCATCAATTTCCGGCGGCCTAGCCACGCCCCATAACCAATCAAATTGTTTCCAATTATAAAGCCAAGTTCACAGTGACCAGTTGCTTTCAAACGCGAAGGTTGTGTCCTGTCCTGTGAGTGTGTGTTAACAGATTTAAATTAAAATCTCACTGCATTCTTATCACGAATAGACTGTAGGTAGGATTAACATTCCCATCAAGGAGTGGACTCCTTTGAGATAGAATCATACTCAACCCTCTCTGATATAGTAAAGCTGTTCAAGAGCTGCACACATACCTGCATACAAGTGACTGTTCCAACTGAGAAATCAAATGTTCCGACAATATCCTCTCCTAGTTTGTATGCAGACTTGAAGAGACAAAACCGGCCAACTTTGCCTCTGGTGTTAGTGATCATGTAAGAGTTAGGGCTCCGTCTCGCTGTCAGATTCTGTAAAACGAAAGAGTACTTTTTTTAGAGATTGTAAATTTCTGAGTGAGGTGAAAAAATTAAGCAATACATATAGGCCAAGATAGAAACTACATCTAATAATTTTCTTTGAAAAATTTTGTCATGCTGATTATCATATAGTAATCTAATTGATAAACAAGGGAGGGCGCTGACAGCTTCAAACGTCAATTCTCGAAATAATGTTGCCATCTACAGTTTGCTAGTGATGTTCTCATTCATTCTAAATAGAATGAAAAACTGGTAAATATGTTATAATATTACTTTACATTATGTTATTTTACAAATTACATATGATTTGAGCGTTTTTTTAATTTCACATAAGGTAAAATTACGATATCTGGGCCTATTAGACTACACTGTCGGCCGGGCCCTGTCTGACTCTCTTTCTCTTTCTAGTTGTTCCATCAGAGTGAGACGTCTATACAAATCGTGCCCTGCTGACAGCGTAATGTAATAAGCGCTTTCCCCAAACGGGCAGGCCGGTTTCATCGGCGGCGGCCAGTTACAAATAATAATTTGAATACAAATAGTTACTAACGTTAGAGTTTACGACACAAGTGAGCATTGTACGTAGGTGTTTAAGATCTTCATTATCTTTAAGATATCATTCTATTTTGAGACTATAGAGTGAACTAAATCATTCTTTTACCCATCACTATTTTTTTTCACCAAATAGTGGCAGCATCCGACCTGTCAGTGCTGTCCCTTTGTTTATCAATTAGAGTATAGTATAAAATTCTATAAATATTGTCACCTGCAATACTTGCAAAGCCATTGTCAAAGGAGTTTCAACTTTCCTCTCCTCAGAAAAGGGATTAGTTGGCTGTAGCTCTTCTGTAGTCTCATTCCCACATAAACCGGCAACATCTTGCATATTGATGATAGGACTGATTGGCAGAACTCGGAATGGTATCCGGATCATTTTGATATGTGAATTGACCTTCTGAGTAGCGATAGTGATTTTGTATGAGAATTTCACTGCAGTACCGCGGTATGAAGGGGGTGCCTCTATTGGTAATGATTCTCTATACCAGACTGAAAACAATTAATTATAACATCATGTCAAATTGAGCACAAACATTTATATTTTCTATGGTGAGTCAAAATATGTCATATCAAATTACTCTACCTACATGTTTTAGTTTCACCAAGAGGTATGGTCAAGTCACAAAACAGTATTTTAGGCTTTGTATCAAATGATACGCTTCCAATATCTGATGAGGTTACTTCCAAAGATGTTGTCTTCTCTATTGTTGGAGACTTTTCACCTCCACTTCCAGCCGTAGAGTAGAAACAGTGGATTTGTGCTGAAGCCCATGCTAGGTTTTCTAGGATATCACTGGAAAATATACAGGCTTATATATTGGGGCAAATTGATACTGTTGGAGTAATTTTGATTGAGGTATGGAAAGAATGGAAGGAATTTCCCAGTGCCAGAATGTGTCCTGGCTTAATTATCTTCCTACATAGTCAGACAAGTACCTAACAACAAAGAATGGATCTTCGATAATCTGGGATAGATTTAAAGGTTTTATCTGTTATTAAAGTAAATTTGAGCTTAGAAACTTACCAATGACTCTGGGAATTCCTGTGTTCAGGTTGTGTCGTGTGGCAAAATGAAATGCAACATTCTATAGCTTCCCCAGCCATGTAGACCGTGCCCGTCGTTAATTTGGCAGATAGTTCTATCATATTGCATGTAGTGACACCAGGACACCGTTACATTTAGTTGTTAACAAATTGCGCTGAATAAATCAGAAATGAATGGGGAAAACCACGGGAAAACAAACTATTACAAATAAAATAATTTGTAGAATTATTTTTTGGTTGACTTGACAGGCTGACTGACAAGTGACAGCTTTGTGAAATGACAATTTGACAATGACAGTAAGCAAGCAAGAGGTAGGTAGGTTCGTTTCAACGTTTCAACTCATATCAATCATTATAAATTTTCATAATGTAAAGGCCCGATTTCACTTTGTTAAGTCTAAAGTGCGAGCAACGAGGTGTGGACAGCAACTGATAAGTGCGAGTGATTACTATACACTATCCAACATAGGTGATCTCTGACAGCTGTCAGTGTCAAAACACGCCTATGAAGTATCGTATTTTCGACGGGAAAATGTAAAGAGACAATTAACATACTTTATGGGCAAATAGTGACGTGCTACACTTATCGTAAGACAAGTTATCGATCTTGACTCGGAACATATAATAGAATTTTGAAGACATCGACAGAACAAGAAAAATTATGGATGAAGATTGGGAGCGTGACGTACTATTCGACCAATCTATCCAGGAACTGATTATAAATCTACAAGACTGCTCCAGCGAGTCTGAATCAGACTTTGATGATGGTGATTTGGGCTGTGAAACGATTTAACGAGAATAAAAACATGTTACAACATCCTTTTGTTTGATTTTCTTGAAACATTCAGAAACTTTAGTTAGAATATCGATAATTTGTATCGACATTATCCCCATGCCTAATAAAGTAACAGTGACAAGCTGTCAGATATCATCCTATGTTGGTCATGGTATAAATCAGTGAAGTAATGTTATTTAAATATTTATAGTCTTCACCACAGACTTCAATAGTAGTAGGGGACAAGGCACGGGGCGCTTGAAAGTGTCGCTACGAAAACGGTGTCAAAACGGGAAAAGTGAACCGATTTCAATCAGTCGTGCTTAGACGGTGACGTGACGTGACGTATCGGCAGCACAACAGAAATGGTGTCCTGCGAGGTAAAAACTTGTAAATCATACCGAAATCGCAAAACACCTAAACAAGGAGTATCGTATCACAAGTAAGTTATATAATTTACAATTACTATTGACTGTAAATTGATTATTCATAAAATATTGTTCTGGAAAAATTCCTCAAAGTTAAAATAGGATAATCAATCATTCGACTGACGATTATCGATGACTTCCCATCTCTAATTGCAATCGTAATCATGCCAAACTTCGGTCGCGTAACTTCGGCATGGTGTGGTTATAGATCTCGGTTAGATTTAGATCATAATTATTATGATCTAACACAAAATGTGTCTATCGTCTATCTAATGATCTGCCATGCCATGCCACCCACACACTTGAAACCTTGAAACACTCAAGTATAGTCTGTGCTTGAAACTAACACGGCCTTTTGACTTTTACGTTCCATAACAAAGATATTGTTGTGAAATGGAAAGTAAAAAAATCTCAGAACAACTAAAAAAAAATACTCTCGTTCTTCTTCTTCTTCTTTTTATTAATGGCGTCCTAACCTCTTTTGAGGTTAATTTTGCCAGTGTCAAGTGGTCAGGTTCTCATATGAGAACCTGGAAATTATAGTGTCTTGAGATGATTTGATGACTATGATGATGATGATTTGTCGCTCGTTAGCACTACCCGGGAAGGACGTGAAGGGCTGTGGGTTCCAAGTAATTCCTTCGGACGTGAGCGACTGCCTCCCCTACTCCATTGAGATAATAAATACATGGAGGCGCTGTATTCTTCTATAGAATTTATACATGTAGTGTAAATAGGAGTTGAACTATTAAAATTATTCGTGTCTCTTTCTAACAAGTTGAATATTCCGTACAGTGAACGAGATGTCATTATTTCTGCATTTGTAAAATTTTGACTGATTTTGACAACAATGCAATGCGAAGTATAGGTAGGGTGCCAGAGCCGCCATGTTTAGCCGTGAAAATTGTGTTCTGTGGTCGTGAGTCGGTGGTACGTTGACTGTCAAGTGGTTACCTTGTGCTGAGTTTTTTGTGATTTGTGCGAATAAAGAGAATATTTGGGACATAAATCTTGGTGTGGATGCTGAGGACACACAGCGAAGCATGAGCCGCTGTAGTATTCTGCACTGTGGTTTGCGGAAAAACAAAAATCAACCGCAATTGTCTTTTCATAGGTTAGTACTGGTTATTTACGAAATAGTTGTAAGATCAGCTAGATTAAGCCTTACTACCCAGTTTTTCTATTATTACAAAGTGTCAGCAAGAATACAACAGTATACTTATCGCTGTATACGCCGTTATTTCATAATTTTATATCCAAAATATTTGTCTGTGATATTTGTAAACAAATCGCATGTTGGGATAGTGATGTGCTGTGTCGATATTTTTTTTAAGTGCCATGGGCCCGCCCCGCTGTTGGTTCCGTACAGTGACTAGTGGAAATTATTTTTTGACTATTAGGTCAATGTGTGGATAAGGGGGCAAAAAAAGACTTAGAAAATTTCAACTAAAAAAAGACAGTTTTTTTTGCAAGAATATTATTTTTTGACTAAAATTTTTTTACTTAGGAATGTTATGCTGCTCTTTGCCATCACTTTTAGTCATATACCTTTTCCTCGTGCACCTCACCGATTTCGAAATATAGGTCATAATTAGGTTTGTCATATCGATATCTCTGTAAATAATGGTCTTATGGAAAACATGCATACGACATAAAATAATGGCCGCAAGGCACCCTACACGACGCGCAAGTGAAAACATCAATATGAAACGTGCCCCACCTACAACAATACCACCGCTTTCAACGACTAGAGAAATTTTGCAAAAATATTTTTTTGAATGTTCGTTACTCCGTAATCGTGTAGTGCTGCTCTTTGCCATCATAATAGTCCTAGGGTAAACATACACATGATGACATAAATATACCATTTTACTATATCCATAGAACCTTATTATGAAAAATATATTTTTGTTTCAGATTTCCCAGGAGAGAATCTTTGAAAAAGAAATGGATGCAGATGCAGTCAAAATTCAACAGCGCGGAGGGTCCTGAGTTCAAATCAAACCCACAGTGGCTTACTTTTGTATTTTTTTAAATATATTTTAGTAGTAAGTGTTAATTATTGAGGTTGCGTAATTCCTCGAGATTTAATAGTTAATTGTTAAGACGTCCCTTCTTTAGGGTGAGCCAAGAGCCCGCCTTTAGGTTTAATTATTTGAGATTTAGACTAATATTATTTGCTCCTTAAATTATTTATAATTAAACATAAAATTCAGAAACTTACAGCCTTGTATTCACTTTTCTAAACTTTGTTTGTACTACCCGTGCGAAAAAACTGGTTTAGTCTGCTTCCCATTGACCGACCCGGCTGAAACCCGATCATCCTATTTAAGACATTCCTTTGCATCAAAGCCACACACACAAAGTTCTATTAAATGTACGAGAATAGATAAAATTATGTGTGAAACTGCACATAATTAGGTAATAAAACTCTCTTGCCATTATATTAAAAACCTCGCCTATGACTCGGTTTTTAAAAACCCATTCGTATTTTGATACCCTTCATAATGCAACAGTTTCATAAACTACTATTATTAATTTTTAATTCAACATCAAACGTCAAGCTATTTAAAATCCTATCCTAATAAAAATCCCCGAACCGCACTTGAAAAGTAAGTACTTACCTTGCACACATATTTTTCACGGTATGCGGTACCTAGTGATTTATCGATATCGATATTTCTGGCCTAGGGGTTTCTCTTTACTGAAGGCAGCCATTTTATGCCTTATTTTAAGCCCCGCCTTACGGCACCCACATTTTGTAGGTATGCCCAGTCCATGTATTTAGAGGTCAATGCCCTACTCTCGTTCAGGTTGGCAAGAAAGTCTAGAAATTAAATAATGGCAACATAAGTGACATATTAGAGCACTATTGCGTGCTTTGATAGACAATCCAAATATGACATTAAAGAAAACACGCAGTAGTCTGTGAATGTTGCCATCATTTAATTTCTAGACTTTCTTGCCAACCTGTACATATTGAGTCAAACCAAAAAAACATTACAAGTTTGTTGAATAACACTGAGGAATAACACATGCGCAAGCAAGAAAGACCTAATAAACTACAGTCAAATCAGAAGTTACAATACACTATCCGTTTGCTAGGCTCTGTTTCGAACGTTTCTAAATGCCATTACATTCCACGCAAAACACACGTTTTTTCTACTGGTTGGTTAAGTTTTGGTGCTTATTTGATATCTTTGTGTTATGCCAATCTGTGCAATCTTTTGATTGATTAATTTACCTTTTCAACGTTTAAACCGGCTTGTGTCGTTCGTTTGATTTTATTTTAATAGTATTTAATGTAAAATAATGTAATAACCCCCGCGTTAAATATATCGTGTGTAACGGAACGTAAACAAGTAACGAATTTTGTCGTTTGAAATTTTTTGTGGCGGTGTCTGACGAATATAGATTGTTATTATTTTTTTGACGTATGAATGAACTAATCTAAAATGATAATATCAGACGGTATAAATCATGGAAAACTACAATCTATTATTGTGGGAGAACTTAAAAAGGCCGGTTTGAAACATCGCCTGAAAAAGATAATCCTAAAAACTGTGAAGGTACATATATACTTAGTTAATTTCATTCCATTACACTCCTGCCATGAAGCTACTTGTATTTATCGGTTATTTTCTGGATATTTGTTCTTTCAGGATCATAAAACAGTATTTGGAGCACCGCTACTAAAAGTCCCTTCGTCAGCAGTTATATGTTGCGGAAGCTCTCTCAGTGTACCGATGGTTGTCAGTGAGATGTCGTCTGTGCTTCGTGCTAACGCAAATATCGAGGGACTGTTTCGGAAAGCTGGTTCTCAGACACGGCAGAAAGATATAAAGGTAAGTATTTACTATGTACATCTTTCGTAGTTTGAAATTAAATACTATCAATATTTTATATCAAAGTGTCACGCCTATTCGCCATTTAGACGGTAATTTTATGGGCTAGGCTTTAGAAAGACTACGGCCATGCTATCGAAATATGTAAATTTTCTCACACTGCTGTGCCCAGATTTAGCCAGTTATTTAATACTCCATATTGCGTGACAGGGCCTTGGGCAGAGGTCCAGCACATGGTTATAGATATGCAGAGACTCCAACATATCTGTTTATTGTAATTCCAGAGATTACTAGATGCCGGTGGCTGTGTCTCAGATGGCCATCACCCTATAGATGTTGCCAGTGTATTGAAGCTGTACCTCCGATGTTTGCCGGAACCCCTCATCAGTGCTGAAGTCCAGGATTTACTATTACGATGTAGACTGTCCAGTGGTGAAGACGGCTTGCAGTCAATTCTACACACACTGCTGTTGTTGCCGGTGCTGCATGTGCATTTGCTACATTATATTATGGAGGTAATGATCTTTCTATCACTTGGTTGGTAATTTTCAACCTTGTGACTTGGTAATAAAGTTCAAAACCTATGAAAAAACAACAAAAGAACTGGGTCTTTTGTAAATGTTGGACAAGCTCATCATGATTGAAGCTAATAGAGATATGAATTCAGAATTCAGTCACAGAAATAATCACAAGTAATGTAGCTGTAGCATGCTATTATGGGTGATTATTTATTTGTTATTACAGCTTGGGTTGATTTTCTAAAGGTTGGGATATTTTTGTGTTGTTGCAGCTGTTGATATCATTAGTGAGAGCAATTAAGCTTAAGATAATTATTGGATCACATATCTTATCACTTCAGAAATTAAAATTATGCATCCAATAGATTTTGCAACAAATGTTCAATCCCACTATTTCAGCTACTAAACTTCATATCGTCACAGCACAAAGATAACCTGATGGATTCATCCAACTTGGCCATAGTCATGACCCCGAGCATCATGCCGCTGCCGGCAACTGCCACCACACAGCGCCTTGAACACCATGTTGCACTTGTAAAGGTAATCACTTAAGTTTAGCTTTGCTCTTTTTCTTGTTTTCAAGTTATCTATTGCTATACAATTTTATTTCTATTTATTGAGCAGAGCTTGTATCTTGTATCTTCTTTATGGGGTTCAAAGCACCTGCACGTGGCCCACATGTGCGGGGCCTTTGTGCATTTCCACTTCTCCCGCTTATCTAGTTCAGCCATCCCAATTCCAGCATAAGCTGGAGCAGGAGGCCTGGATGTTCAAGGAGCTCATGGGTCATTGTAGGTTCTCCCAGAATAGCCATCCTGGTTCAATTGTGAATGGACATGCCAGCAACATGTGCTCGATCGTCGAGCAGAGCTTATCCATTGCTTCTATTTCCGCCTCCCTAAAATTAGGTGACATTACACCTACGTAAGCGCGTGTGACTAAGAAGAAAGAAGAAACTTAAAGAAGATATGTACACTATTCCTCTTTCCTTTCATCGTATGGCGGCATCTCAGTCACACGCACTTTCCCTGCGAGATTGAGCGTAGGTGTAATGGCACCTATTTGCACAACCAGCATCAGATATTTAGATTTACACATCATAACAAGCAGAAATATCCAGGGCTTGTTTACCGGTTTATTTAAAGAGCGTAATCAGCTCAGGTACATGAGGAGCGTTTCATAAAGGTTTGGCTCTACCTTAACCCCAAAAATAAAGGTTTTACTCAAAGAGCAAAATTATAAAGGTTTTGTTCAATAAATCGGTTTTTAACCTGTAAAACGGGTTTTTTCGAACTCTTTTTGATGTTTGCCGCCAGTGGCCGCCCACCACCAATGTTGCGATTGGAAATTACACAATTTTTATGTTTACTACACTGGTGCTACGTGCTGCCGTGCCGACACTGCCAGCCGTGTCTTCTTTTGCCACTGGCAACTAACAAACAACAATGGGTAAGTTTTTAGTTTTTTGGTTATATTGACCCTGTAGACGGAATACTGATCCTTCTTATTTTTATCTTTTTAAGCTATAAGTTTGATGATCAATCTCATAAACTCAGAAATCCTTGTGTGCATTTAGCTTTACAGAAATAGTGTTTAACATGCTCTATTCAATTTATTCTATCCCTAGTTCTCGAGAATTCCCGGAAAATCCAGCTCGAGAAATGTCGAGAACTAGAGAGAGAAGGTAGGTATAGGTACTTTCGTTTCTGGGCCCTCTTTGTACCAAATTGCATACACAGGTTGTCAGTCTCTGTTGGTATTATTTAATATTTTTATAAAGGACAATGCTACGAATGTATGAAAAAATACCCAGGCCCGGCGCAAACGAAACTTAACTGAAATAATTGGTATGATTGAGTAATAAAATAATCCATGGGAGACATGATCGAAATCGATGGCTAAGTGCGCGAAATTGCTATTCGAATTTTCACAGGAGTCATACTAATATTTTAATAGAACTAACAATACTTTTACCATAATTATATTAAAAATCAGCTCTGATTAGGTCAGTGCAGTTGTCACATGTCGTTCTCTGATAAAAAAAACACTCACCTAAAACCATGTCGTTAAGTCAAAGTCCACGGCCCGCGATTTTCAATCTACCCACATCAAGATGAAGGTATGAAAAAACATAAGTATGGAAAATGGGTATGTTCGTCCGTTGGGCGGTTGAGTGGGCATCAATTATTGTACGAATCATACCATGCCCCTTGCTCCCGTAACTATAAGACCGACGTAATAGTAATAGTAACCTTACGACAAATAGACCGAGTCTACTTAGAACAGAGCGAGAGACATTTACGAGCTCCAAAAAATGTATGAGCGATACATATGGAAACTTACAGCATGCGATAGTAATAATCACTTCATAGAAGGGCTACCTTACGCTTTTAAACTGCAATATTATATTAATTAAATAAATATTAGTATGACGCCTGTAAAAACTCGAATAGCAATTTCGCGCACTTAGCCATCGATTTCGATCATGTCTCCCTTGGGTTATTTTATTACTCAATTATACTAATTATTTGAGTTAAGTTTCGTTTGCGCCGGGCCTGGTTTTTTTTTAACATTCTCCTTTATATTTATTTACAGATCCAGACGTAGAAAATGATACCGAATCGACTCAGGACGATTGTGAAATATCACAATCCCTACTGCGAGCACTGAAAAAGCGTCGTATGTTGAAAACGGTAGATTCAGATGCAGCTCTACCAAATTGCAGCACGCGAGTTATGAAAGGTGATGCTGAGCCTACTGATGAAGATAATCAGTCCGAACCTGACGTAGAACGACAAAAAGAATATACTAGCACATGTAACAGGGATGGAGAAATGAGAACTCGTAAAATTAAATGTACTGATTGTATTGTGGCGTCACCTATCAGTCGATCCACATACTGACATACAAGATGAATGGCGCTAGCAAAAAGGAACTCAGCAGTTGGCAGAAGTCACGACAGATGTCATAGCAGTAAAACAGAACGCACAACAATGCAAAAACAACTGACAATCGATCCTACGTCGCTTCACTGGTGACCCTCGACATTGAACACGCAGCAACCTTTTTCTACCTTCCGAAGACTTCTTCCGCAGCCATCTGAAGACGCATTCCTGCAACCACCTCGGAGCCAACTTCTCATTCATCCTCCCTCATCAGCAGCAGAGCACCTATGGCTTGGCCGTTTCGTTACTTGCATTTTCTAATTTAAGCTCATCTGACGGTAGTGAAACGGCCAAGCCACATATTTTGAGTAAGGTGTTATAGTTTGTGAAGTTAGGGCTGTACAGTTAAGGCGTGTAGAGTTAGAAGCTTGGCTCTACTTGAAATCTGATAACTTTTTATTTCCCTCTACAGTTTTACAATATTTTGGTCGGAGTCCACGTAAGAAAAAAATTGTTGTTTTTTTAACCGACCTCCCAAAGGAGGAGGTTTACAATTCGTCCGGATGTTTTTTTTTTTTATGGATGTGCCCCGGTAGCGCCTAGACGGATGGACCGATTTGGTTTCTTTTTTGTTTGAAAGGGTTTACCTTCCCATTGGTCCCATTGACACCAGGTCAGGATCTGATGATGGGATCCTGGAGAAATCAAGGGAACTCTTCAAATATTATAGGCAGACCTATAGTGATTTTTGTGTTTTTAATAATAACTCGTGCATTTACTCACGGTAAGCATAATATTGTGATGCGGAACTGCTGACGGCCACATATGGCCACCAGAACTGCTCAATACTAGGTACAAATACAATGCGCGGCTGACGGGCAGGCAACGCATAGCCTGAACCGGTGGCCCTAGAGCCATGAAACTTTGTACAGAGGTTCCTTAGTAGCGTGAGGGGGTAGCACTGATATGAGATTTGACAAAATTAATTCCCCAAGGGGGGGGGGATAAGGGGTTACAGTTTGTATTAAACTCAATCTAATCAAATAGGTTTTATGGAAGTCATTTTTTTCTAAAGTTTACTTTTTGTTTCAATTATAATAATAAACAATGCCAAAAAACAAAATAAAAACCAATTAAGTATCAATATCAGATTAAGTTAAATAAAGAAAGAAAGGTAATTGCCACTTTTAAAATTCGAGAAAATCTCGAGATTGAGCAAATTTTGACGTCATTTTTAAGCAAAATTAGTTCAATTTCGAATCGTAAAAGTGGACATTATACATATATATGTATTTAGTACGAGATATCATATACATATAACAAATTATAGTAATATTGATTTCATTGATTAAATTGTTATGATTTAAATAAATCGTTTTATTTTTCACTTATTTATTATATAGTGTATTATTTTCTAAACAACAATATATCCTCTACTATAGAGTCTTTTAACGATAACCTTAAATTATTGAGCACGAATTTAAATGAAGAAAATAGTCTTTCGACGCTGACTTATGTTGGGGGGTGGCTAATGATAATATGTTTGAAAGAAAATATAGTTGTGGGTCACTAATTTTCTTTTTTTCCATAATTCGAGACGAAACACTAGGTTCAATTACTAACGCTTCAAAGTTCAAGTGCAAATTGCACGCGTTTAAACAAGTTGAAACCTGCCCTTCCCCTATCCCCTGCCTGCTCTGCGTGTGTGCGTGCCGTACCTTTCGCAGTTTTGGCTTAAACCGGTTTATTTGGGTTTTTTAACCGCTCTCTTCTCAATTACGCTCCGAGCGATTTTTTTTCTAAAAACCTCTATAAACCTCTATTAACCGGTATTTTTTAAACCGGTTTCAAGCCCTGGAAATATCTACACAGCCAAGTGTCAAGATTAACACTCTCAGCGCCAAGCCCCTGGCGACTATCCCTTCACCATAGGCCAAGCTTATATAATATATATATGTCATCATTTTACCATAACTCAAAAACTATATGCCCTATCCCGACCCCAAAAGTACCAGAAAATTTTCCCAGGCCAGAGCATTTTTTTCACCCTATAAAATGTATTGAAAGTGTGTGCAGGAGCGATACACAAAGTCGAAACAATCAAAAATATGTGTATCTAAAATGATACACAAGTGCTTATACAGTGTGTATCGATAACGATACACATGGCGCTGAATGTGTTAAGATACTCTGAGTCAACATGGATATTGATAACATTTGAGACATTTAGAGCCGAAGATAGCGCGAGTGTAATATGTGTCAAATTATTTTGTATGCTTGCAGTTATTCATTGATAATGCCAAACACATTGGTATTCTAACAGACGAACTAATGTCTCAACTGGACGATGACTCGGATATTCATCACGCGAAGAGGAAGAAACGACGCAGTGGCTCCCTCAATCGTAAGTATAGGTACCAAAATAAGTTTCGCACCGAGGTTTCTGTTGAACATAATGCACAGATAAGCAATTCCAATTACACTGACCTTCTGAAAAAGACACCCTGACTGACATTTCCCGCCGGCCGTTCGTACCTAAACAGCGGAGTGACACCCCCCTGCTCCATGGGCAAGCATTTGGGTTGGATTTATGCTTTGAGCATGGCAGGACTGACCTTATTTTTTAATGGCGTCTATCTGTCATCTTCCCGCCTCCTTACCTGAGGCACGGAAAAAGTTGGAAGCATCGCCCCTACTGTTGCTGTGACACAATAATAATATAGTTACAACAATACAGGCGTTCTCAGCGGCCTGCGTAAGATGGTGACTGGATCAGCCCACACACCTGCCGCGCCACGCGAAATAAAAACTCCGGTGATCAAATCCGCGTCAAAGAGGAAATTCGACTCCTATGAAGGGCTTTCTGCGAAAACCAAGTGAGTTGGGCAATAGTTGAATGTTACTGAGATTTTATAAATTAAAGCTGAAATTAGAGAAAAGCACATCCTGACTGACAAAATTATACAACTTTCTTTACTATCTGACTGTCCGATAACGAGTTAACAGTTTTTGACGGAAATGTTGTTTTACAGGAAGGATATCAAGCAGAAACTATCCCAGAAAGAGCTCTCGTTCACACCAATGAAAATGTAAGTTTCTTTTAACTGAATCCGATTTTATATGAGCATGCAAGCAACTCAAATCATCAACCTAATTAAACTTTCCAGGGGTTTCGAACGTAAGCGGCTTCGCCTCAGTCTAGTGCGACCCGTCAGTACGCCCAGCATCAACGCGGAGCTCGCCAAGACCCCGGAGACCAGCGCCAGCTCGGCCGACCTGCACACCAGCACCGAGCACCTCTTCAACCATGACACCATCGACCTCTCGCCAGACATGCGCGCGAGGACTGATTACGTCAGGATCTCCAAGCGAGAGTACGACGAGATCAAGCACAGGGTCGAGAGGATAGAGCATAGACTGTCGCGGGAGTTCACGGATGTGACGAATACCCAGCAGGTGCAAGACGCGTATGAGCAGACGTTGGAGGATGTTGCGATGCTGCACTGTCCCACGTCGGATAACCTGGCGCGGCGACTCAGCCGGGAACTCAAGATCCGGCCGAGTGAACACCCCAAGATCATACGCTCGCCCAGCGCAAGGAAGATCGGCACTATCCGCCGCCGCTCCAAGGAGAACGTCAACATTGTTCGCCACAAGTCTTGGAACGCCTCGTCGCTGTCTAACCACAATGATAGGTTCTACCCGTACGGAGCGAGTCGGCAACGGACGGATCTAGTCAAGAAGGCTGACGACTGGGAAGGATCTCTA